>VXAD01003541.1:319022-347475 GCA_013399195.1 Dicrurus megarhynchus
CGCCGCCGGGGGCTCGCCCCGCCCCGCCGCCCGGGCCACCGGGGGAGCGGCTGCGCTCGGGGGCGGGCGGGGGCTCCCACGCCGTGCGGGGAACGGGCAGCGCGCACAGGAGCCTCGCGGCCCCGGGGACAGCACGTGGGGCCGCTGGTGGTGCCGGTGAAATAAGGACAACAGAACGGCTGAAAGCAGCGAAAGGGCAGGAGGCAGGATCGGGCCACGCGGAGCAGCTGGGGGGTGTACGTTTCTATCCAGGTGGGCACTGCCACAGCCCTCTCAAGCAGAGGTTTTTATGCTGCCATGGGAGATCTCATGCACTGCCAGCCTGCACTTGGACGCAAATGTGGACACAACGTGTCCTTAGCATCAAAAGACTGGACAAAAAGCAAGCAAGCAATACATAAAGAGCAGAATGACAGCTAATCAAGTAAAAGCACTGGCCCATCCACACTCCCTCCCCCAGCAGACATAATTCTTCACTTAATCCCCAGCTGGAAAACAATGAGCATTTTCCCCTCTTTTTCCACCCTTCAGCTTTGCAGGGTCTGCCTGCACCACGGGGTTTACAAAGACAGTGCAGACGAGCACTTGATCACATCCAGACCAGCCAGGCAGAAAAATGAGGCAGCAATACTGATTTGTAACGAAACTGACTTTTATATAAATTATAAACCCATCCAGTTTAAAGCAGTTCAGTTGCAGTTGTGTCACTTAAGTCCGTAGAAGGCTGAGGCGTACATATCTCCTACAGTCATAAATTAACAATAATCAAGGAAGAGAAAGTTCAGATAAGGCTGCAAATACAACAAAAAAATAATTCCCTAAGTTTACTAGCCGTTAAAATAAAATCATGATTATCAAGGATTGCAAAATATAAATGCAAATTTTGAACAGTTAAAAAGTACAAAAATGATGGACAACACAAACAAGCATTGTACAGTTTGTCCTGTGTGTAGACAAAGCAGGGTAGGAGATTTCCAACCTTTATCTACATCAGAGACTGATGTTAAGCTGAGAGGAGTTGAGGAAATCTGTAAAAGGATCGTGGTTCATGATCCCAGTAGTACAAAAGCAGTATTTTTTCAGTCTGTAAACAGTAGTCTTGGTAGCTTCTTCTAGGTATGTTTTTTAATTCATCACCCAAAGAAAATCCGAAACAAAAACAAATCCTAAGAGTGGAAAAAAGGGGAACAGCAGCAATGGGTTATAGCTTGAATTTCTTACCAGGTCCGTGTGGGACATATTCTGGAGGGGAAATGCTCTTTCGTAAGAAATATATAATATATTTAACTGTACACAATTTATAGGGGGAGAGAAATTCTCCCTCAACCAAGCCCCCAGTCAGTCAGTACGGAGTCATTTTTGTACACTGTTTCCTCCTAGAGAAACTACAGCTTGGGAAGAGATGGCCTCTGCTTTTAGAAAACACCGAGTAATCCAAAAGTTCTATGTTTGACAAGGCTGTCATTCCCAGTGGCTGGAAGTGGAACGAACAGCAGCTGGCACTGAGAACAGTCAATATTCCCTGTGCTGGAAGTGAGTGAGCCATGGTTCCATCCTGCCCCAGCCCCTGCCTCAGATGACACAAGTCCCCCCAGCAGTTTCAGTTCTGCTTTCAAGGGATGCAGGAAACATTTTTTAAACCCAACTTCTGCTTTCAGGCACACAAGAGGATTTTAAACGCTTGGTTCTCTTAACCTTAAACCTCACTGGCATTGTCACCATTGCTTATTGATACGACTGAGTTCAACCTGGTGTAGCAGCAGTGGAAGGAAACTCCAGCCTGATCAGCCCTGGGAGTGTCCCCTCTGTCAGCTTTGCCGGTGTTTGTGCAAAGCCCTCTGCAATCAGCGCTGCCGAGGGGAGGGAGGGGACAGGGACAGCAGCACTGCCACTGTGCCCCCGTGACTGAGAAGGGCAGTGCCCATTTCTGGCTCAGGGCTGCTCTGAACTGCACCACCCTCAGCACTGGGGCTGTTTTCACTCACCCTACACATCTGACAGCATCACCTTCAGTCACCAGCCTTGCTTTAATTTAAGGAGCGCACCCTTCTTTCAAAAAAGGTATTTCTATACAACATAACAGTTCTGGGTTTTTTTCCTTTTCTTTTTTTTTTTTTTTTCTTCAGTAAAAGTATTACTATAAAACAGACTTAACACATTTTGGTATTCCTCCAGCCCAGAGCACTTACCAGACATTGTGATTCAACCATCAGGACATCCTTTACAATTTGACAACCTGCAGACATTCTTCTTCTTTCCCTTTCAGGATGGGGCAAAGCAAAACTAAATCCAGCAAGAGCAGCTATGGGACTTTTTTTTTTTTTTTTAAATACAGGGGATTTATTAAAAAAATACTCTCATCAACATTCTAGCATTACTAACAAAACAGAGGAGATGACAAAGGCAGTCAGCTCTTTTCAAACTTTAAATCTAGACTGGGATACCTGCAGCTCTAAACCAGGAGATGAGGAATCTGTTGCGTCTGACCTGTCCCTTGTATTGCAGGTACATGAACTTTTTTTTTTGCCTATCAATTTTAGGCTGCATTGCTCTTTGAACATGAAAAAACCCAGCAGAAATGCAGATTCTGTGGGAGCAGATGATACAGTCACACTTTCTAACAGAAAGCTTCATGAGCCAGTGCTTGGATAATCAAAGTTCAACTGCAAAAAGCAAGCACACAGGTACAAAAAGGATCTCAGCCTCAGACCACAGCGGAAGCAAAAGTTACCTCTGCCAACTTAAAACCAAAGCCAATAGGATTTCATTTCTATTAAAATATTGAAGTCTTAAAGTTTCAGTAATCTAAATACACTTTTTAAAAGTCATGACGTTGCTGTTTGACATTAAACTGACATGATACCAGCGCAGTGTCACACTTCACTGCAGCCATTATATACAAGGTCTCTGGTTTTGTCTTTTTTTTGCTGAAACACCCATTCCCATCTCTCTCTCTCTGAAGTTTGCTCCTCATCACATTTGCAGAAAACAACCGGTGTGCACAGACACCTCCTCCCTCCCGCTCTCTCCTGGAGGAACCTGCCCCAGCTCCGGGCACAGATGATTCCCAGCCCACCACGGAGGCCTCACCTCTCCCTGGTGGACCAACACATGGGATTCTGTCAGTAGGACCAGGTGGTTTGCAGACAAAACAGGCAGTTCCAAGCTGGGCTCAGTTCATCAGAGGCGGCTGAATGTGGACATCTACAATTCCTGCATTTCTAAGGCAAGGACCATACAAAAATTATAAACACTGTATGGTGATGAAAATATCCTTGGAGATAGATGCTTTACACTGGATTGCTATTGCTGCTTCTAAAGACCATCTCCAGTTGGTTCTAGAGATCAAAAGGGAAGAAAGTGAATTTTCTCCTGTTGCAATATGCCTATGAACATGTATAAAAAGTGGTCAAACCCTGGGAAGGGTCCCTGCTTCTCATTTATGTACAATAATTTAAATCAGCTCAATACATCTGTAATACCTAAAAAAATTGTTTCATGATTTTAAGTCCTTCATGCATTATGAGGAAGTTCTGGATTAAAGTGATGGTAGAGTGGATGTTGCTTCTGTCTGGGACTCTGGTGTCACTCCCCTGCGGAGTCTGTCAGGGATGCATTGCTCAAATCTTTAGTTTTTTAATGGTATCGAGTCTCTTTTTCAGCAGCTCTCCAATTTCCTGAACTGAGTGATGGTAACTGCTCTGGACCTTCCCTTGCACAGTCTTTGTAAACTTTTTTTCTTCCTGCAAAGTACAAAAGAGGAATCACTCACTCCACAGCAACTGTTTAAATGCCCCTTTTAAACTTTCTCCAGCATCTCAAGCACCAAAAGGAAATTCCTGAGGACCACAGTGACTGCACAGGGAATCTCTTACCTGTAAAAGCAGAGTGTCCTTGAGGGACAGCTCTTCAAGTTTTAGTGCAGTCAGAATGATTTCAAGCCCTTTGATATGATCTATTACATTGGAAGTTAATGTCTGGAGTTCGGTTACATAATCCAGGAAATGGGTAAATACAGGTGGCTATAAAAACAAACACAGATCTTTAATTTATAAACACACATTAATATCCACTTTATATAACTCACTTTGTAATGTCTATAATTCTCTTCTTCCCACCAGTGCTAAGCAATAATTTACCTACCCAGATAAACACTCCCAGCTGACAAGTTTACTGTGGAGCATTCCAGGCAGGAAGGTCAGTGACACTCTAAACTGTATTTCCCATTCAAAAGCTGCCACATGATGTCACATATGACACGTCACCACTTGATTTTAAACAGCCAAAATTAGCTCCAAGTAATCATCACCCCACATCAACCTCCACAAGTTTATGAAAACCAGTTCATGTTATCTATCCTGATTTTTCTTTCAGTATAAATAAGCTGTGATTAGGGGTGGGAGAAGAGAGAAAGGAATCTTGTTTGTACCATTGCTACACTGCTTTCTTTTTTTTTCTTCTTCTTTTTTTGCAGGTTGGATTTAAAAGGTCGGAGGACACTGTCACAGTAACTCGATACCCACAGGGCAATGGAGATCGTCTGGAAAAAAGGTACAAATATGTTACAACTTGCATTTACAGGAGGCTTCTAAACTCATTTTAGTGTTCCTGGTAAAACTCAGCATGATTAAAATATGCAACAAAATCTGTGTTCCCACGAGTGACTGAGATCAAACTTTCACTGTGCTTTAGTCCCAACATTTCTACCCCGCAGCACTCCCAAATTTCTAGCTTCCAAAGAAAAAAAAAATACCTCAACAAAGAAGACTAAATTTTCTAACAGGTTTGGATGAGTTTTCAAGGTGCCATCTCTGACTTCAATCAAATCACCTTTACATTTATTGAACAAATCTGAAAGGAAAAAAGAAAAGCCTTGCTGAGGATGAAGTAGATAATGTTAAATGTGCATTTTCTGTACACCAGCTATCTGAGGGTAGCGTGCAGAATTGTCAGGGCACTGACCATTGAGTTAATGAGCCCTGTCCATCTCCTCTGAATTCTGGCTCATTACAAATATTTCCACACCCCTGCTGAGTCCCCACTGACCCAAGCACCAGGAGAAGGAGCTGCCCAGGCTGTGAGATAAATGCACTGAAGGGCACAGCACGTTCTGAGCATGCAGCAGCTTCAGCACACAAGCCAAGGGCAATCCCAGCCTTGTTCTCAAGCTCTCACAGGGTCTGCAGATGCATCACCACAGCCCATCCCTGCAGACACTCCACAGCCATCCTCAGACAGCCAGGAAGCTCTGCCTTAGTGTCTGTTCTTTGAGGTACCATTTACCTGTCAGTCGTTCTACTGAAGACTTGAAACTATTCCCTATTCTTTCCTGGGTTTCTGCAGAATCTTCTGGGAAAAAAAAAAAAAAGATAAGCTACAAACTTCTGTATTTTCTGTTTCCAGAACACCAAGAGGCATTTAAATGCAATTTAGTGTCAGTAGTCAAAAGTAAATGCAACTGCTCTCAAAGAGGAGCCACTATTACATCAACATATACTGTACAAAAATGAAGACTTACATAAAACATTAAATGAAGGCACTGGCTCTCAGATAATTTAGTGTCAGACAGAAAATTAACACACAAGTAACAGTTTTGAGTCCACATCCTCCAACGCCCAGCAATTTTCAGACTAAACAGAGACATGTGGCTCCCTCCCACCACACACCACGGCAACGTGGTCAAACCCCTGCCCCAAACACTTACCTAAGCCATTGGTATCTAGCTCATAAATATCACTAACAAGATAAAACAAGCTAGTCTGGCACTGACAGCTGCCATTGCTGAAGAAGCCAGCCATTCGGGTAGGAGGAGGGCCAAGGACAGGATACTAGGCAAGAAGCAAAGAAAAAGATAAAAGTGTTGCAGCTTTTCCTCATCCCACCCAGTGCCTGGCACATCTCCCAGTCAGTCATACACCACAAACCCAGGGGCAGTTAAGTGCACTCTGCAGCCTGCACGATGCATTCGTGGTCAACATTTGGGGAGGGCTTTTGCCTTACTGGTACCTGGATTTTTTGTTCTAGAAACTTCTTCCCTGAATCCACCGCTGCTTCCAGCTGCTGCAGCAGGGCTCGGATCGTGTCAATCTTGGATGAGACACCGTTCTCTGCAGTCTTTTCAGAGTTCTTTGGTTGGATGGTGTGACCAAGAGTTGGGAGTCCGCTCACCAGCCTCAAAGTTAAAGACCGGATTCGCAACCACAGGGTTTCCTCCTCCAGGGAGAGCTTCCGATGTTCCTCGGAAATGTCCCTAGAGAAAGGCACCAAAGCTCTTCAGGCAAATGCTCAAGGCACAAAAGCCTACCCAAAGCTCTCCAGTTCTGTATGAAGAGGAAGGAGTGGTCAGAAATTCGGAAAACTATTAATATCTAAAAGGGCAGCACTGCCAGAAGTGGTGGATGGTGCTTAAGTCAGCCAGCCCAGGGAACACGGAAATACGGGAATTGCTCTGCAAGGAATTTCTTTGCTATGTGTGAGTTGAAGTTATTTCTACTCACCTGTCTTTTGGATCCCAGCTAAACAAGACTGTCAGGTCTCTGTTGTCACGCAGATCTTTCCATGGAATGTCATCCTCCTCTGGGCTCAGACTCATGGACTTTATACTTTCTTCTAAACTGGTTGATCTGTAGGTAAGAACAAGCAGCACTAAATCAAACTTCTGATCACTGCAAAGGGAAAACAGCTCACTAACAGACCATGTTCTGTGCATTGCTCAGCTCTTCCCTGTGCCAGGAATGTGACACACACAGCACTGACAAGGATGTGAAGGGACAGCGAATCAGAGAATGCTTAAAGATGGAAAAGTCCTTTAAGATCGCCAAGTCCAACCACCAACGCAGCGCCACCACCATGGTCACCAATAAACCACGTCCTCAGTGTCCTCCCACACGTTCTCTGAACACTTCCAGGCAGGGTGACTCTGCTGCTTCCCTGGGCAGCCCGTTCCAATGCTCAACAACACTTTCCACGCAGGAATTATTTTAAACCTCCTCAGTGCAACCTGAGACCATCAAAAGCAGAACCAAGCTTTAGGGGCAGAGCTGTAGCTCTCAGCTTTCTGCAGGTGCAACTCCTCAAGCTCCCTCTTGGCCCATGTTCTGCCCATTCCCAGTTTTTCCCTGCCAGGAGCTGTACTCACATATTTGCTTCAAGTAAGAGGTCCAACAACATCCGCTCGGTGCGAACCTGCGCGAAGTGAAGGGAAGAGTTCAGCCTGTTCCTAAACGCGATGAACTCCGGGATCTTCTCGAACGCCCCGTACTTGTAGGCTTGGATGATGTATTCTGAGGTCTGGAACACAACACACACCAGCCCTCATTAGTGACTCCCCAAATTAGGAATAACCAACGACATCACTGCCAAGAAACTGCATTTCTGTGGTCTTTATGAGTCCAGAG
This sequence comes from Dicrurus megarhynchus, assembly GCA_013399195.1. NCBI lineage: Eukaryota > Metazoa > Chordata > Aves > Passeriformes > Dicruridae > Dicrurus > Dicrurus megarhynchus. The sequence continues at coordinate 326,420 of VXAD01003541.1, forward strand.
GTGCAGGACGTGGTGGATCCTCAAACCCTGGGAGGACTTTGCACTTCTGCTTCTCCAAGTCACCCCACCAGTTTTGCTACTTTAAATTGGGAATGCCCAGATGCTCCACGGGCAGTGAAGTTTAACGACCAAACCAACACTAAATGTTATCACCACAATGAAAAACACTTCACAGAGATGCTTTTGGAAGACTTTTTTTTTTCCTTTTCAATGCATGATTGAAATCATTCAATCATCATTTCATTGTGAGAAATACTTCCAGGCAAAAGAAATATATCCCAGATTTTCTGGAACTGATTTGGATGTGCATCACATATCACCACAACATAGATTTAAAAAAAATTACTCACACAGTTTTTGTTTCTCTTTTTTATTAGAGTTTTGAATACAGCATCACACAGTGTGTACATGGCACAACATAAGCACCAAAGGAAACTCTCAGGATCCACAGGATATTTTGCTTTCCCTCTGATGAAATGCAGCAATACAAGGCAGGCAGCCAATATTTCACTTCAGTCCAAGCAATCTCCAAAAAAAGAGATTTTTATGATGAGGAGCCCCAAACAAGCAGTGTTTTAGTGAAAATGTCTAAGTGTAGACACACAGTGATCTATTTCTGCTCCCAGCCATGAGGAACAGCTGAGTTTTTACATCAGAATTACTCCACAATCGAGAAATTCTGACAAATCAAGTATTTTCTTCTGAACAAAGTTATGAACTGCATTAAAGATGAGAGGCACCAACAAAGGCCTCTGCTTAACTGTATGGTCCTAACTCAACCTGTATGGAAGGCTCTGAGAGACCAGAAGGCAACACTCACAGATCCAAACCACCTTTCCTTTCCCTCCAAACCAAGAAAAGTCCTCTAAGGAGTTGTCTTTATTTTTTTTTTCCCTAAATAATTTGGTTATTTGCACCGAATGAAAAAAATATGCCAAATATTCAACAACATACCCTCTGATCAACAGCCTTGCAGAGGTGACTGTCAGGGCTATGGGCTCTAATTCAACTGCATCCACGTGGTTTTTAAATCCCCCCAGGACACGGTGGAGTGGTTTGCCTGCAGTATCTGGAGAGATTAAAGATGGATGGACACAAGAAAATTAGAGAGATTACTGGTGATTCTGCATAGCTGAAGGAGGACTATCTCGAGGAGGATAAAGTTGCCTTTTTAGTTTTGGCCAAATATAGCAATGCTGCCTTCTCTCTCCTCCCCGTCCTTGGCATCCTCTCCCAGAGCAGGAATAGTGGCAGGATTGCACAGCATCCCACATGGCTGTTACTCATGGGACCACTCTGACACAGGATTCACGTCAGGCTGTGAAGTTCAGCAAGTCAGGAGAACGGATTTATCCAAAGCAAGGAGTCTGATTCAGGAGCTCTATTTTTATGCCAGACCACTTGGTTTACATCCCACACTTCCTGCTCCAGGCAGAGTCCCATACACAGCTCTGTGCTGTGACATTCCAGCTATCTCAGCATCGACCTAGCGAGGAGCAGGCAGCACCAGAAACCTGTAAAAAGGGAACTTTTAAAGGATAATCCTCCTTTAACACAGCAGATATGGTTACAAGGCTTGAGTGGGAGCTGCCCCATGAAGGGGCAACCCCAGCAGAACCACAGCAGCCAGAAACTGGGAGCAGATCCTGACCTTGTGACATGTTTTATGGCAAGGAATCCTTCTTCATCCCCACTCCTGTCACACCACGATCCTCAGGGAACAGCACCCTGAACTGAGCCTTTGCCTCCTGCAATTTCCAGATGCAAGAACAGCTTTTGAGGCGTTTCCCAACAAAAGGATCTTAAGGAGACAACCACTGGAAGTGTCCAGAACACAGGAGAGATTTGGCTACCTGAGAGCAACAACAGCTCATGGTCCTTTGGCTGCAACACTGTCTCCAAGAAAAGATGTGAGTGGGTTCCAGAATCTCATCCTCATCTTGTCACATGAAGAATTCTGTTCTCCTGCTGCACCACTTCTGCCCCTCTCAAAATTCCAGTATTTTAAGGTGTAGGAGCAAGGCAACACCTTTTTGGGATTTCTGGAACACGAGTTGTGTTTTCCTGCCAACAGCAGCTGGAATGCAGCCATCACCATCCATGTACAGATGTTGAGCCACTGGAGACATCCAGCTCTTCTCTGCCACAAGCACCTTCATTCAAGCCACAGAGAAAATAACCTGCTCCCAAGGGAACCACACCTCAATTACTTCACATCATTTTCCGTGGAAAGATGATTTCTTGATGCTTTACAGCACAGCATTCCCAAGCAGAGGAATCACATCCAGAAGTTTTTTTCAGTTGACTTTTCCACCTGGTGCCCAGCAGTCGCGGGTTTCATTCAGACAGTTGGTTCCAGGGATGTTTTTCATTAACATCCACCAAAGGAATTTTAAAGGAGACTGAAAAGTTACACTTCAGTTAAAAAAAAAAAAAGCTGTCTGGATCCAGGGCTTCACTCCCAGGAATCCAAAGCCTCTTAGCAAGCAGAAAAAAAACGAGCAACTGAGAGATGCAGAGCAGAGCAGAGCGAGCTCCCATCCCATTGTACAACCCACGTGCATCCCTCAGGAAAACCTCTGTGTCAGACACAGCTCCCAGGAACTCAGCATGGACTCCCCAGGCAGAGGGAAATGGCAACGGGAATCCTGTACCCAGGAATCACCTGGGCTGCCAACAGAGCAAGGCTGCTACTTCCGAGTGATTTCTGTGTGAGCATCTTTACTACTCAGTATGGATAATTCCCATGGTTTTTATCTATTGCTGGGATAGTGGGACAGCAAACTGTGTGACTGCAGAGCCTCTGGAGCCAACTTAGCCAGTGGCTGACTGGCAGATTTACAACTGGACTGCACCTTTGTTTCTTAGCAAAATAATCTTCTTCATCTACCTCTCAGCAGTGCCCAAGGTGTAAAATACAAACACATACGATATATTCTCACCCCTCAGAATGGGATGGTCCCTTTAATGTGAAGTGCACCTCCCACCATCCACTGAAACACACAGCTCCAGTGATTGGAACATAAAAGATTCATCATGTGCCATCCCCATCCTGACCCACCATCCCTGGCTGCTCTAGAACTTTCCAAAATGCCAGATTTATGACACCAGCACTTATTTCCACATGACATTCCACTTCAATTATTGCACAAAATCACAAGCATTAATTTAAAAGCAATCCTACCTGTTTTATGAGGAGCATTAAAACTGGCTGGAGCATTAATAGAAAGGAAGCTGAAGCAAAACCTCAGGTAACACTAAGTCACAAATTCTTGTAGTAGAAAACACAGGTTGAGGCAACCTTTTACTACAAAGCTGCACCTACCACTGCTCTTTGTTATCTTTTAAACCACAACATTTCCCCAAGCCTTGCACAGGGCTTCTCTAAGACACTTTGCTGTGTTACAGGGTTATGGGGGGAGTTTCTTTCAACTTACATCTTTCTGGTTGGAGTGGAAAAACCTGAGTGCAAAGTTGCAGGATTGGGAAGCAGCAGCGTAGTGGCCCAGGGAGCCGGCGTAGCGCGTCAGGAGATAACTGCAACAAACAGCACGAGGCAAACGTCAGCCACTGCCCTGGCAAACAGCTGCACAGGAGACATCTGGGCATTTAACAGCATTAACAGCACTCATAGGCAAGTTCAGGCTTTTAGTGGAATGAATTCTCAATTTTTTAAAAGCAGTACGTGAGGGCTTAGAGTTCTTTCTTAACCTCGAGTGTGCAAGAGCTGCTCAGTGAGATACCCCCAAACACACCAGCCAAGGGCTTTTGCTGTGTTGGCTTTTGCTGGTGCTCCCAGGCTTTGCTGAGCACCAACCCAAGCTGGAACACCAAGCTCTGCCTGGCAGCCAGCCAGCCATTTCACCAATTTCCTTCAGATTAATTAATACTCTAAAAAATCCAACACACATCAAAACCACACAGGGGAAGATACCCTACAAAAAAAAGGGAGCATGCAGTGGATGTGCCTCCCAAAATCCCAGAACGCTTTACACAACAGCACATGAAAATGTGATAATCTGCTGAATTTTGGATGCTGCAGCTGTCAGGACGGGGGTCAGCAGGACTGATTATTCTCAGTATGTACCACCCACCCGATGGTGTCGTGCTGGATGTGCTTGGCGTCAAGGCTGGAGTAGAGCTCCGAGACGGGCTCGAAGGCGCCGAGCCGGCAGTAGATCCGGATGAGCAGCAGCTTAAACTGAGCATTGGAGGGACTGTGAGACAGCCCTTCCTCCAGGAGAGTCAGGCACTGCCACACGGCCGCCTCTTCACCTGGTGACAGACACAACACAGGCAGGTGTGAGCAGGGACAGGCGCCCAGCACCCCCGGCACAATTCCCTTCCCCACGTTACACAACGCTCCGAGCGCTGCCAGGGATTTCAGTGTGCAGATGGCCCAATGTAACACCTGCTCCAGCACTCCAGCTGCTCCCTGAGGGAATGCTGGGGGAATAATCCCTCCCAGGGAGTTATCTAGCTCACATCTGCACAGAGCACACTGCAGGCAAAGTGACCTTCCCTGATGAATCCTGGACCGTTTGGGAATTCCAGCTTGCACATTGCAAAAGAGCCGGGAATTCAAGACCCCACGTCCACTTTCCTGCCACGAATCTGACCATGGATTTACACAGGTTAAAGACTAAATCTTCCTTGGGAATGACAAGGGTGTAACAGGTAACTACATTGGAAGGGCAGGAATATACACATGGACATCCAGCACTGGACACTGGGATTAAGAGACTAACACAAGGAACAGGGGTGGAGTAGAGGCAAATTTAATTCAGGGAACAGGTCCCAGCACGTCTAGAAAAAAGGGATCCAAAAGGCAAAGTATGTCAGAAGAGAAAGAAACACTCAAAACACTTCTGATATCAGAAAGGAGCTGTCAGCAGAACTCATGCAAAGGGAGAGAAAAAATGAATTAATCAGAAAAATTAAATCCATTTAGAGGTCAGTGGGATTCGGGTCAAACACCAGCTCATCAGAGGGACTCCTGAAATACCTCATACTGCAAAAAACAACCCAGAAAGCTCCAGGCCTAACAAGCCACACCAGGCACTCACTGGCCACTAGGACACAGTCTCCCAACCTCCCACAGAGGTATTAAGCAAGGCACAATTTTGGGGACGTACCTTCTAGCCACAGATCAAGCAGCAGGTGAACTGCAAGCAGGCAGTAATAATCTGAAAACTGCAATTCAGTTTTCAAGCAAGATTTCCCTAAAAAGAGAAAAAAACCAGTTACCCTTGAATTAGTAACAGTGCTGCCAGCTGATCTCACAGTCAGGGTTATTGAGTGGCACCATGAGCAGAGACAGCACCACAGTTTCATTTATGAACTCAGAATTGTCTTAAAATCCAAACAACTGTCCACATCACTGAGTGGCCCTTGGGGCACTTCAAACATTGACATCTGCTGGAAGAAGAACTGACTCCCACAGCTGCAAGATTTACAAAATAATAACTCCTGAGCACAAATGTGTCCTATGCACACCAGTGAGAAAACCTGGCTTTGCTTAAAAGCACAGGCAATTCTGCAAAGTACAAACAGACCACCTGCAGGAAAGCCTAATTTAAGATACATGACTGAAAAGAAAAAACTTCAAAGGAACCACAAATCAGGGAAGGTGAAGTGTTAACGCCACCCACATATTCTTTTTCCAGTCGGAGCTCTTAATGAGAGAGATGGGACTATTGCAGTCATTCACGGTTTATTGCTTAAAATAACAAACAAGGCACCAGTCTCCGAGGTGTGAGATTTAGCTACAAGCTGCCATGGCCAGGAACAGTCACAAGATTTAGGGTTACCAGACAATTTATAACTTTCTAATCCAATCGACACTTAAAACGAAACTTTGTTTTGACTTTATAACCTATCACCTTTGGTAGTTTCTGCTGCACTGCCGTGGTCTCTTGACCAATGATGTGTCCTGTCACGTACACCTATATATTTCTATTGTAACATCTAAATTCTTAACTTAATACTATAAAATCACATTTTTATACTTAAAACCCTTCACCATAACACCCGATACATATTCTCACTTACAACTACAGAAACTTAGGCTTGTAATTCTCTTGCTTAAGGTCCATAAATCTCTGTCAATTAAGCCAGACCTAGTTTCTTCCAGGGTTGTAAATCAAACCCACCACTACCTGTAGAAGCTTTTACTCCTCTGTTTCCCACAGTGAAGGGCAGAATCAGAAAGGACAAAGCCAAGCTTTAGCAGCGTTACAGATTCTCCTCACCAAACTCCAGCCCGTGGCGGTACCGCAGCATCAGCTCCCGCACCACGGCCAGCTTCTGCTTCTTCTCCATGGCGTGGTAGATCCCCAGCAGCCTGGAGAGCTGCACCACGCACAGGTGCTGCTGCAGGGCTTTGATGTCACCCGGCAGAGCCACCTCGTTCTCGGCCGCCGCCGCCAACGGGATCACGTCCAGCAGCTGCCGGATGAACTGCAAGAGAAACGCCAAAGCAAAGGCTGCAGGGGCTGCACCAAAGGGAAGCAGAATTTCCTCCCTCCAATCAAGCCAAAAAAGCAAGGTGGAAACATCAGTGGTGATGTCACACTGAATCAGTGGTTCAAGAGCAGCCTCAGAGATTTGTTTTGAGTTGCGTTCAATAGGTTTTACTAAGTTTCATCAAACAGATGGAGGGAAGAAAAATCAGAGGCAGCTTTCCAATTCATTGACACGCCAGGGAGTTCAAGCACCTGTTAACACTCACGGTAATAAGAGATGCAATTAAAGTAATTAGTTACTGACAGGCTTCACAGCACACTTGCAGGCAATGGTGGCTTTGCACTGTTACATTTTCCCTCAGCTCTGAAGTAAAGTGCAGTACTCAGTGAGCTCATCAGCTCTGATTAATGACTTCTTTTTGGAATTAAGCTGTAAGAAAAGCAGCTTCTCATTGTTTTGTTTTAATGGGAGACAGAAGACTCCTCACAACACACAGGGCTGGGCAGCAGCTTCTTGCTCTAAAATCCAACAGTGTTTGCAAACTTAAATTTGAGTTAAAGCCAATGAATTCAGCTTTACTACACTTGGAATTGACATGTAAGAACTGCATCAAATGCAAGCCTGAGGCAAAAAGTTTAACAGCCAGAGAGGAGCAGCACCAAGCACAACACACACCAATTCCAGTTTTCCCAAAGAATTTGATGAATGCTGTGTTGACACATCTTTTCAGTTTGAAACTCTGCCAAGCTGAGCAAGGTCAACCACATCACTGGCTCTACTCTCCAATTCACACCTCTAGGAAGTCAAGGTTGGTGTCATGACCATTATTTCTGGACTGTCTCACATGTCAGTGGCCCAGCAAGATCACCACAATCTCAGCTACTGAAGTGGAACTCTCATTTCAAAACTCATCAGCACTTCAGCACCACGAAACCTCCTCAGCTCCTCGTGTCCTTGACCAAGTTAAACTGTTGCAGATGCTGCTTCAGGGACAGCCAGAAAACCTCCCAATACATCAGTCTGACACAATATATATTCCAGAAGACATTCAGTAAATCAGCACCAGTTTTAAGGCCAGACAGAAAGTTTTAGAGTCAGAGTCATGATTTTACAAGCACTGTGACAGAACTGTAGTCTAAACTATTATTAAACATAGTTTTTCCACCCCTACTTTAGAATTTGTTTCCTGGAAAGTTAGGATGAAACCTGTTCAGTACTTCAGGGTTCTCTTGCAATGGAATCACCATTTCCAGGACTAGGATTTCAGGATCCTCCTGGCCACATCTCTTGCCAGTGGGCTAAAAACACACCTTTAAACATAAAACATCAGCAACACCCCTCTGTGCCAGAGCCACCGCTCCCATGAGCAGTGGGGCTGTGGGAAGAGCTTGCATTAGGAGTCAAAAAATATTTTAATAAGCCAAGAGAACCTCTCTACCTACGCTTTGTTTACCAACATTTTATCCCCAGGCTCTGGCTGATCCCAGATTCCCTGCCCTCCCCAGCGCTGAGCCCTGGACACAATGGCTCAGACAAACACTGGGGTGAGTGACAGAATTCCCAGCTGCTGAAGTCACTCTGGGCTGCTCATGACTCTGCACAAATGGGCTTTTCACTTCCAGAGAGTTGTTCAGAAAGAGGTTCTGGAAAAAACTGCCACAGGTGCCTCCATGACCCCTGGACTGGGGTCAGCGTGTCCCTTCTTTGGCACTGCCAGAACCAAGCAAAACATCTGTGACACCTTCCCCCTCCATGAAATGAGGGGGCAGCTTTTTCCCATTAAACAGATAACTCTGAGCTCAAAGCATCCTGCCACCTTGAAAAATGGGAATAAAAATGCCAAAGGAATACAAGAACTGAGACTTTGCAGGATCAAACTTAGCTTTAAACCTCCAGTAAAAATTCTCTGAATGAAACTTCTCAAGTGTTCAGATGTTCATGATATTTTCTACAGCACAAAGAGTTCCTGAATTTCAAACAGGAGGTAAAAAATTGATGTTTCCAGTCTTTTAATATGATCCACGGGTATTTTAAGATAAAGGGACCAGAGTACAACCAACCACTGCAATTCCTGCCAGCACTTCTTGATATTCCTTACCTTTGTGTATTGGCTGGGTGGGAGGAGATCCACAAACACTTTGAGATCAGTAAAACAGCAGGGCTTGTCCCCAAATTTTTTGAAGTATTGGAACATTAGTTCTTCTGGATCACCTAGGGAAAAGGCCAGGTCACCTTTTTAACATGCTCCAGTACAAGTGGAATCTGTAAAATCACTATGAGAAATCTTTGTTCATGCCTTTTTCCTCCCCCCTTCAAGATTACAGAGCAATTTAGAAAACAGAGAGCTGCACTACTGCAGATTTTTAACAGAGGCTCAATGTCTCTGGTAACCAAGGACACATTAAAAAAAGCCCAAGAGCTTCATTCAAGCTCCTTTAGCAGATAAGAGCTCAGCAATTCAGGCAGGCGCACAAAGCCTCCGCTTATCTCACCTCGGCTTCTTTTGGGATGGAAAAACAAAAGCAATTAGGAAACAGCACAGATGTTGCTCTAATTGCATTCCTTTCATTGATTCCCTAAATGCCATTTTGTAATGCAGGTTTTTAAAAAGCAAAACCCAGCACCGCTGCTATAAAAACTTAAATCAAAACCCACCCAGAGATTCCAGCGTTAACAACAAGACTTTCCACCAGGAATACAGTTTCAGTGACTGGATGCTCCTAGACCCCAGAGGTTATTTTGAAAACTTCCCTGCTGGCTCTTCCAAGCCCTGGAGTAGTCTGGAAATACCTGCCTTTTCTCAAAGCTCATCTTCCAATGCTTTTACCATTCTTTACATACAGAACAGCAGGTATTTTTTCCTAACGAACGCTGTATTTAACTCAGCGATTCAGCAGAAAGTTTGTTCCAAGTTTGTGCTCTCTCTCCCTGTTTCCAAGAGATGAACTCCTCATCCAGGCAGGGGCTCTTACCCAGTTTGTACTCATCATTGCAGCCTCTGTGTCGCAGGCGCCTGATCAGCTCCAGTTTGGCCAAATACGGTCCCCGGAGCGGCCGAGAGCTCTTGGACTCCTCCGTTATCCTCTCCTCGATGAAGTTGACAGCCTGCTCGATGGAGCAGTGCACCTCTCCTTCCAGAGAGCTGCAACCACACAGACAAAAGGTTCTTGGAGAGTTCCCACTGGTAACACACGCTCAGCACACTCCCAGGAAGGGGAGGGAAATGATGGATTCTCCAACTCAATCACCACAGAAAACACGAGCTGGAAGAGTTCTACAATGCACAAACTGTTTCCACAAGCTATTCCCAGCCTCCACATAAAAGCATGGAAAACACGCAAAAAGCAGGGAAAACACATCATTTGGGCTCTGACATCAACAAGTCACTCTAATATTGAATGTATGAACCCAAACAATTCGCTGTAGCACAAAGGGAAAAGAAATCCACAGCAAAACTCTCAACTTACTGCTCTTCCTCTGCTGGAGGCGTCCAGGATTCATCAATGAGTTGAAACACTGAATCAAAGTAAGTTATATAAAACTGCCAATCATCTGAGCTGAAACAAAAATCAGGCACAGGACAAAATTTAGGGAATTGCTGAAACAATTAACAGCTAAAACTACATTTCTTGCCAAAGCTGAATTAAGGAATAGCACATAATCATATTACAGAAAAAACCCAATTGTAATCATAAAATTGTTTCCCCTTGAAAATATCTCAAAATCTCAAGAACACCCTCATCCTGAATCTCTGGAACCATATTAAGCAAAACCATTTCAATTCAAAACTGAGGCAAGCTACAAACTCTCCTCCTAAAATTCACACTCAGTCAGAGCTCAGCAACATCCCCACAAAACGTGAAGGCAGAAGTTTCTCTCCTGCATTTAACTTCTATCTAAGATGAGAGCACAGCTAAATTCAGAAGCAAACACCACATCTCTCCTGACAGTTCTGAGACAGATTTGAGCACACTGGAATGTTCTGTCTCCTGATGCATCTGTTCCAAGCATTACATGCATTTCCCTCGATGAAGTCTGGCCAAGTGGGAGAAATTTAGATGTAGAAAATTAAACTTAAATCATGGACAGGATGGGAACTGCAAAGTCAGAGCTGGACAATTAGCACAGAATTTAGAAATAAGGAGGTAAACAATTTTTTATTGCATTAATATGTTGCTAAATTCTGCCTGAAAAAGCAGCAACTCCAGTCCTGACCCTGACTCTCCCTGTGACCTTCACCATGCCTGGCTTTGGAGTGCAACCTCTGGAAAAGCTTCCTGATAGCCCCCTATTTTAACCACAAAAGCCACCAAACAAGGCCATTCCCAACCAAGCAGGGATTTTACTCCACATTTTCAGCAGGACTGCAGGAATCCCCTCTCACTTTTTGAGCAGCAGCCTCCTGGCCAGCGCGTTGCACTCGGGCCACCTGTGCAGCTTCTTGTACATGGCCATGCACTTGTTCTCCCGGCTCTGCAGCTCGCTCGTCAGCTTCTCTGCAGCAAAAAAAACATGGGAAGCTCAGCTCATCCCTGCATTTCTTCCCTACTCCCTGCATAAACCTTCTTATTCCAGCCCAGCACCAAAGCACCAAGTGTAACACAGCAGCAGGGAGGCCCTCAGAGGACAGAAGGATTTCCCATGGAAACCTTCATATCCCAATTCCAAGTGCATTTTAATCTTCAGTTAAACTCCTCTAAAATGCAGATATTGAAAACTTTTCGGTTTTGAAGAGGGCAGCTACAACCAAGAACATGATCCCAGTTTGCAACTGCAAAGCTCAGCACTGAGTAGTGTTTAAATACCATAAACAAGTGGATAAAACAAACACCTCCAGAGTTTACACTGAGGTTAAAACTGGTGCTAAGTCAGGCTTCCTAAAATATATATTTTTTTGGAAGCAGCGGACAAGTCTGAAGCAAAGGGGAACTGCTGTATTGTCTACACAATTCTGATTTAATAAAGAATAAATTACCTCCAAGTTTTCCCCTCACAACATCCAAGGCTTCCTTGTACTTCTCCAAACGTTCCAGGATCATGTAGTACAGTTCCACCTTAAAAGAAAGATTACACTGCAATGAAACTTGCCAGGAAAATCATACCCAGGTGTGCCAAAAAAGAAAATAGGGGATACCAGCCCTGCAAAGCTATCTTTAGTATCCCAAAGGGTGCAACACTCAAATTTAGGGTTTTTTTTCCATTCTTAGTTTTCAGGTTTTTCTTGGGGCCTCCCAGAGAGCAAAGCACTTCATCAGTCAAATCAAACACCACCAAAAATTGCCTCAGCCACAGCATTCCAAGGCCCTCCTAACCCCCTGCTTTTGGTTTTCCTTCTGTCCCCTACATTCACATTTAATTCCAGAACACTGTCGATTATTTTAAGTTTTCCAAGGTAATCAAGTTCCCTTAACAGTGCATTCCTTGTCTCAACAAAGTTCAAACCAAGCCTTACTTCAGCCTCAGCTTCAATCTTATCCTCTTTCACCATTTTTTCCACCATTCTCTCAGCAAGTGGCAAAAACATCGTCTTGGAGAGGTTTTCATCCTGTGCTGAGATAGACTGAGGAAGAGAGGGATTATTGTAACAGCTCAGCAACCTTCTGTGATGTCCCACCCACTGCTCTTTTCACTTTGGAAGAGGAAAAAAAAAAAAAACAACCCAGGTGCTCCAATCCCCCCAGCCACCTGTTTGGAGCTGCCATCTGTGTCCTGAGAGTGCAACTGCTCTGGGAAAAGGCAGCAATAAAATCAGTGCTACACAGAAAAAGCTCATTTTTGATCAGATCAACCAGAGCCCTGCATGTCTGAGTGCACAAACCTCGTGGTAAAAACATGTAGCCAGAACACTTTTGTGTTTTACACAGCACAGGATTTTAGAGAATGTGATTAAAACCCTCCGAGCTTATTTTTGTTTGATTTTGTGTCTGATCAGTGCCCAAATGTGCTGCCTCAACCAGCAGCAGCACAGCTGATCTGTGCCTATTCCTGCAGACTTGCTGCTAATTCCAGAGCTCTCATTTATTCCTTCCAAGAGCTTTTATAACCTCATTAGAGAGGAACAATTCTGACTGAGAAACTGCAGAGAGTTGAGGATTTATTCATTATCTCCCTGCCAAAACGACAGGTGGATATTAGTGCAGATGAGAGAATAATTCAAGTTGTATAAAGGTGGTAAGGCAGCAGTTAAATTGGATTATAAAAACACCTCAGCATTTATTTTGGACCACAACAATAATGCTACTTAAGGAGGGCTCAGTCCTTCTCCCAGCACCACACAGAAACAGCTCAAACTCACATTTTACCCAAAATCATCTCTAATATTTTCCCTCAGGACATTTCTGCCACTGCAGCAACAGCCAAACCCAACACTGTACAAACCTGCATGATCAGGCTCATCACGGACCAAAAATAATAGGGATTTTTGGGAACAATCTTATAAAGTGCCATTCCAGCCTGAAAAACAGAAGACACAAGTCTCATCATTCCTGAAATAGATTGGTTTCCAAGCTCTGTGATGGACAACACGGGATCAGCACATGGGAGGACTTTTCCCCACCCTTTTCCCCACACATCCCTAAGGAAAAAGAGAGGGTGGAAATGTTCCCAAGGACTTTGTGTAGGTCTGACAAGGAGCAGCAGTGAGCACTGATTGCCTACACAGACGACAGCTTTAATTGGAAGTGGTAACTCCAGGAGGAAGCAGATTTTTTCTTTGGGAATGAGGGGATATCTCCAGTGCTGAAGGACACACCAAACCCACGCCTGCCTCGAGGAACCAACCACCCTTCAACACTCACTTCACACACACTCAGACCCCAAATTTGGGGTCACCTCCACGTGCAAAGCAGGGGGAGAAAAGGTCGAGCAGAAAACTTGGTTGAATCAAAGCAGAGCCAAAGAATTCCTGATTTTCCCTCACACAGTAACAGCTATTCCCACATTTCTCTCACAGTGCCTGTATACAACAAAGGACAACACTTTTACCCCTACAAAATCTGTAATTATTTAAAAGAAACTACATCATAGTCCACACCACCACAGCTGGACTTTTGTGCCAATTCCCTGACTGCAGCTGGCATTTTCCAGGATTTTCAGCTGGAATACCCCAGAGCACAGGACACTGGGGTTTATTTTCATTCCCTAATCAGCCACCATCCACACACTCTTTGCATCCCTAAATCCAAAAGCACAGGCCAACATCCCCCTCTGACAATGGGATATTGATAATATGATTTGATTCAACTGATATTGAAAGTGATAATTTAACGAGATCCACGTTTTTATGTCACTTCAGACATACAAAAGGTCACATAAATGTTAATTGTTGTTATCTGTGGCATTTTTCCCACTCGTGAATGTGTGATCAGTCACATCTGAACATGAGTTTTGGGTTGTAACACGAGCTTTGTCATTTCAGGTACAATAATTCCTTTTAGTTATTTAAGCCAAACCTGTGCACAAATTCAAGTCACAGCAGGAACAAGAGGGAGTTTAGCACTTATTTCGTGGCTCTCTGTGCTTTTTTACACAGAAGAGTGAGCACGCAGGCCTTGAAAATCATCTTCCATTTATAGGCATTCTCCAGGCACCTCATTTGGAAGGGATGAAAACAAACCCAACCAGCGTGACACGGTGCTGCCAGCTGAGAGGGGGCATCTCAAGTGCTTTTTAGTTTTATTTCACTGAATGACACCAATACAAGCTGTATTTTAGATGCTCAAGTAAGAGCACGGGGAGGTTTTATCTTCCTGAAGTTAACAGAGAACTAAGGAGGGAATCAGGTGTGAAAACATGGATCAGAAGCTCTTCCTAGATGTGTCCACACCAGAATTCCTTTGGAATACAGTGTCACTACAAAAACCACAGACCAGTAAAAGGCACAGCTTTAAGTAAACAAACCTTTTGTCTTCACACAACCCACCCCCTAAAAAATGAGGTTTAAGCCTCTTTCTAAAAACCTTCTGCATTAACCCAGCTCAGCTTTTTTGGAAGATTACTCATAATACAGCAAGTAAATGAGAATAAGAGATAGAGAAAAATACACTCTAAACCAGCCAGAACACAAATTGTAGGTCATACCTGTTGCATCTTCTTGTATTCTCCAACCCTGGCGTAGGCCATGAAGAGGTGGGAGTGATATTCTTCACTGTTGGGGACCTTCTTCACAGCTGCCTCATAAAGTTTAGTCACCAGCTCGGCTAAACCACAATCAGATGCTGGACTTAAGACCAACTTGGGAATATTTTAAAGCACAGCTCCCTAAAGAGCACCAGGGATGCTCTGAACAACAACTAATTGCACTCATCAGCCCCAGAAATGCTGCTCTGGCCCCCAAGCACTACAAACATCAGGCAAAGGAGAAAAGTGCTTAAAAAACTCCAAACAAACCTCAAAACAGAATTAAATCAAAACAGAGTTCAACAGCAGCAACTGAACTGTTCAGAAGAATTTTAAGTCTATTTTTAAAGTAAGTTTGTCTATTTTTGTGCATTAAACTGAATGAAGGTTTCTCCTGCTGGCAGAATGACTGCTCCACGTGAATTATGTATCAAAACAAACACCTTCAGAGAATAATAGCAGATTAATTATTCTTATCACAGGTTTATTTATATTAATCACACCCTGCTATTTCCCAATTGCCTGTATCAGTACTCTAAACAATTACTTCACACTATACTTTTTAATAGCAGGTCTATCATGACAAAATACTTCTGACAGTACAATATGCAAAACTTTCTCCCATTTTCATCCTTCCACATTTGTTTTTCTTACACAAGCAATTGTAGCTCAGAGTAGTGACAGAAAACCAAATGTAATTTGTCTTTCACACAGTTTATACATCCCTGACACAGATACATAAAACATCTAATTGCAATTTTC
Organism: Dicrurus megarhynchus; assembly: GCA_013399195.1. NCBI lineage: Eukaryota > Metazoa > Chordata > Aves > Passeriformes > Dicruridae > Dicrurus > Dicrurus megarhynchus. The sequence continues at coordinate 341,765 of VXAD01003541.1, forward strand.
TTGCAGGACCAAAAGTGGAAGTGCCTCACACCCACCAGTTCCTGAGTTACAAACCTGAAAGTTACAAAGCTCAGCTGAAATTTGTTAACAAACACAGAGAGGCTCTTGTCATTCACAGGGGTTTATGCTGAAGTCAAAAATGCACAAAAAAATTTTGGTATTACTCAACAAATGATGCTTTAACTCCATAAGCACACAAAGAAATAAACTGGGAGAACATAAGCATTGCTCTTTTGCAGACTGATGCAAACATCCTTTTCTGGAGCTGTTTCACCCCTTGATCATTTTTCCAGCAGTTCAACAATAAATATTGGTGGTACCACCCACCAAACTCCACAGTAAACATTGGTACCACCACACCACACCCCTCAGGAAGCTGCCAGAAACAACAACTCTTCAAGCTGCAGAAAAGAAGGAGAGAAGGTCTGGCATCTTTCAGAAAAGCACAGGAAACTTCACTCCATCACTCCAACACCGATGATTTAGTATTTTGAAAATACAAATCACCGGGAGGAACCTGACAAAGCTGATGTGGTCAAACTGGGAGGTCAGGATTTCCCTCCTGGTTTTCAGCATTTTCCTGAGGCCTGAACCCCTTGACTACATCACACCCTGTGGGATTTGTCAGCTGTCACTCTACTGACAACAAATTGCAGTTGTTTCCTTAACAAAAGTGAACTCTCAGGCTGCTGGATCATTATCCACACGCTTCATTTAGGACCTGCTACACAATCCTGTTCATGAGAAGCCTGAACGAGGATTTTTTTGCTTTATGAAGATCACTAGAGCCTTACAGGCATTACAACAGGCATCACTTCAATTCCGAGTCTCTTAACATCCTCTCACATACACAAATCCTGGATTTTGCATGTTTCCCACCAAACTGTGGGGCACAAACCTTCTGGAAGAACACAAAGAGAGATTTTTGGGAGAGGAGCAAACTCACGTCTGTGCATTTCCCGGTAGAGAATGGTCAGTGCTTGCAAGGAATTATCATCTGTGGGTTCAAGTGCTGCTACTTCTTGTGCCAGGGCATAGGCTTCATCCTGCTTGCCAGTCCTCTGCAAGCCAATGGCCTTCAGCACCTGTGGACACAACACAGGCAGCTCTCAGAGACACAGTCTGCAACTGGAAACCCTCTCACTCCTGGTGGGAACAGCCCAAACAGCTCATTCCCTCTGCAGAACTCGAGGTTTTATTAAGCTTCTAACCCACGTGGCTGGAGAGGAAAACTCCCAAATGCAACAGCATCAAAGAAGGGCTTTGAGTTCTTAATAAATGTTGAGGTTGCCCTGAGGCATCACCACACGGTTTTCTCTTCCCAGAGGCTGCAAACTAACCTGTCCTGCCAATTTTCCTTAATTTTCTTTCACTAACTGGCCAGAGAGAAGTGACATAAATGAGATTCAGGTCAATGACACTCGCTGCAGCTTGGGAAGTTTTCAAAATGTAGAAGTAGTGTGAAGTGCAGAGGGAAACCCCCAGGGAAATGAGAAAAGCAGAAAGAGAGTCACACATTTGGGAAAGAGAGGAACAGAACCCCCTTCCCTCAGCAGGGGCACAGCAAGGAGGCTGGTGAACAAGCACAAGAGCGAATGCCTCCAAAATCATGGAATCCTGGAATGCTTTGGGTTGGAAGGGACCTTAAAATCATTTCAGCTCCACCCCCTGCCACGGGCAGGGTCACCTTCCATAGACCATGCTGCTCCAACCCGGCCTTGAACAATTCCAGGGATGGGGCACCCACAGCTTTTCTGGGACACCTGTTCCCCTCGTTATGTGTTCCTCACACTATTCCTCCCAAGGAGATGTTTTGATCCAAACTACTACAGATGGGTATCCCAACCCCAGGCCTCCAAGAGGCATTTTTAAGGGCCCAGCCCACGTGCCAAGGTCACCTGGAGTGGTGCTGACAATCAGCTCGGGTGGGACCAACACTCCAGTCCCTACCAGGGGAGGGGGACTGTACAAGTTTTGGAGCAAACAAGAGAGAGCTGAGCTGGAACAGAGATATTCCAGAGGGCTCAGAAATCACTGTGGAAGTTCCCAGAGAAAGGGACAGCAGAACACCCTGAGCCTCAGGCAGAACAAGTTCGGTGCCCCCCAGTCCCACTCACCTTGGCACAGTGAAGGTCCTTGTGCTTTTTGAGCAGTTTATCTGCTTGCTGGATTGCCATTTTATTATTGCCATTATCGAGATAATCTGCAGAGGAAGAGCACACACAAAATCACACCAGAGCACCAAGGCCATTCTGGAAAGCCACCTCCAATTTTACCACGGAGCATCTGCTGTCACACCAGCAGCACAAACCACATTTTCCCTGTGCAGTTCCTCCTAAGCCAAACATTCAGGAAACGTGTCATTTCAGGGATGAAGGATTCATCTCGTTGTACTGGTTTTAGTCATTCAAACAAACAAGCTTTTGTAATTACTCCACACAGATCATTACAGCAACAAAAGAGACACATAATAGAGAGGATTCTGCAGCAACAGCTCTTTGCTGGCAATGCAGCTCCAGTGCTTCAGCAGGAAAAGTAGAAATTAATTTGGTGTGTCTTTGGGAGACTTTCAATGACTTTTAACAGGCAGGAGGTTAGAAACCAAACACTCACACTTCAGCAAAGTGGAAAATACTTGTCCATAGCATCCAAACCTCAGGCAGAGCAAACCTGTCCCCTTGGAGTATCACTACCCTTCCACCAGACTGGTTTTGAAGACACAACTGTGAAGTATCAATATTTCCTAGGGGGATATCCCACTATCAGCCACAGAAAACCCACCTCCAGACCATTTTCTCCTTTTTTAGCTCGGAATTACAATTTTCAGATTGATCTTCATGCTATTACACAATGACAAACAAGCAGTTTTAGACCAGGACATGACCCCTATGTGCTCCCCTTCCCTCAAAAATTCCTCCTTCCTCACCAAACCCAGCTTTGCTGCCCCTCACATGCTCAGGGAAGGGGCTTCTCACACTGCTCTGGCCTCTCTCCTGCCAGTTAATTGAAATTACATCACACCCCTTTTCCTCATCAGAGCTGTCGTTCCCATTATGAGTCAGAACTCTTTTACTGAGAAGTGACCCTTGGCAATTCTTGGCACAAATTGTGCAACTATTCTGATTTACCAGATTTATATTCAACAGCTTCTACATTAGCTCCCGTGGCCAGGTGCACGGTGTGTATTTAAAGCAGAGCTAATTGGGCTCCTGAGCCCATCCACAGCAAACCTCTCATGAGGCAGCCTCTCCACACTCACCAAAATAAACATTGCTGCCTGAAATCCAGTTTGAAGTCACAAGACACCGTCTTCACTGGGTATTTTAACTTAGGAAAACCTCTGTGGCACCTTTAAACATTAAAACTTTGGGGGATGTCTCAGTGAAGAAGTTTCAAAGGTGTGGAACAGCACATCAGAGGCTTCTTGATTTAAGGCTCTGTCACCCAGTTTAGTGACACACAAATTATCCCCCACGCCGAGCTGCCTGTCTGGGATTAACAGCTGTGCCAAGAACATCTCAGCTTGGGTGTCCCAAAGTAAATCAAATAACCCTCAAACCTCCCTAAACCACAGCAGAATGAAGAGGTTGTATTTTCCTAACAAGTCAGGTTGTTGGAAGTCAAAGCAGCTTCCACAAGAAATGAAGCTGAAGGAAAATAAACTTCAGCCTACGTTAGTGCGTAGGTGGGGATGTTCAAAGGCTGGAAATGCAACACCTGAACCTTCAGGTGAAGGGAGAACAAGATCAAAGATAACCAGAGCTGTCGAGGAATCCCAGGGAACCACGGCACAAACCCAAGCACACTTTGAAATCCAAAGGCAGACCTTGGACCTCACACTGCAGTTCCCCAGCTGATGATGAGGGGAAGTTGTGTGTTTATCACACACTTTATTTTGGGTTCTGCAGCACCACAGCCTGAGTTCAAACCTTGCACTGCAGAGAATCCTTTCCAGAACGAGCAGAAAGGAATTTTAAAGCTCTCTCCAAAATGAACACGGCGACATCCTCAACATCATCTGCTTCGATATCAGCTGAATTTACCCAGATTTTTCTATTAATACCATTTCTTACACAGGTTATGATAAAAATAATTGCACATCAATGAAACTGCCAATCACAGCACGGATGGAAAACTAAGGAAAAAACCTTAAAATCGTTACATAAAGACAAACTGCAGTAAACTTGAACACTTTTAATCGAACAAAAGCATCTTCCTCCCTTTCCCTGGAACCCATCACGGACTCAGCCTGTACTGCACCATCCCTCTGCCCCAGCAAAGGACATCCCAAAGCACGTCCAGCCCCAAACCAGGGCAGCTCTCCGCGTCTGCAGGGAGAGGTTTTTATCCGTGCTGAAAAAGTTAAGAACGTTTTCCTCAATCTCTATCAAATCTTCAGTTTTAGGGACGAAACGATACCGTAGCCCCGGGAAGTGTTTTCCTTTTCTTTCTCCCTATTTGCATAGAGCCAAGCTTTGCCANCGCAGCGCGCAGCCGCGGCCGGGGGCGGGGAACGGGGAACGGGCCGGCGGGGCGGGGCTGCGGGGCGGCCGCGGGCACCGGGGCTCACCGGGAGCGCCGGGACACAGCGGGGCCCAGAGCAGCACCCACATCGCCACCGACACGGGCCGGGGCATCACACACCGCCACCGACGCGGGTCGGGGCATCAGAGACCGGCACCGATCTGACCCGACCCGACCCGACCCGACCNGACCTTGGACCTCACACTGCAGTTCCCCAGCTGATGATGAGGGGAAGTTGTGTGTTTATCACACACTTTATTTTGGGTTCTGCAGCACCACAGCCTGAGTTCAAACCTTGCACTGCAGAGAATCCTTTCCAGAACGAGCAGAAAGGAATTTTAAAGCTCTCTCCAAAATGAACACGGCGACATCCTCAACATCATCTGCTTCGATATCAGCTGAATTTACCCAGATTTTTCTATTAATACCATTTCTTACACAGGTTATGATAAAAATCAATGAAACTGCCAATCACAGCACGGATGGAAAACTAAGGAAAAAACCTTAAAATCGTTACATAAAGACAAACTGCAGTAAACTTGAACACTTTTAATCGAACAAAAGCATCTTCCTCCCTTTCCCTGGAACCCATCACGGACTCAGCCTGTACTGCACCATCCCTCTGCCCCAGCAAAGGACATCCCAAAGCACGTCCAGCCCCAAACCAGGGCAGCTCTCCGCGTCTGCAGGGAGAGGTTTTTATCCGTGCTGAAAAAGTTAAGAACGTTTTCCTCAATCTCTATCAAATCTTCAGTTTTAGGGACGAAACGATACCGTAGCCCCGGGAAGTGTTTTCCTTTTCTTTCTCCCTATTTGCATAGAGCCAAGCTTTGCCACAACCTCTGAAGCAACCGCAACAGCACAGAACACCCTCGGAAATACCTGGGGACACCACAACACCGGACAATTCCTAAACACACCGTCTCCTTCTACTTCTCTCCTGCCTCCCAATCAATTCCCCCACCAGCGTCACCGCTCCGTGCCACAACATCCAACACAACTCCGGGGCATCCGCGGCTGCTCCTTCAGGGATTAATCCACTCCCGGCTCCTCCGCAGCGGCGCAAAAAGCGCCGGCCGGGGTTACCTTGGCTGCGAGCGGCGCCGGCTGCGATCCCCCCCCAGGCCGAGGGGACACCCCCGGGGCGCCGCGGGACCCCGGGCCGGCCGGGCGGGCGCCGCAGCCGC
>VXAD01003541.1:347622-422699 GCA_013399195.1 Dicrurus megarhynchus
GCTTTCGCTTTCGTCGGTCCCTCCCCCGGTCCCTCCCAGCGCGCTCCCCGGCGGGCGAAGGCGGCAGCAGCCCAGCCTGGTGCCCGGGGGTGTGAGGGAAGCGGGCCCGGCGCCGCACGGAGCCATGGCCATCGCGGCCGTGCCCGCGGCCGAGTCCCGGCTCTGCGGCAACTGGTAAGGCCGGGCCGGGGGTCGGTGAGGGCCGGGCTCGGTGAGGGCCGGGCCGGGGATCGGTGAGGGCCAGGCCGGGGCCGGGCTCGGTGTGGGCCGGGCCGGGGCCGGGCTCGGTGTGGGCCGGGCCGGGGTCGATGAGGACCGGGCCGGGGGTCGGTGGGGGCCAGGCCGAGCCGGCCCCGCCGTTCCATCGGGGTACAACTCCTTGGAGTGCTGTGAAATCCCGGGGATCCGGCGTGATAACGACCGTACGGCCTTTCTATAAACGTTTGGGCGTCGGATTTCCCTTCTGGCTTAGTAGGGGACTGAATAGAAACCGAAACGTTCGGATCAACAACCAGGCTCGGTTTTCAGTGAGGTTCACACAAAGTACACGATTCCAAGTTTTTCTTCAGTAGTTCCATGTCTCAGGACCAGACATATAAAAATAGGGTCGATAGGCAGTGTTGTTGTGGAAGTTTTTCTCTCTGATTACACCTCTCTGCAGAGCCCCAGCGTTGGGAATTCAGTGGCTGATAAGGAGTCACCTCACAAGCTGTGTCCCGAATACAAGCAGCTAAAGAAATTAACTTTTTCTGTTGTTGTTTTTCCCCAAGAGACATCAGAATCCAGACAGTTTCTTGCAACATCAGCCTGATTTGTTTGGTCTGCACAGTTCAGTCGCTGCTGTTGGACTTTGTTGCTTTGCCAGGCTTTTGGCTGGCGGGGATCTGGCAGGGGAGAAAGCTGAACAGCTGTGGTTTTAGCAAACAAGAGGTTATAAAGTTAAACTGGGTGTTTTCAAGGTGGATTTCTTGGAAAGGGCATGATCCACGTGGAAATGATGCTGCCTGTTTGAGGCAGGAGTAAGGACTGAGCTCCAGGTGCCTCAGTTCCTTTTGGTCCTTTTGTGTTTGGTTTCAAGACAAAAAGTGAGAATCTTAGAAATTAGGTGAGTTGGGGAATTTTGGGGTACAGAGAAGCATTTTTACTGCTGGGCTCTGAGCAGCCTGGTCTGTGGAAGGTGTCCCTATGAGCTTTAAGGTCCCTTCCAACCCAGACCATTCCATGGTTCCATCATTCCTGGAACAGGATCTGTCAGGGGGTTTTTTTCCCCCCCAAAAAAAAGGGCTCTTTGACCTCTCAGAGCCAAGTTATTTTCAGGAAGAAACTTTTATCTTCTCAGACTAATTTATTAACTCGAACCTGGCGATAACTTGTTCGTGCTGCAAGATGTGCCTTTCACGTAAGGAAATAAATCCACCTGGATTTTATCTTAATGCAATGTGACTTTTGCATGTTAAATACACGAATATCCACCTGTGCTGGAACCTTGAGGCCTGGCTGGGCCTTTCTCTACTCACTTGGAACCATGAATTCATTGAAATCTTTCTTAGCATTATTTTTTTGTTGTGAACCACTGCTTGTATCTGTTGTCAGTGTGTTTCTGCTCAGTAACCTCGGTGACTTTCTCACAGCAAAAAGGATATTCCTGCAGTCAATTTCATCATCCATGAAATCCACTGTAGAAGAAATATCGAAATATGCCCCTACTGCAGCGACTCCATCCCAAAGTCTGAGATGAAGAACCACATTGAGTCTGAGCATGTGCAGGTGAGAGACACATCTCTGCTCTGAAACTGCTCATTTCTGTGGTAATTCATCTAATGAGGTCTCCTTGCTGTAGGTCACCTGCAAGTGTAGGATGAAGATGGAAAGCAGCCTCCTGAAGGATCACGAGGTTGGTGGATTTTATTTTATTGAACCCTTGGGGGATGCTGTGGTGTTTCCAAGCCCTGATTCCAAAGCCTTTCTGTCAGCCAGCGCCTGGATTCCAGCCTGGGGCTTGTGCATCCTTTTATTGAGTGATGCTTCCTAAACTCACAGCCTCTGGAAGAAGGGATTGGAAACTGCTTTTGAGTCCTGGAGCCACTCAGGGCTTCATATCAAAGGGGTATCTGTGATAATTGGTGATTTTTTTTGTCCTTCTTAGTTGAAAAATAGCTATTTAAAATACGATTGACTTGACATTTTTTCATTCTTTTACTGTTTCATGTTTCTGCTGGAGCCATTATGTGACTTTTAATAACTCAATCTGTCCAAACAGGCTTTAAAAATAGCCTGTAAAATAAACTAAAATAGGACAGAGTGGGATTTTCTGAGTTCTGAATCCAGTTGGCTGCTGTCACAGACAATCTTGTTATAAATGTCAGTCCCTTCCCTTCCCGTGGGCTCCTTTAGAGACAGCTCTGGAACTGCCACCTCAGCCTGCTGATTGCTGAGGGAAAAAGGATTTTCTTTGGAAATCTGTCCAGTTCTAAACCCTGGGAGTAGCTAATCCTGCCTGTGTGTGTGGTGCTCCTGGCTTTGCAAAGCAAATGATGATGTTTTATTAGTGCAGGATCTGCAAATATCTTGTATTTTATCTATTTTTAACCCCTTTTGAAGGGCACCTCACCTGTTCAGTGTAGGGTAAAGAACATGTCCAAGCAGTTCTTGTTGAGCAGTAAATGAGGTGCAAGTCTGTTCCCTAAACACCAGCATGGATTTTAGCTGTACTCACAGCATGATGCTGGATTTTGGGTCTGTATCTAAAACCCAACTCCAGAAAGCTCCACGTGACCCTGGCAGATTTAAAATCATGTCCTGAGTGTCTGCAGAGCTTCAGCTGCCGAGTTTGTGCCTCCAGCACGTCGTTGCTGCGTTCCCACGTCGTAGCTTATTCCAGGCTGTTCCTTAGCGAGGCTTTGGATGCGGCTGAGGAGACAACAGAGAGCTCCAAAGCTGAGCAAACCGAGAACCTCCGTGTTCCACGTGGGGAGAGTAATCCCATGTGTTTTCCCAGGCATCCTCGTGCCCCCTGCGCCCCGTGCTGTGCCAGTTCTGTGACATCCAGCTGGCCTTCAACAAGCTCCAGGAGCACGAGCTCTACTGCGGGGCCAGGACCGAGCCCTGCGGGCGCTGCGGCCGCAACGTCCTGGTCAGGGAGCTCAAGGAGCATCCCCGGGTCTGTGGGAGAGAGGAGAAAGCAGCCAAGGGGAGCAGGACAGCGCTGGCATTCGGGAAGGAGGATGGAGCCGTGAGGAGCCGATCGGGAGCAGGTACCGGGGATGGGCTTGGGAAGAGCCAGAGGGGGGGAAAAGGAGAGTTAGAGCAGCTGTGGGACACAACTCCAGGGACACAATCCTTAAGGACAGAATCTTAAAGGACAAACCCTTAAGGACAGAAGTCGAGGGACAGAACCCCTAAGGACAAACCCTAAAGGACATTTGCAGGAACAGCACAAAAAACAAAAGTGAGATAAAGTGGAGAAAGGAAGAAGAACTGGCTGCTCATTTGGTAGCTGGTCCAGGTGTAAGGTTTTGTGCTTCCTTTCTGTGAAAATACAGAATAGTGAATGCTCCAGAGGCCCCAGGTGGGAATGTTTACCCATGGAATAAGGTGTAAGCCAGGAATGCTGGGGTGCCTGGATGAAAGCCCAGTCACTGCCTGTTTTTTGTCTCAAAGTACGTGGCTTAAAAATGAAGCTGGAGTTGTTTGCTCACTGGAATTTGGGCCACGATTTTTCTCCTTCATCCTCCTGGATTTGGTACAAATGCCCTTGGCTTTGAGATGCTGAACTCCCGGAGAGTCCACATGTGAAACCGTGGGGTTGAGTCTGATGCCCAGAGGGAGCTGCTGGTGGCAGGGTTGATGTTCTCCCAAATTTACAGTATTTATCTTTTGAAGGGGATGAGCTGGAGAGACCTGAAATCCTTCATTCCCAACTTCCTGAAGACTGGAACGCTGACCTGGACTATGTGTTGGCTCTCAGCCTGCAGAGTGAGAATAATCCTCACCATAATACCGCAGCTGAGATTCCCAGGGATTTCTGGGAATACGACTACACCAAAGAGCCTGGACAATCTGCCCATCTGGGTGGAACCGACCTGTCCAACATCTTCTCCTGTGACTCTCCAGGGTCCTTTAGCACATCAAACCACAGCAAAACAGGTATAAACACTGCTGTGGTGGGGTTTTTCCTTAAATTTTAGGGAAGGGAAAAGGAAAATTTGTATTGGGAGTGTTAAAGATTATCTAGGTATTTCAAAAGGTCAAAATTATTCTTTTTGAGAATTCTAAAGCGAAGCAGCAAGTGAAGAAGAAATAAAAGCTGTAGTGGGTCTCTGACCGTGGTGGGAGCCCAGGCAGGGAACGAGGTTCTTGTGGAAGTAAAAATGGTGGGAAGGAGGATCTGGGGGGAGCCTGGAGTGCAGCTTGTTCTGAGAGGAGAAATGGCACCAAAGGGTTTCGTGGTGCAGCAAGAGGTGTTTTTACCAGACTCCACAGAGCACATAACCCTTCCCTCCCTTGCAGACAAGGACATGATCATGCTGCCCTGTGAGTTCTGTGAGGAGCTGTGCCCTGCTGAAGATCTCATCCTTCACCAGGTTTGGGACTTCCCTGTATCTTGGGGTTTGCAGTGAAGACTTTTCTGTGGCTCTCACTGAAAAAGGGTGTGGGTGACATTGTGAGAACTCTGGCGTTTGGGTCTTTGCCAAGAAAAATGGTTTTTAATGCCCACCTGGCTCATCAGGAAAGGTGATTTTTCTGTGTTGTTTGTCTAACAGACAGGGTGTAACCCAGCAAGTGCCTTTGCCTCGTTCAGTAAGAGAAGTTCTTCTCCAAATCCATGGGAATACGGTGGTCTGCAGGCTGGGGAGTCCAACAGCCACAGGACTGTCCCTTCATCCCAGCCCCAAGCTCTCCAGGCAGAAGGAGACATCATGATTCCTTGTGAATTCTGTGGCATCCAACTGGAAGAGGAGATTCTGTTTCATCACCAGGTACTGAACAGGATCTGTTGGGTCACATCCCATTGTTTGAGGATGAGCCCAGTCCTGGGGGCTCTTGTGGCACATTTCAAGAATTCAGGGAGCTGTCCCTGGCTCAGATCTTCCCACACAGAGCTCTGGGATCCATTGTGAAGGGTTGTGGCACACTGAGGCTCCTCCTGAAAAGTACTGGATTAATTTGAAAGCTCTGGTAAATGAAACTAAACAAAAGGGCCTGAAATTGCACAATCAGAACGTTTTGAGTCACACAGAAAATGAAGTTGAACCCTGGATGAGTCAGCTGAGGGGAGAGGAACACAAGGGTGAAACTGGGTGGGAGAGGAAGCAGAGAACAGACTCCAGCCCTGGGAGTGGCGTGCCCAGGGAAGAGTCCTCTGGAATTTGCTGCTGTTACAGACAAGATGGGAGAATGCTGAGCTCAGCCATTTTCTGTGTCATGGCTCTTTCCCGTTCTTAGTCCTAACAAACTCCTGAAGCTGGAATTGGGTTGGTTGTTCTGGGCCTCTCCTCTCCTGAGGGGCAGCAAAATCAGTGTTCTGGGAATGAGATCTGATAAAACTTCAGAGCTTATCACAGAATCCCAGAATGGTTTGGGTTGGAAGGGATGTTGAAGCCCATCCCATCCCATCCCATCCCATCCCATCCCATCCTGTCCCATCCCGTCCCGTCCCATCCCATCCCGCTCCCTGCCATGGGCAGGGATACCTTCCACTGTTCCAGGTTGCTCCAAGCCCCATCCAGCCTGACAGGGGAATGAAACTGGATGAGCTTTAAGATCTCTTTCCACCCAAACCATTCTGGGATTCCATGATAACAATTCCCTACTCACCTTAACCTCCCTGAGCGCTGCTGCCCCACAGCGTTTCCCACCTGAGGGAGCTTCACTTGACCAGCACTGTGTGTTCTGCTGCAGCACCACTGTGACCTGCGCCCTGCCAGCCCCACTGGTGACATTCCAGCCCGGGAGCTGCCGGCTCCTCAGCCCCGCGGGGACACACGGGAATCGCCAGAGCCGGCTCGGCGACGGATCCGGCACCAAGGTGCGGGCAGGGCACAGCCTGAGCTCCTCTGTGCTTGCACTGAGATGCTGTTCCCCTGTTCTGTCTCTGAAATCTTCCATCCTGTCCCCTCGGTCTGGGTTTAGGGAGGGATTAAATCACTGCAACTGTGTCCATGGAGATCTGGGATGGACACTGGGGCTGTTCCTGCTGCTGCAGCTGCTGTTCCCGTTCAGCTCCATGTCCTGTTCCTGCAGGAGACGTTTCTCCTTGGCACACAGAAGGCTTTGGGAAGCTGGGGCTGTGCCCTGCTCCAGGGTCCAGGCTGAGGACGGAGGTGGCCAAGGCCGGGAATGCAGCGTTGTCTCCCCCGGGGAGAGCCGGTGATGCTCCGGCCGCCCGGGGGAAGCCCGGGAAGGGGAATGGCAGCGAGGGGACACTGAAGGACAGAGGTGACTCTGCAGCTGGGACAACGCCACATGTGAGACCTGCTCAGCGCTTCCAGGCAGAAACCTTCACTTCCAGCTCCTCCAGAACTTCTCCAGCCCAGCCAAGGTAACACCTTTGCCTTCTGGTCCATTCAGCTTCCTGTGGTGCTAATCTGGATTCCCCTGGCTTTGCCTGTGGCTGAAAGGGTTTTCAAAGGCTTTCAGATTCACCCAGTTGAATTTGGCTGGTGCTTATCTGAGTTTCAAACAACAAATTTAGGTTTTTACCTCAAAACAGAACAGGCCCACTGGTCACTGGGATAAAATGGAGGATAAGGCCTCATTCCCTGTCCATGGAAGTGCTCTGCTCTCACCTGGGCTCTGAACAGGAGCTGTTCTGCTGCTGAAACATCTGGGTCAGGGTCAGAGGAGGCACAAGGGCCTCCCCCTCGACCTTCCCTGTCTCCCTGCTGCGTTGTCCTGTGTTTATCCTGCCTCCTCTGAAGCTGTCCCTGTCCCTGCTCCACAGCTCCAGCGCTGCAGGGGGAAGGAGCCTCGGGCTGTCGGACGGGCACAGCGGCCTCCGGCGCCGGAGCTCCAAGGTGAGGCTGCAGGGGCAGCTCCTGATGGTTTTGCCAGGACAAGGAGCTGCTTTTTACAGCCCTCCCTAATCAAGTCATACTTGAAAACAACATTTTTCTTTTTCCCCTCCCTTAAGGCAAAAGCCCAGAGCCCAGCGGCCGGACACCCGGAGGAGTGAGCCAGTGCCTGTGGAAAACACGGAGTGCCCGGCCCCATTCCCAGGCTCTGCTGGACTCGGTGGTCTAAGCACAAGTAAATTCCGACACTAAGCTTCAGTTTTTAGGCAGTGACCATTTTCTAAATCTCTATTTTTAATCTGTGAGAGCAAAGTTCAGGTTTTTATGTCTCCGATCGCCTCGAGCACCACCCCAAGGCACCAAATCGAGTCTCACCTTGGGCCCCACCTGAGTTCTGTGCCCATGTGGGCTCCTTGTGCCGCCCCGGGGTGGGATTTGTGCCAGCCCGAGAGCTCCCAGTGTGTCCTGCCCTGGAATGCTCAGGCACAGCTGGTGACACCAGCAGGGAGCAGTCAGTGCTCTGGACCTGTCCCACACAGAGCAGGGTCGAGGGCTGGGGCTCCAAGGCGTCTCAGTGCTGCATTTTCAAGTTAAAAGCTTTTTAGGTTCCTTGGAATAAAATTTCTCTGATGCTGTCCCAAACCGTTGTGCAGTGCCATCTATCCCATGGGGTGATGTGAGGGCTGGCGGATCCATTCCCTGCCGTTATTCCCTGCCCTGGGTTCTGGTACTGTTGGAATCCCTGGGACTTTGGGAAGTGGAGCAGATCCTGGAAAACACCCGTGGGCATCAGCCTAATTAAGGAGGTGCAGCAGCTGGCACTGGCAGGGCTAATTAGCCAACCCTGGGGCAGGGTCCTTACCAAGGCCTCACCTCAGGTGCCAACTCCATCCCATTAGAACAGCCAGAGCCCAACAATGGCTGGAGGATCTTCCTCCTAAAATAAAGACATTTTACAAGTGCTCCCACAACATGTGTTTGTTTAGACAGGGAAAGAAGAATAAAGGTATTTAAAAACGGGGACACCAAACCTCTGTTCTTCCCATTCCTGGGATGAAGGGCTGCGGGAAGATCAGGGAATGGGAGCCGGTCCCTGAGGTTTGGGATGGATAACGGGGTGCCGTGGGTCAGGAATCAGCAGTGTGACAAATAACTGATGACTGAGGTGGCAGAGCCTGTGCTGTGCCTCAGGCACAAGGAATATCCCAGAGGAATAACCTCAGCAGTGGCCGTGCTTCCCTTGGGTACAGAATCCTTACGTTTTGTTCCAAGTACCCACAAAAAACCCATAAAAGTGGGATTTCAACAGAGAACCTGCAGCTCCCTTCCTCCCCCTTCTCCTCCCCCGCCTCGGGCAGCTCCAGCAGCAGATCCCGTTCCCTGCAGCCCCAAAGAAGGACACGAACATCTCCAGGGATGTTAAGAATCTCCTTTATGCAGGTGTACACTCGATGGCCAAGAGCACTTACAGGTTAATGCCGTGTACGGAACCGAGATGGACACACACCAAGCTAGAACTAATACCCAGCTCCAGAGTTTTTCCATTGTTTAGTATAATTTTACATTCTGAATGAATATATATTAAAAAAAATAATAATCATCATCACAAACCAATCTTTGCTTCGACAAACAAGCCTAGTACAGACAATGTCAAGTTCATTTAAAGCACGAGGAATTAAGGATGATTAGAAAAGCTTTAATTAAAAGGCCATTTGAGCCACAGCTGAGGTGCTGCAGCACTTCCTTCCCAGGAGCATGGAATTAAAAAAAAAAAAAGCCAAAAAACCCCCACAATTCCTCTTGTGGGGCTCATCCTGTTCTCCAGAACAAACCAAAGTCGATGGAAGTTGGTTATTGGTGCGACATTTGTCCTGTAGAAGAAGCTTCATTTACACCCCCAGGTGCAAACGGCAGCGACGAGAAGTTCGTTATTTGTAATCATAAATAATTAACTGTAATAAATACGGATCAAGTAACGTTCCAGCACACGCCCGGGGCCGGTGCAGGTGTGCTCCACTCGGATGTGCTTCCCAAAGGAGCACACACACAGTAGCAGCAGTTTCTTACTCACAGCTGGAACCGGAGCCTTGGGAACCGCTGGCACATGGAGCTCCGGAGCCCGCCGGGACGGCCCCTCGGCATTCCAGGATTGGAGCCCAGGACAAGCCCAGAGAGAGCCCAAGCCGGGGCCACAGCTCTGCCGTGGAACTCAGCCGGCGTTCCCCACGTTTCCTGTTTGGGAACGCGTGTCCCGACGGGAACAAACCGGCTCCAAGCCGCTCCTTCGGCTTCGTTTTCCCTTGGTCTTTGTAAACTCCAGGCGTTCCCACTTGCTCCGAGTGGTTTCTGAGCTACATAAACGCTTCTACCAGGAAATGGACGAGATTCAAGAGTAAATATTCTTCCTACATGGGTCTGTTCCCTGGACAGGGCAATACGCATTGGGAGGGTAACAGCTTCCTAACCACGGGGTTGGGAGACTCCGGATGCCAATGACTACCTACGACTGCTGCGCACACATTCCCATTCCCACTCGCTCACGGAAGAACAAGGACACCCATCCCGAACTCACACCGCCTCTCCCGCATCCCACGCACTCAGCGTTCCCACTATTCACAATAATGTACAATAAATACATCTGGGATTCCCGGGAGCTGTTCCGGAGCCACGGGACACCGAGCTGAAGGTTCAGTCACCTCATCCAGAGCCTCCCAGGCCGGCTCACGAGCAGCACCAAGCCCGCGGCACAGACGGATTCCAGGATGGTCTCTTCCTCAGAACTCGGGATCAACAAAGCTGGAGTGTCCCAGAAATCCTGGTGAGGGATGAGACACCTGTGGAGGGGCTGCTCTGAACCACCCAAAACATTCCACAGACCACCAGTGAAACGTGGAGCTGTTCCCGCTCCGCTGTCGGCTCCCGGCTTTCCATACAGAACAGAAGCTTTATCTTCCAACGGGTGACTTCATCCTCCTGCCGGGCATCATGGATTTTAGGATAATTTGCTCTTGGATCAAAGACTTTTGAGTACAAAAATGAGTTCCAGGTGTTTGAGCACCCCCCGGTTGTTCTGAGAGCTTGTTGGGAAATGGGATAAAGTCCTGGATTTTCGGGATGGACTGTGGTATCTTACACCCTTTGGAGAGAAGCCGTTTTGTTCTGCTCACATTTTAATTACAATAAATTACTTTGTTGCTAAGCAAAGCAGACATTCAAGAACATCTAGGGCAGGAACCCAACGGAATCACGGCCCTTTCACTGTTCTATAGGAAATTTTCCCAAAAGTGTTGAGCTGAACCCCCCAACTCCCTGTGGCAGCCCCCGTGTGCTTGGTCGGAGTTTAAAAAAATTTCAAGGAAAGTGGTGGAAAGGTGGAAAAGCAGTTTGGCAGCGAAGTTCCTGCTTCAAACCTCAAGCAAGTGCCACAAATCCTGCCCGTGCTCTGCTCCTGCCCACACAGTGATTCCCTCCCCACACCCAAACTTGGCATTTTTGTACTCAAAAACCTCTCAGGGGAGAGCGATCCATGAGCCTTCCCCTCCGAGGGCTCCCGGCCTTGGAATGCCCTCCCTGCCGGTGGTGGTTGCACAGGGCAGAGCATCCTGGATTACAAAATTAGAAATGTACAGGTGGAAAGGTTTTTTCCCCAAATTAAATTATACAGAAACCGGTCTTTACTAAACTATCCTACAAATATTCCACAAACAAGGCAGCAAAAGAACCAGTCCACCACAAAGTCTACGAATACAAAATGGAAGTCTTCCGGGAATTACTGTAACGGGAACGAAGGTTCAGGAAATAAATTATAAACCCCCAGCTCGTCCCACGGGAGGTGCTGGATGGGAACTGACGGGGTTCCACTCGGCAGAGTCACGGAGTCACCTCCAGGCGTTCCCTGCTCCTGCTCAGCCGCTGAGCGGGTCCTCCCGGTAGTGGATGGCGTAACGGAGCTTTTCCAGCATGATGTCCAGCGAGGAATACTGCGGGAGCTTGATCATGAACATGCACGTCTCCACTCGGATGTACCGGGAATCCGGGGAACCTGCGGGAGAGGTTAAAGATTCAACCCAACACTTCCCTCCTGCTCTCCCCAAAGCCCCTTCCTGAGGGTACCCAAATCCAATCCCTGCCTGTTGTGGGTCTTCTGAATCTTGGGTGTTTCTGTGCCTCTCCATCAGGCCTCATGCCAATATTTTTCCAACGGTTTAATAATTTTAAAAGCATTTCAGACAAATAGCAAAGTCTCTCTGCATCTCTACAGGGCAAAGTTTTAATTGTGGAATCCCAGAAGAGTTTGGGTTGGAAGGGACCTTAAAGCTCATCCAGTTCCACCCTCCTGCCACGGGCAGGGAACTTTCCACTGGATGCAGTTCAAGTTTTGTGTGATATTTTATTTTTACACGGTTTCAAACCCAATTCTCTCCTGATTTACCCCCATAACCACCTGCCCCTCTTTGTCATGGAGCATTAAATACGAGTTGAAGGGGGGCTGAAGGCTGGGACGGTGCTGGGAGCAGAGCCAGCTCCTTTCCCTCGGGAAGCGGCCGTTCCGTACCTGCGGCGCCGTCGGGGGGGGCGATTTTCATGGGATAGGGGGGGACGTGGGCGGTGTCGGGGCCGCCGTCCTTGCAGGGGCAGGTGAAGGGGATCCTCTCCTGGTTACAGGCGAACTTGATGAACTTGCAGAGCTCCTCCTGCGTGAACACCTCCAGGGCGCTCCAGAAGAACTCGATGTGCTGGTCTGTCTCCATCAGTCCCACCTGGTACATGGTGTGTGCCTGAGGGAACAGGACACGTGTCCACTGCTGCTCTCCCCTCTCCCTTCAGGAATCTTCCCCACTACGCTTTTAAATAAATGAAGTTCAAACTCTTACTCCTCTCTGCACAAGCCCCACCCTAATTATCTCCTGAATCCAGTGAAATCTTAATAAACCCCCTTGGGGGCAAAGGGGTGTCCAAGCACAGGCCAGAGTTCCCCACAGATGTCCCGGCTGCACCACGAGCAGAAGATTCTCCCCTCCCACCTTCCCACGGGAGGATCCCCCTCTCTGTGTCCCCACAGGAGTGTGGCCAAAGCACCTTGAGGAATTCCAGGTTGATGTAGGGAAGGCCACAGGTCCTCAGCTCCATCTCCAGGGGGGTGAGCGTGGTCAGGAGCTGCAGGGGGATGATGGAGCCCAGCCCTGCCCTCACTGCTGTCATGCACTCCGGGGTCTGCAGCTCCCGCATCCGCAGGCTCCGGATGGCGGCCGCGTACACGTCCTTGTTCTCCCACCTGCAGGGACAGAGATCTGGGATGAGGGAGGAACACGTGGGAGAGCCCTCACGGCCCACCCTGTGTTTCACATGGGAGGGTTTTAAGGAGAGATCCCAATCTGGAATAATCCAGAGTGAGCAATACACACTTTGCACTCCGATGCTTCCCAGTTAATTCCGCTGTCCTCCGCTTCCTCCTCTCCTCCCACCTGCCCATCTCTCACAACTGGGAGCCCCCACAGCTGGGACCAGCCCTGCTCCTCAGCTCTTTCTCTTACAGACCCAAACAGCACCAGTGATCCCAAGTTCTGCCAACTCCTCCCAAAGCAAAGCTTTCCCAGATCATTCCAACTCGGTACAAAAGCACCTCTGGAGAGGCTGTGTTTGGAGAACCACTCCAGACATGTTCTGTGCCATATCCCGCCTGGAAGGCTGCTCCTTACCCTACAGGGATGTGCCTGCCCCTGGGACACAGCTCCACCTCCTCCCCAGTGAGGCTCAGGTAGGTGAATTTGCAGCAGGGTTTGTTGGGGCAGTCGGGGCTCTCCGTCGCCAGGTGCTGGGAGGCGATTTCGGCACACAGAGCTTCCAGCTCCGTCTCGTCACTGATCTGTCAGGGAACAGGGACAAGGACCTGTGACCAGCACGGCAGTGCCTCGTCCCAGGTGTCCCCACAACAGGGACTCACTCCAACAGCAAAATCCTGCAGTGGGGGTGCTGCTCTGGTTTAGCAATTCCACATTCCAGTAAATCTTTCAGAAGCCGTAATTCCACCGTGCCCGGCAGCAGGGGAGAGCGGGAAACTTCTCCAGGGCAACAGGAGAAGTCCAAGAGGAGTCAAAACGCCTCCCAACCCTGCTCCCATGAAAACCACCTGGCAGCCAGCATGCACCCGTGGGGGAATCCTGAGAAAAAGGAGGGAAGAGGGAACAGGGACCTACATTTTCAAATTTTTTGACGTAGTTGTAGGTGAGGATGTCGGCTTCCTGCAGATCCACGTCGGGATCCAGGGGCTCTCCCACCAGGGTCTTCCAGAAGGAGGGCAGGAGGTCCAGGGGCAGGGGAACATCGGCTCGGATGGCGATGCCCAGGAGCTGCCCGAAGAAGTGGAACAGCTGCTCCTCGGCGTAGGTGATGGGGCTGGGGGTCAGGATGTACTTCCCCTGTGGGAAAAACAGGGCACACAGGGCAGGATTCAGCAGCTGTGTGTTAGCAGGCCTGTGGAAGTGTTCCTGACTGGAACAGGAAGGATAATGTTCAGCTAGATACCAAAGGATCTGCTCCAGCACAGCAGGGAGTCCCTCTATTTTACACACTGATACCACCTTATCACTTCCTGATCAAATCAACCCCAGAAAGTTGGGTCCCGTTTTGCCAAGCTGTTGATCAGCACTCACAGGATTTTCTGGAGTTGTTCCATCAGTCTGATACCCAAACTGATGTAACAGTTTGATATTTTCAGCTGCGGGATGTTTCTGAGCCTGGATTTGCAGAGCCAGGTTTGCTACACAGTTGGTCTTAAACTGAGGGAAAGGAGCTGAGAATATTCCCAGGAAGGAATGACACCTGAGGTAGTGAGAATTCTTTGGACCATCATCTTTATCCTGTTTCTAGAGAACATCTACTGCACAAAATAAGACTCTAAATAGCACGGATGGAGCATCTTATTCTCCTGGCAATGTGACTGATCTACCTGGTGACATTCCTGGGGTAAGGCCACACAACATGAGATCACCAGTTTGGGACAGACAACCTCACTCCCACTGAACTCTGCCCAGGAGTTTTAATTCTGCTCCATTTTGCTGCCTTGGCTCCTTCTCCAAGTACCTGCTGCACACATGAGGTGCAACGTGGGATTCACCAACTCCCAGCTCTCCCAGGATGTGGGACCTGCTTGGTTTCATGGATCTGAGGCCTCTCTCTGCACCTCTGACCAAATGTGTCCCACTCCTGTTCAAACCTAGCATTCAGAAAGAGAAAAACCCCCTCATTCTTGGCATTGGGATCTCACACCTTGTTCTTATTGACAGCAGAGCTGGGGCACAGCAGGAGCAGGGAGAGGGAGGAGCTCTGGAGCTCTTTACACACTTGCCAAAGGAAGTGACGGAAAGATCCACCTGGAAAAGAGAGAGGGAAAACAATGAAAATACTCCTTTGTTCCCTGCTGAATTCCTAAGTGCTGCTTTGCTTTCCAGCACTCTAGAACAGCAGGAATATTTGTTCCACCAGCTGGCCTGCAAATGGGTTTTGGTGCTGGATTAGGAGATGGATGGGGCTGTCCTACAACAATGGAGGCGATGCTCCAGCGATCAGCACAGATGCTGAGCCACAGCCAGAACATTCATCTCCTCCCAGACACTGTCAGTGCCACCACAGCCCTTCAAAAGACAGGAATTCCCTTTGGGAGCAGGCCCCATGGAGCTCATGGCTCAGCTGATGGCTGCACGCTCATTCCCTTTACACTTCAGGCAGGTGACAGGAGCTGGTGATGTGAGAAGTGTGCTCTGGGCTGACTCCCCCCATGGATCTCCACCAAGGACCACAACCAGCACAGCTCACATGGATCTGGACAGCAGGGATCCCTCTGCTCTTTGGGATCCACCTCAATACCCCAAAAAAGCTGAATCCCTTCAGCCCGGGGTCACTCCCAGCCTCCTCCTGGGGCAAACACTGAGGAACCACCACCCCAAAGGAGCCGGCATCCTGGCAATTCCATTCTTTGCCATGCACAAGGGAATGCTGCTCCTTAGAGTCTACATGAGGCACATCCTGGTGAAAAGCTGGGCTGTTCCTGGGGGTTTTCCCTAACGTTACCTAGGCTGTCCCTGTCCCCACTCACTGGTGCCCTGGACCCCCTGTCCCCACTCCCTGGTGCCACAGACTCCCTATTCCCACTCTCTGGTGCCCTGGACCTCCTATCCCCACTCCCTGGTGCCCAGGACTCCCTGTCTCCACTCCCTGGTCCCCTGTCCCCACTCCCTGGTGCCACAGACTCCCTATTCCCACTCTCTGGTGCCCTGGACCTCCTATCCCCACTCCCTGGTGCCCAGGACTCCCTGTCCCCACTCCTGGTGCCCTGTCCCCGCTCCCTGTCCCCTGTCCCCACTCCCTGGTACCCTGGACCCCCTGTCCCCACTCCCTGGTACCCTGGACCCCCTGTCCCCACTCCCTGGTGCCCAGGACTCCCTGTCCCCACTCCTGGTGCCCTGTCCCCGCTCCCTGTCCCCTGTCCCCACTCACTGGTGCCGTGCACCTCCTCCCCGGTGAAGCGGATGTTGAAGGCGTAGGTGGGGTCCCCGCCGCTGGCCAGTTTGACGCAGAGCTGGGACGAGGGGACGCAGCCCAGCTGCCGGGCGGCCTGGCAGAAGTAGGAATTCTCGGAGGAACGGATCTCCCCTGTTCAACGCAAAGGGAAAAATGAACCTCCAGCAGCACGAATCGGGAGCTGGGCTGGGGGAAAGCAGCTCTGACTCGTTGCAAATGGGGTTTGGAAAGGATCGGTGCTTCCTGTACCTCCAACGATTTCCAGGGGATCCAGGGTGATTTCTGGGGCTGCGTGGTCAGCAGTTCTTTGGACAGTGGCATTGAGCACTCTGTTCATGACAGTGACTTTTGTGTCATAAAAGATTAAACCTGAAGAAACAAACGCATTTCAGCAGAGTTAATCTACCCGCAATTTTATTTCCTGAAATTCTCCAGTGGGCAATGGTAGAATAAAAATTTCCCCTTCATTAGGTAGGTTAGACATGGCTAGTCCAATTTTTTTTTTTTAAATACTTAATAGAATGATGGAATGGTTTCTGTGATTCCACTCATCCAGTTCCACCCCCTGCCGTGGGCAGGGACACCTTCCATCATCCAGGTTTCTCCAAGTCCCATCTATTTGTTCCTCATGTTTTCTGGAATAAGAACACCGATGAACACAATTCCAATGTTCTATAAATAGATCCCAGCAACTCCACCACAATATCTGTAAATAGGAACACTTTGCCAAATACTTTTCAGCAATCTGAGATGTTTTGACAGTAAAGCTACAGGCAAGAAATGATGAGAAAAAATAGGGCTGTGACACTGCCCCAAAAATACATTTGATACCTCATATCTCCATGAAGAGAAATCTCTGCACATTCCCCACTCCCCCACACTGGTTTAGGAGTTTTTTTTTTCCAGCTGGGCCAATACAAAAACCTCCTTTCACACACAGACCCCCCTGGTGAATTCTTCATCTTTTTCTTCCTCAGAAAACAAATCTGGGAAATGTAATGACCCAAATCTTGGGGTTTTTGGTGTCTAACGAAGGCTGTAAAAATCCTCTGATGCACTATAGGTATTTTCTTGACCTTGCCAATGCTACAACAACAAAATCCTGGGACTTTCACCTGATCTGCTCGTGACTAACTCAGAGTTTTGATTTATGGATACTCCCAAGAGGATGAAGACCCACGGACACAGAAGATGGAACAACTTTCTCTGTGGTCACAGTGTCCATGAGTTACTCACAAGGATAATCCCCCTCTCCTTTAAAAGCAAACCAAGAGAGAGGTGCCCCTCAGCAGTGCCCTGTGGTCAGTGCCCAGCTGACCTTTGGCCTCCTGCAGTAAGGCAGCGATGCTGTTCCCGTACATCTCGGTCTGGCGCAGCTCCACCAGCGGCAGGAAGAACGTCTCCAGCGTGGTGTTGAGGGACTGCAGCAGGGCAAAGCGCAGCCGCAGGCTCTCCACGGGGACATCTGCGAGGGGAAACTCCCAGTCAGAGGCAGCAACAGATCCCCCACCTCCTGCAAAGCCCAGCAGGTTGAGTCCAGGAGCCACACAAGCTCCTTCCAAAGCAGCCCCCTCTGATCCCTGTGCTGAGGATGCAGGAACAGCTGTGATCCCTGAGGTTCCTCCCTGCATCTCCAGTCTCTGGGTGTGAGTCCAGAATCTTCCACTATCACTGAATTTTCCTCTTAAAGTGCTTAGAACAGGATTTAGATCTGCCTAAGTCCAGAATGAAAATCCAGCCTTCTTTCCCCTGCAAGCTGAACTCACCAGGTATTTCTTGCTCCAACCTGAGCTAGGAATTCTGTGTGGAGAGCAGGGAGCCACTGCAGTGCATCCCTGACTTTGCCCAAGCACACTCAAGGAGAGACAAGAGCCAGACTCGGCACTCCCCTCATCCCACTGAGCCTCCACAGGAACATCCCACCCACCTGGGGACATCCAGGAGCACTCCCCAGCTCTTCCCCTTACAAAAGCCTCCACGCAAACCACCCACACGTACTCAAGAGACAGGAAATCCTGGGATCTGCTGCATCAGCCGGATCCAGGTACACCTCGTGGGGGTGCAGGCGTGCAGGGGTGATGGCCAGGTGGCGGCACAGGCGGTTGATGTACTGCACCAGGGCCACGTCCATCTCCAGGCTCCACTTGCGCGACGCCTTCTGCGCGTGCCTGGCATCGATGCAGGCGCACCTGGAGGGGGACGGGGGCAGAGCTGCTCACTCACAGCCTGGGGGACAACTACACCTGGAGTACAGCTACACCTGGAGTACAGCTACACCTGGTGCCCTGCTCTTCGCTCCCCTTTCCTTAAGCTGAGCTGTTTCATGACAAGAATCCCAGTGTGAGGCCAAGAGCAGATTTATCACCCCCGTTCCCGCACTGATATTAAATAATTAGGCACAAAGGCACTGCCTGTTAAGCTCACTTAGTGCCCTATCTCCTCTGGAGATGATAAGAGGCAATTAGCCTGTGGCCTGACACAGGCAGATAAGGAGAATTCATTTAAGGGACTTTCTTCCTCTACAATATTAAAAAGAAATTCAACAGTTCCCTCTTCTACAGTGTTTCTGACTCAGTACCAACCCTGCCAGTTAAACAGTGACCCTGGCTGGGGAAGGAAACCAGAGACAGACATGGAGCTACAGTTCTCCTCAGGACAATTTATTATACAGTTTGGAAGCTCTAAAGGACACTGTGGCATCTGATTTTGTTGGCCATGCTGTGCACAAAAAATCAGGAGCTGCATTTAGCACGTGACTTTTAAAATGTATTTTGAGGAAATAATCAATTTCCTCTACAGGCCTTGCAGCTATGGATGAAAGCGTTAAAGCTTCTTGGATTAGGAACACTTGGGATCAAGTTTTTTAAAGCGAGCACAGTATCAGGATCACCCTCTCAAAGAGATTTTGCAAGCTGTACCTCTCAAAGTGCAGGTCGTAGCCACAGGAGAGGATGGCTCTCCACACGCTCCGGATGTCCTGCTTGGAGCGGTCCACCACGAATCGGTGAAATCCATCCAGGGTCAGGTACTTCTCCTCAGGAACTGGCACCAAACATGGACCAGCAAAGAGTTCATGACTTGCCATGAAGTTCTAACCCCACACAGGAGCAGGAGGTGGCTGCTGCCAGCTTCCTCCTGCTCTCCCATCCCACCACGGATCCCTTCCCGGGGAGCTCCATCTATCACACGTTGGTCACGTCCACCTCAGTCAATGGCACTGCACTTTCTCACTGCCCTAAGGGGCTCAAATCCCCCACTGCCCTCTGGAATAGCTCCCTCTAACCCGGTATCAAGGATCCCTACTTGGCTGGATGCTGAAATTCCCCTTTTCTGAGCTAACCTGGCACTTCCTGCATGGAAGAGAGGAATTCAAACTCGTGTCTGTTCACTCTTCCACCTGACTAGAGAGAAGCTCTGAGCACAACCCCTGTCATGGCATGGCTGGGCTCCCTCCTCCACAAGTTCTGAGATATCTCAATCATCTTTTTTAATCCAATTTTCCACTTGTAACTGAAGAATTTCCCGATATAAATTGAGAAGCACAATTTAAACCCATCTGGTTCAACCCCATAATATCCCAAACCCTCACTACATCAAAGCCTTGGAATTACACCCTTTAGGGAGTTCTCTGCCTGGTTTATTGACGTGCCCTACACACTGCTGCAAGAACCCAGATTCACAAAGACACAAATAAAAGCAGCATTTAAAATCACTATTTAAAAAAAACATTAAGTTGGACTTGTTAGAAATAAAGACAAACCAAATCTATCGTGAGGTCATCTAAACACGTTAATAAAAATATTTCTTTTTTATGAGGCACAACTAGAAAAAAATTCCCTGCAGCTCCCACCTTCCTGTTTCTTTGTGGGAGACTTCTCAGGGTCCTTCTCCTCAGGTTTGCTCTTCTCAGGAGATTTGGGCTTTACAGTGGGTTTCTTCTCACTTAAGGCTGTTCGGCTGAGGGACAAAGTGGGTGTTAGGATCAAAAGTTTCCTTTCATCTGTTCAGAGAATCCCAGAATTGTTTGGGTTGGAAGGATCCTAAAGCCCATCCAGTCCCACTCCTTGCCATGAGACACCTTCCATAGGTCACTCCAAACCCTGTCCAACCTGATGTGTATTTTGGAATAAGTGCACTGGGATAGAACACTGATGAACACAATTCCAATGTTCTATAAATAGATCCCAACAACTCCACCCTGATCTCTGGAAAAAGAAACATTTTGCCAAAGAATTTCCAGAAATCTGAGCTGTTCTGACAATAACGCCACAGTCGCCTTCCCTGTTCCAACACACGGAAGCACAGAGGGAGGGGGGATAAAAACCTGGATTTCTATGGTGAATTCCAACATTCCACAAGTGCCACAAGGCAAAGGACACCCACCTGACACTGTTGAGCATGGACTTCTCCTTGGTGGGGGGTTTGGTGATCGGGCGCTTGGTGCTCACCACCTTCACCGGGTGCTGCTCCTTGCCCGCCTTGTTGTACTTGCTCTTGTCAAATTTGGGCTTGGGAACTCCGTATTTCCTCAAAATCTTCAAACACAGAAAGTCAAATCGTCACCCAGTGCTTTCAAGAGACACCAAAAGAGGCTGAGAACAGTTGGCAAAGCACTACCTGGGTCAGCTGGTCCTCCAGCACCTTCTTGGGAGGGCGGACGTTGGTGAAGAAGACGTGGAGGAGGTTCCCGGGGGTTTGGGAATTGATCTGCTCCTTGCTGAGGTAAATGTCAGCCACCTTGATGGGCTTGGCTGGGGTCAGGCTCAGCATTTGTTCCGAGTGGATGCAGCTTTTAAAGATCTCTGTGAGAACTTCCCGAGCACCTGGCACCAGTTTTTCACCTGATTAAAAGGAAAAGAAAAAGCCCAACAATAATTTGGTGCAAAATACCAGGAGAATTAGATTAAAATTGGCAATGTGAAAATACATTTTGCATTTAGATATAATATTCTATTACACGGCACTTGCTCCGAGATGGAAAATCATTCTTGCAGTAAAAAACCTGCTCCTGCTGCACCCCATTAAAGACAGAGAATTGGCCACATCCCGTAATTATTACTTGTGGGAGTAGTGGGGATGAAAAAAGCAGATTATTTATAATGCCAGGATAAAAATTATGTTGTGCAGACAGACACCAACACCTATCAAATGAACCAGTAGTCAAAAATTATTTTGGTGGCTATTTTCTCAAAAAAAGTCCCGAAAGAATTAAATCAGTAGTTTTTTGGGTTGATGAGGAGTGCTCTGTTTATTTATTTATGATTTATTTGATTAGCTGGGTGGACAACTGAGCAATGTTCAGCTTGCAAATAGATCCTGCAGGGATAAAACTTGCTTTGGAACTTCTCCCAGGCTCGTTGTCACCCCTGATTTATACAGAACCAAGGAGAATCTGAGGCCTGCTCATCCCCAAAAATGCCCAATACAAGTGACATTTGCCCATATCAAACCACCTACCTTTTATTGACTTATCATTGAAATAATCTTCTAGAGCTGGGCTCCCCTGGGTGTCAAACAAACTCTGATTTACAGTGGAAACAGTTAAAATCTCTTCAGTTGACATCTCCATGAGCTCATCCTCCCCATCCAGGCTGGACAAGCCAATGAGGTCACTGCTGTTGAAGAGGCTGGCTCGGATTTTCTCTATTTTAGCTCTTGACCTTATCTGTACAAATAATGAAATTAGTTCACAGCAATTCTGAGAGAACAAATTCACTTCCATTCATAGGAATTTGGGGTTTAAGCTTTTTCCCCCCCTCCCCATCCAGATGATCATTATTGCTTCTCTTCTAACATTCTGCTGCATCAATAATTTGATGCCAAAATTCAGGTTCAGCCTACAAAAGATCCTTTCTGAGAATGTGTGCCCACTGAAATCCTCATGCTGGGAGTTAATCTCTGATCCAGCTATCCCATGTGTCAGTCTGGAGACAGCCCCTGGGAACGGCATGGAAGAGCTGAGGGTGTCAGCCAGGTAACCTGGCATTATTTGTAACTCTGCTGTCCCTGCCTCAGTTCTCCACTCTGAAAAATCTAAATTAGCACAGGCCTTGAAGCCTCAGCCACACAGACTGGGAACAGTAACTTCCTTTGATTCCTAGAATAACCACTGTCAGAGCAGCTCCAGACTTGGAATAGTTTCCATGTGAACACTCTGGCAGCTTTCTGTACACACTTAATGCTGTATTTCAATGAGGTCTTCATGTCAATTCACAGCTCAAGAATAGTGACTTGCAGAGTTTCCATCTGAATAAGCTGCTTTTCTTTTTCTAAAAGGGGAACTGATACAATCCCAGACTATACAAAAACATTTCTCTCCATTCCCAGGCTATCAGGAATGGCTGTGCTTTTGGAAGCTCCTGATCAAATCTGCAGCAGGCAATTCATGGAAGCAGCAGAGAGGGAGGTTCTCCTGCAGAGCTGAACACCTGGAGTGATGCAGCACTGATGGCAACCACCCACAATGCTTTTAAAAATTCATTTGGAACCAGACAGCAACAAAATTAATCATGTCTCCTAAAGCAGCTTTATAGAAGAATCCATAGGTGGTTCAAAATAGGTGAAAATGTTACTGATTAAACATTAAATAACTGCCTTGTGGGTCAAACCAAAAGGGCCCCAATCTCTAAATTCATCTCAGCAGTAGCCAGAGCAATCCCTGGAGAAAGGCACATGAAAGAGGAAACAAATTCATCTTTCCCCTGACATGTTCTCCCAGCTACCAATCCTCCAGGAACTTAATCCCTTAGGAATTCATTTATGGTCTTGGCTTCAGCAGCATCCTGTGACAACAAGCTCTACACAAGCTGCAACACACAAGAGTTCTTCCCTTCTTCCTTCTGTTCTCCAGTTGCTGCTGGATCACTCCACTACGGGGTCCCCCCTGTCCTTTGAGACACAGGGATTGCTCCCAAGACTGTCAATGTGGAGAAGGGAATTCCGTGTTCCCCAGCCACCCCGTCCAAGCTGAGAACTCCCAGTCTCCCTGCACTCACATGCTCTTAGACACCCATGGAAAGAGCCAGTTCCTAGAGTGGGATCCTGTTCTCCCAGAAAACCCCGGCATCAGAGGCCCCTCTCCGTTACCTCCACCACAGCAAAGCCCTTGATGGGCCGTGACAGCAGCGGCTGATTGTCCAGAGACGTCACCGTGTACATGGAGCCCACGTCCGACACCGACGCCGTCTCCACGTTGTCCAGCGGCTCCCCGAGGCTGCCCAGGCTGCCCAGGCTGCCGGTGCTGCAGTGGGAAAGATCCAAACTCTCCTGGCTGGACACCACGTGCGGCTGTTCCAGCAATCCGGGCGGGATGGCCAGCTCCAGCCCCGCTTGGAACTGGTCCACGGAGATGTCGCTGACGGTCCTGGATATTCCCTGGGAGCTGCAGAGGGAAGCCTGGCTCGTGGATGCCGAGGCGCTGACGCTCATGGCCGGGGTGACGCTGCTGGAGCTGCTGATGTCCAAACTGTCGGCGCTGCTGGAAACCGTCGGCTTTTCCAGCTCCGTCCTGCACTCCCCTCCTTCCGCTTTGTCCTTGGTTTTTTTGGGATCCTCTTCCTGCAAAGGGATGTAGATCTCGTCCTTGAAGACCCCACCGTGGGCATTGCAGGCCTTCCTGATGGCATTCCTGACGGTGGCCTCCTCCAGGTGCGTGGGGATGCCGGAGATGACGAGCAGGCGGCTGTGGGCCGTGGGCCCCACCAGGGCCTGGCAGGCGTCAGCCACGGCATCGTTGGTCACGCCCAGCCCCTGGGGGTCCTTCTTGGTCAGGTGCCTGAGGATTATCAGCAGGGTCAGAGCTCTGTGGAACCACAGCATGTCCTCAGGCTTGCTGCCCCCGATGCTGAGGAGCGCCGCGTCCGTCTCGGCCGCCCTGGATGAAGCCCTTTTCCCTGAAGATGAGGTTTTTTCCCGCTTCATTTTGACTTTTTTCCTCTTGGACAGCAAGCTCGGGCTCTGTGGTGTCTGCCCTGGGGAAGATGAGGAGGAGGAGGAGGAATCGCTAAGATTTGGGGCGCTGGTGGATGAGATCACGTTGGCCGTCACGCTCATGTTGATGGGCAAGGTGACCTCTGCCACAGCCAGGCACACTTCCATCAGGGCATGGAAGTACGTGGAGAATCTTCCCTGGTCGGCCACTCCAACCCCAGAGCCACCACAGGCATTCCCAGACACCCAGTTCTGGGTTTCCTCATCGTAGAGCTTGTGCAGCTCTGACTGCAGGGCCATGAGCATGGCCAGGCAGGGGTTCAGCTGCAGGGCAATGGATGAGGACAACCCTGCTGGATTCTTTTTCTGCTCCAGGTTGTGGATTTTGCGAAGCAGCTCGGCCAAGAGGTGAAAGATCAATTCCTTCACGCACGCTGCCATGTCGGTTGTCCAGAGGAAATTCCCTGTGTGAGGAAGGCAAGGCATGGCAGTCAGCAGAGTTTCACTCTTAGCAGCGTTATAACACCAGCTGCAAAAGTAACTCCATTAAAAAAAGCACCAGAAAAGCTCATTTCAATGTCATGTCAGCAGTAAGAGAGACAGGAAGGTTATTCCAAGAACTGCAAATCAACAGAAAACTTCTGGAGTTTGAAGAAAATTTCGTTACAGTGGAAGAGCTCAGAAAATTTCAGCTGTAATTTTTTGTTTCCTAAACTCCCCACCTGAGCCAGCACATTATCAGTGCTCATTAATAAGGAAATACTCCATTCTCACCTAAAAATTCCACTACTTGCAAGAGAACTGAGGCAGGAATAGTATCCAGTTCATCTTCAGATTTTCCATCCCCATCTTCCAATTTCCAGGTTAAGAGCTGTTCTGTGAATGCCATTGCCAGGGGGAATTCCAGGGGGAGGGAATGCAAGACCAGCACAGCTCCGGGAGGAGGAGACACTCCTAAGCAAAAAGGCCCAAGAAAATCCTTATCATGACTCTAAACATTGATAAAAGTAAAAACAGGAATATTTAGGATTTTTTTCAAGGCTAAACTTATGTTAAGTGAGAATCTTCTCTGCAGCACCTTGTAATAAACAAATAGGAATGTTTTTCTATATTGATAAGTTGATATAATCTATAATTATAAGTGTACAGAGAACATTTTATTCACATAAAAAAACAGAACAATTTTGAGCCTGAACAGATCTAAATATACATACAGAACTTGCCCCAAAATAATTTATTTCTGTCTGATGGGTACTGAAAACAACATCAGCAGAAGAACTTGATCTCCAAGGGGAATTTTTAAGAGCTCACTGCACTCAGTCACCTTCACTGCTCTAAATCCCACTGTCTCTCCCTTAGGAAAAAAGAGTAGAAAGAGTAAAAAGAATATGAATTATTTTTCTTGCTGGAGAAGCTGGGGTGACCTAAGTATTGCTACACTGAAGATATATTACCGTGTGGGTAAGAGGGTCCTACAAACACCTAAAAAAGCAATAAAAAATTATTCTCCATCTGGAACAGCTCCTCGAACACCAACAGCAACAACACTGCAGAAATGAATATTTTGAATAAAGTGTTTTGAATACAAACACTGCTGGGTGAACTCCTGGAATATAAAAATCAGAATCAGATGGTTGCCAGTGTTTATAAAACCAGGCTTTTTTGGTTAAGAATGAATTCCTTGAACAAAAATCCTGCCCTAAGCGCTGCTAGGACTGATGAGCACACAGGAAGGTGCTCCAGAGGCCATAATAAAACTGGTGTGAGCTCTGAGAGGACAGCGAAGGCTTTTCCCTGGTGCTGTGGCTGTGCTCACCCAGTTTGATGTGCACCCTGTCCGTGGGGGTGATCACAGCCGGGTACTGGTTGGTGGTGGGGGGCGGCGTGAGGCCGGTGTTGGTGGGGGAGGCGTCGCGGGGGTAGCACACGGCCTCGATGAGGTTCAGCTGCCCGTTCCTCTTCACCTTGTGCCCCAGCCCATAGACCAGCACCCGAGCCCAGGGGGCCTTGTACAGGGATGAGCTGGGGAAACAGCAGCACAGCTTGGTTAGGCTCAAACAGGCTGGAAAACATCCCAGCCACCGCTCAGAGTAAGTCTCGGAGAAGAGAAAACTCTAAAAAAATTAATAACTCCATCCCCGGGGCTGCTGGGCTCAGACCCAGCTCTGCCCCACTCCATGACTCACTCTTTTCGGAATCCAGACTGACTTTCCTTACAGGACACAATCACAAAGGCAGCCCCAGGAAAATTCACATCCATGTTGACTTTGGATTCGGAAATTGGGAATTCTTCGGCGGGAAACTGTTCTGGCGCCGCCTGTAACAGGACAATTCATCACAGAAGACCCCAAACAGCAGCAAACCTCCTCCCTCTTCTTCTATTTATAGACTGCTCTATAGCAAATATATTTAATTAATTGCAAATTATGACACAGTGGGAGGGCACTTCATTTCAATTCAATCCAGAGCATTGCTACTGCTTGGTGTTTTCAGTGTGCCCACTGCAATCAGGATAACAGAATCCCATCCAGAGAAAAAATTCCCTGTGAGGGACAGGACCATGGAAATTACAATCACACACAGAACAAGGGCTCCTGAGAGGGGAACCCAACACTCTCATAAAACATGAGTGAATATTTTACCTGAAGAAAGGAGCAGATCTGTTTGGTGAGGTCCAACAGACTCTCCTCTCCCTGATGCAGCGTCCGAGTAATGGCCACAGTGAGCCACTCCCTGATGGCCTGGGAATTGCCCTGGTAGAAGAGGTCTGTGGCAGCACAGGTTTGGGAATGGATGCAGTGCTGCAGGGACTGGGCCAGGAGAATGGAGCTTGAGCTGATGGTTCCATCTGGAATAACAAGGAAAACAGCACAAATTTAGAGATCTCTCCAAATGTTTATGTAGCCTGGGAAACAAAAGGTGTAAAACACCTGTAAGATTCCCAACCTCTGTTTTCAAGTGGAAAACTCCTTGCCTAAAAGTCAGCAGGAGAAAGGATCCACCCAGGCCCAGCCTTGTGGCTGGGATGGCCTCTCAGTGCCAGCTGTGCCCCTCACCAGCCTCAGCCCAGCCCCTGGCGAAGGCGAACACGGAGCTGTGGGATCACCCTGGCTCTGTTCCCCCTGGGAAGGCAGGAACACTTCAATCCATTGCTGAAGTACAATGAGGATGAGTGACCAGAGGGGACAGCAGCTTTATCTGTTCTCAGGCTTTCCCCACAGAGCAACCAGATCATTTTTGGGCAGCCCCAAGTGGCTCTCAAGCTCTGACACCTCATGGCTGTCATTGTGCAGTTCCCAGGAGAAGTCAAGGAAAACCAAAGTGCAGTCCACAAAGGAGTGGGCAATTCACCAAAATGCCAGTTTGGAAATTGGATGTATTAGCAGGACTTGAATTAGATAAATTTTAAAGAGGAAAAACTAAATTAAAGCTTGCAAAATTATTCTCAAAGCCATGCAAAGTAGCACTGTACTCTGCAAGAGGATCCTTTACAAGGCGGCATCTGTTAGAGGCAGCCGAGTTCCAAAGGAATTGGAAGAGGGAAAAGGACTCTTTCCAACGGTAAACAATCACTTTCTATTATTAATAACTTATATTTAGCACTTCCTACTTCCTCCTTATGCTCCAGCCACGTGACACACATTTCTCTGCATGCTGAAGGGCTTTGTCACGATCACTGTCTTTGTCAACACTCACTTGAGTGAGGCAAAGATTCTGTTCCATGATTCAGCACAAACATTCTCTACCCACAGCTGGGAGTGCAGTGGGAAAAGGACAAACCACTTTGTGAAATGAAGAACAGTTCCATTTTGAAAACTGTGAGACCCAGCTGGCATTTAGCTTTATTACCCAGGAACTTTAAAGTGATCTCAATTCCTTGGGGTTGTCCCACGTGGATGCTCCCACTGCCCCCAATAAACAGAAGATCACTGGTGACAAAGGTACAGGAACACACTGGGTGGGATCTTAGGAGGGGCTCTGACCTCTCTGGAACACTTTTAATTAGATCATGAGCAAGAATTTGAGTTTGGAACCTATCACTGAGGTCAGGAGCCCATCGAGACATTCTCAAACACCACCATCATTAACCAGCTAAAAATGAAATAGCAAATTCATTCATTTTTTTGTCCCCAGAAAAATACTGTACCAAAAAAGAGCTGTGACAAAACCAAGTGTTTACCAGGAAGAGGTGGTGCAAGCAGCTGGTTGGAGAGCAGCTGCAGGTGCTCCAGGGTGATATCCCGGATGGCAGGAATGTGGAACAGCCGAGTGAACATGTGGGGAGATTTGGGAGCAAAGATATTGAGCAGAGCCATGCGACAGTAGAGCTTGGCCAGGGCAGCTTCACTCCTCAACAGCTCCCTAGGGAACACAAACATTAATTCAATTAACTCCTTAACATTAAATCCAACCATGACAGGAAGGTTCACAAGTTTGTACTGCTTAAAACAAAGCTGTAGCAGGTAACTGAACTACAAGAAATGCTCTTCAGGTAATTCAAATTCAGGTAATCAAGTGCCTTGTAACCACATTTCTTTTTTCACCTGTGAATTTGGATGTTGGTGTTATCCAGGGTGACCAATCCGTTGGTTGCAGTCCTCCTGTATCCTGCAGGTGGCCTTTCCAACATGTCAATGGGATACCAGTACCTCACCAGGACTCCCTCACTCCGCAGGTAGGTCTCTACTTGCACCAGTTCGTTCACCTGCAACACCAAACCCAGCACTGTCAACAACACAGTAATTACCACCACATTTTTCCTTCCAAGAGAGCCCCAGCCCAGCATCCTGAGCGGTTTGTGCTCCCAGCTGTGTGATGCTGACCCACGAAAAGCCCTCCCAGCGTGTCTTTACTCACTGAATCCACATCCAGAACAACCCCATGAAGGCCAAATGTCTTGAGCATGCCCCGAATGGCAAACTTGGGTAGAGCTGTTCCCACAGCGCTGCTGGTGACGTTGTTGCTGTCAGGAGAGCGAGTCACCACAGTGAGGCCTGGCAGAAAGGGACAGCACTTTGAAGGTGTTTTCCTCAGGTGACAATTTCTGCAGTAGATCCTAAAAACCCTGAGCTTTCCTTTACCCCTCAGGATCCTTTGTGCTGCCCTTACCTTTCCGTACTTTATCAATTGTGAATTTGTTTGCTTCATCTTTGATATCCTCGATGGTGGGAAGGTAGAGATCCCTTGGGATGCCTCCGTTTTCCTCGTACAGGAATTCCACAGTTTGCCTTGCTATATCAACCATTCCTGAAAGACAGCAGGGAGTGCAAGTTATTTCCCTCAGCCACTTGAAATTTCTTATTCTCATTAAGATCCCAAGCAGGTGAGTTTTCTAATTACTTAAATACTCTCTGTCAGGCTGAAAGATGGCAACTGGGAGTTTTCCTGAGAAAGCAGAGCTTTTCCTGAGCTTCTCATGAAGGCTCAGAATTTCTATCTCGCTCTTAATGTGACTTTCCCACATTGTCCTGCCAGACCTGAATTCTACAAAACTCCCAAATCTCCCCTTCTTATTATTTAAACCTCAAAAGTTCTGCCTTGATAGTCACAGACAGAAAATGCCTGGATATAGTTTCTTCCCCAACTGTTATTCCAGAATGTTTCTGTATCCACATCAGAAGGAATTCTGTCACTATTTCTGAAACCATTTTCCCTATTTAAATAGTCCAACTTAGTGAAAGTGTTAAAGAAAAAACATGAGCACAAAGCAAATTCTAAGCACTGGAGGGAAACAGCAAGTGAATTTTTGTTTATGTTTTCCAGCCCTGAACAGAGTAAAATATGAAAGAAACACAGGTGTTCTCTCACACTTCCTGTCCATCAGAGAAAACAATGTGCATGGAAATAAATACAGCCATACCTAACTGTAAAGCTCCTTTAATCTGATCCAGCCCAGACTTCCTCTCAGCCTCATTACGGAATCTTCTTCTAATTGTAGGGAAAACTTTGGTTTCCCAGGCTTTGACCAAGAGGGCATAGTGATCCTCCTACAAAGACAGAAGTGTTTTAGAACACCAAGAAGTGATAAGTTACCAGCAGCTGTATTTTTGTTAGGGAAGCAGGAAAAACTCTTGTGGCCAAATTTCAAAATCTAAATGACAAGATCTGCTTTTAGGCTATAAGTTAGAGGAGGCAAAGTTTGCCATGTTCCTCACCCTGGGAATATCATCGTCATCATCATCATCACTTTCATCATCTGCAATAGGAGGGGGGTGAGGATCAGGGCCTGAGGTGATGAAGTTCTCATAGCTCAGCTCCATTTTATAGTGGCAGGATGTGTCACTGTCATACTCTGCAAGACAGAAATAATGAGATGATAATGCATGCAAAGACATCCCATGAAATTGGAGATACACAGCACTCCACGCTCTCCAGGCAGGGGGTGGGAATGCAATTCCTTTTGACACAGCATAACCAATTGGCTGATCCAATGCACCATAACATCCTATTGTATCCCAAGCCCCAATGAGCTCATTTCTCATTGTAGCTGCGTTAATTACCAATCATTTGTGTATTCAGACAGAGGAAGACCAAAGAAGATGGTTTTAATTGCCTTGTCTAAAATCAGATTTATCTTCGTCACACAGCTTTGATTTGTGCTACTGCCCCACCTAAACAGGCACCACCTAAGGACTGCAGCCAGGCTGGGCTTAAATCCTATTTCCTTGCTTGGCATTTCTGCTGGGAGAGCTTTCAAAGGAGTTAAAGTCACTTTACGTTGCTGAGCCGTGGCGACGGCGGCGATCCTGCAGGGGGGCCCGTGGGTGCCGGGGTCGGAGGCGATGCTGGTGCCAGCGTCATTGTCGCTGTCAGAGGCCATGGCAAAGGGCAAGGCCTCGAAGTTGGCGCTGATCTCCTCGGCCAGGTCGAGGCACAGGTCGGCGGCGTTGCGGTGAGCCTGGCCCTCGGCGTAGGCGAACGGCCGCGAGCCAAAGTTGGCCCGCACCTTGGTGTTCTGTAAAAGGATGCAGGGAAGCTCTGAGATCCTGCTCTGAGCCCTCACTCTGCCCCAGGCAGGAGCTGATCACATCCTCCCCACCACAACGATGCCCAGCTGGCACTTTGGAAAGCTTTAAGCTGCCAAACACACGCTTTGAACTCGCCTGCTTTTCAGCTTCAAGCTGCAGCAGCCTGAGCTGGGTGCTTTGAAGCAAGGTCAGTGCTGGCAAGGAATGTTAAGAGAGGGGCTCCTGGCATGGCAAAGGGCATCCTGCCAGGCCAGCTGCACACTGCTGTGCTAATGGGCATGGAAAACCAAAATAACGACACAACACATGCACCTGGGAGGGCTAATGAATAGCTCAACCTACCCAAGAAAGGTAAAAAGGATCAATTTGCTTTTCTCCAGAGCAGGCTCAATATTTTATATCACGTTTTTAATATTTCTGGAAGTACACTGAATGACAAATTTCTGTAACAAACTTGCCTTTTTCTGAATGTGGACAACTGGCCACATTCCACCAGATACATCCTCTAGGTAGGGCACAAGTCTCTGCCCACAATATGTAAAATAAACTCTGCCTTTTGCTGGCTGCCCTGGAGGAGGGGGAGTTCCTTCTGTTCTTTCCCATCCAATTCCTGCTACATCACCTGCAGAAAAATACAATCACAAAAACAATTTGATCAGTTTTCTCATCCAGCATTTCCCTGACATTTAGAGGATCTTCTGACGGAGCAGATAAGGATGTTAGCCATGCTCTCACATACCAGGGGAAAGAGTCACATCCAGTCTGACACTCTTCCACTGCAGCAGGCTGGAACCATTGTAATGCACTGCTCGCCCATTGCTGAGGGGCAACAAGGACAGAATGAGACAGAGCATTGAGCCAGAGCAGGATCACAACCCACCAAAGCTGTGATACTGAAACTCTCCTTATTTTGCAGAGATGTTCCAGTCCATCATTTTAGCATTTCAGTTAAAAAGTATGTATTGCCCACTCCAGCCTCCTCCCCAGTTTGCTGACAAATGTACCGAGCGTGGTTTCTGATGTGCATCTCCAACCTACTTGTGAAAGAGGCAGGTGCCCACTGGGTTTGTCCAAGCTCCATCCCGTTTTTCAGCCTCTGTGGCAAATCCAAAGGAAACAATCGGCCCAGTGTCATCATCTGTATCTCCATAGGAAACCACTTCGATTTCCCAGTAGAATGACGGTGCCTAGAAATAAAAACAATAACACATTTTTTAGTATTATTTACAAAACAGAGGTTGAGGAGGCAATTTTCTTGCTTTTCCTTTTCATGCCCTGTTGGATATTCAGTGACAAAGTGCTGTAGAGCTGTGAGGTCTCACCTGTACTGGGACTGGGGAGGTGGCATAAATAAAGGTGCCCCGAGGAAGTCCCCCGCCTGCACTGGGATCAGCCAGGAAGGTCACAGCAGTGAGGTGTGAGGAGAACATGCAGGCTCTCACTGGGGGGAACACCCTGGATGGGCTCCACGTGATTTCTTTGGGCTGCAGATACAACAGAGCAGTTTATTCTACCAATCACAGTTCAAGTCACCCACTAAAATACAACCACACGGTTATGAGGCGCACTACAACAAACCACATCCCAATGCGAAATTCACAAGAAATTCACATTAAAGGAGATATTTCAAGAAGATTCCCCCCAGATTGGGCAGCAGCAGAGGGTTCTCCCAGGGCAGAGGGCTCAGCACTGTCCCTGTGCTCACCTGTCTCCTGTCTGCTTGGAGGGGAGGAGGAGGGGGGCGAGCACAGTCACGGTACAACATCCGTAACCTCTCACACTGCATCTCCACAACCACGAGCCTCTCCCCTGCAACAACAACCCAAACCAGGCATCAGCTTCCAGCTGCTTCCTCGAGTCCAAAACAGTGCAATCTTAGTACAGAAATAAATATGGTTTTTGCACTTTGAAGAGGTTTGATCAGCCTCGCTTACCTGAACAATGAAATTAAGGGTAAAATGTAACATATTTCTCATGTTTAATTTATATTTGGTTAGCAAAGATAATGCTATGTTAATTAAGATATAAAGTTCATTTTAGTGAGCAAGTTTATGGCCCAGCAAAGGCAGGAAAGCAAAAAAATTTATGTCTACTGTCAAAAAAAATCAGTCCTTGCCCTTTTACACCAAAATCCCTTGGCTCCTACCTTTCACTTCAGCCACTTTTCCTCTGGCATGTTCCTAAAACTTGCCCCTGAACTGAGATTTCTGCTGGGCCCACTGCTGTTCCTTAAACAGGAAGAGCTCAAGGACCAGGAATATAAGAAACCATTGCAAAAACCAACAAAAAGGTGATAAAAAGAAAACATACAAATGATAACGTCAAGGAATACAGAGTAGGATATGCTGGGAGCAAGAGAAGTGGAGAGTGCAGAGGAGAACCAGTCCCAGGACTTGCTTCTTTGATACACAGAATGATCATGTTCTGGCCTAAATTAATGCCTAATGTTTAATGATTTAGGCTGATTATTAGCTGCTCTTACATCAGCAGCTCTGCAGCTGTGACAAGACACCCTGTCCTGTGCCAGTTCCTAAACTCTGAGTTGCTGGAGGACAAAACACTGAAATGATTTTAAAAGCTGCTCTCTCTCTGACCTGAATATGCCAAGGTGTTGGCTACATACCAGGGCTGCACTCCTGGGCCACCAAATTCAGAACTTCTACAGCAGCTGGGCACTGTTGAATGAATTCTTCACAGAATGAGCTGTCTTCCAACAGCTGAGCCATCACCAGGCATGCTCTGAACAGAAAAGTAATACATTTAAAGTGTTACAAAGTGTGTGCTGAATTCAAAGCTGGCTTTACAGTAATGAATTCAAGGGTGTTTTAAGAGTAGTCTTAAACTTAACCCTGATTTTAGCTGGACCCTCCCCAAAGGCAGCTTTTCCCTGCTTCACAGACGGATTTATTGAAGCATCTGCTCAGTGTGTTACAGGGACACTCATGAACAACACCCAGACACTAAAAGGGAGCGAGGAGGAATTTTTGCTGCCAACACCCCCAGAGGAAGGGCACAGGAACTCATGCAACTCCCTTGGATGTTGGTGCACAAAGCCAGGACTCACCTGGTTCTTATTTCAGCAAGGAGCCGGACCACTGCCATTACTGGGGTTGAGCCATCTCCTGTTGCAGGAAGTGAGGTGTGAATAGAGAGACTTCCCTCCTGAGGGAGCAACATGGACTGGACTGCCTGTACTACCTTCTCAGTAATGGACAGTTTATGAAGAGGCAATGCCTGATGGTGGGGGGGCACGGTAAAAAGTTAAATTCAAGTAGTTAGTTTCTAAGAAATGAGGGTGTTTTATTACCTGGAGTTAATTCTTATATTTTACTATCACAAAATCAGCACCAAACACCAATAAAAGAAATAAACCCACCCCAAAACCATACCAGAAATTAACCAAAAAAACCCCCAACCCAGTATGCAATGGAATAACTTTAAGCACAAAAGATGAATATATTCATATTACTTGGATGAGAACTTAAATATATTGTTAATATATGCTTAAAACAACAAGGCAAGCTTTACAAATCATTTATAAGCAAAGATGAAACACTTTTTTTTACGTGCTGTAGATTAACAGTCAGTATGCTGTGACAGAAATAAAGCAAGAATCGAGATTATACTGAATATTGGATGTTTAAAACTCCCATACCTCAGATCTTGGAACACAGAGCCTAGATAATGGAATAGTTAAAGTGTCTGATGCCTGGGAGGTCTTTCTAGTGTCTATAGTGGTGGGTGGGAATTTGACCGTAGCTATACCTTCTTGCTCATTAATAGATGCCACAACTCCAATGCTTCCTGCTATTCCTTTGCCTAAAACCTACAACCAAAGAAGGGCTGCATGAGATTGAAGGTGTCACAACCAGGAATGTGTGTTTGACATCACACACCACACTGCACACACAACCACACGGGGGTGTTGTAGGAAACAAGCTCCACAAGCACATCCTGCTCCCGAGGATCCCAGTGCAAGGAAAACCTCAGGAGAGCAGCAGTTCTCATCTGAGATATCAAATATGAACAGTGCTGAATTACCTGAACTTCAGAACCTATTTTAATTGTCTCCTTAAAGCCACCCAGAGCACACAGGGCAGCCACTGCCTGCCGAGCAATCCTTTGAAGTTTAGCCAGTTTCCTTCCACTGCTACTGCCGTTCTCCAAAATGCTCTCTGCGTATTTCCCAAGCTGTGGAATGTACATCAGAGCCCGAGACAGAACCTGAAGACAGAAGCAAAAATACCAGGGAACGACTTCAAAGCACAGTTCCAACAAAAACCAATGCCCCAAGCCTCCAGCCCACACAGTCTCGGAAGAATTGCTTTTGTTCTTGAAGAGAATTATGTAACTCAGAATATTCCAAGTTCTCTGAAGTGTGGGCACCATCAAAGCCATGACCATTCCCTGGTAGCTTTTGGGATAAAATACAATCTTGGCAAAAGTCTTTGCTGAGGATTTCACCTAAGGAATAGATTAAGTGCTGGGGGATTCAGAGGAACATAAAATCAACGTGTTTTGTTGCAGCCAACACTTTGTACCCTCAGAGGCCACAGCCACGAGAACAGCCAAGGTAGAATAACCTGCCACAGGCAAGGGAACTCCCTAACAAACAACTTTGTTAATGCCTGAAAAGAATGACAGCAATTATCTAATGATGGGTAAATTTTGAGTATTTGTCCCACCCTGAGACAGCTGAGAAAGGGCTGGGTCCGTGCAGCTCCACCCTGGTGTGAACTGGTTGTGTGCTAAATCAGAAAGGAGCAGCTCAGGCCTTGCTAATCATTAGATTCTCTAACTACTCAACCCCCAGTGAGGAATGTGCCACTCGTGGCTGTGTTTGCTCACTTTTTCAGCAGTTGTTGTCCAGATCTGGGCTGCATTGGACTCTGGGGCCATGAGCAGGCTGTGCAGCAGGGCAATGACCTCTGCTGCCATGCTGTTTGCAACGTGCCCGCTGATGAACGGCCTCACGGGATCCGTCCTGTGCAGGAGACAAAGCCAATTTGACCATTCAGTTCAAAACCACAGAAGGAAAAGAAGCTTCAACAAGACACAGCACAAAAAAAAAAGGAAGTTTATGAACAACCAGATTACTTTTTGGGAGAGCTACAAATATTTGTAGAGAGAAAAGCAGAATGCAGACTGAGGGATTTACCTGGCGAGCTCTGAATTCCTCTCCCTGCAAATGGATGTTTGTGCAGTCTTCTTTTTGTCCCCAGTGGACAAGCCACTGCTGGTCTCTGGATTGACAGTCTCTATGGGTGGCCCCACACTCACTATCAGCCCAGATTGTGCCCACTTGGTTGCTTTTCTAAGAGCTGCAGCAGCTTCTTCTGTAATGACTTCGCAGCAGCCACTCTGCAAAGGAAATTGCCATGGAAGGCAAATGTCAGATCCATTTGGTCACTCTGCTCTCTCTGCTCATGTAAAAGTGCTGAGAACACAGCAAAACTCCCTCCTGGGTGTGGATTAGTCATAGGACAAGTTCTTTCTCTTGCTTTTTATCATCTACAGAGAGATCAGGGATCAATTCACTGACTTTAACATTCCATTCTTCGATTAACAGTTCAGTTTCTCTGATCAAAAAGCCACAAATGAGTATTTCTGGTGCAAACACTCAAGAACATGCCTGAAAATAGACATGAAATTTTAATTCAAGTATGTGGCTTAAAATCTGCATTATCAATGTGCATTAAACACTTGAGGAAAGAGAATATTAAAGGGGCTTAAACCTGACCTACAACGGTTGCAGGAAGCATCAGCTGAAATTCTTTTTCATCGTTTACCGCTGTATTTCATCTCTATTTACAGAGGTGAATGATGACTAATACAACATTTAACAAAGGGGACTTAACATCAGTAAAACCCAAGAGTTCTGACCAGCCACCAATTTTTTAGGATGTTGAACAATTCTTTAGTTATTCCTCCTCTTACTTTTGTCATGTCCCGATCCATCTTCACCACCTTCTCCATGTTGGCTCCAGTTCCCAGTCGGAATGGGCGGCCTTCTGAGCTACTGTTGGAGGGGAAACAAAACACAGGAGCTTTGTTCTCACTGCTGGAAAACACAGCTGAGCTACACAGTCCAATTTCATATATTAGGGGTGGTTTGAAATGATTTGAAGCCATCCTTGCAGCTGAATGCTCAACAGCAAGAGAAATATGAGGCAGTTAAGGATACACCCCATTTACAGAGGGAATTTAATCCTACTGAATGCAGTTATTTGCAAAGCAATTTAACCTTTCCCCCTGAAAAAGAAGCCTCATGAAATGGTTTTTATTGATCACAAATGCCCAGGGCTCCGAGTTCACCTTTCACTTGTACCTTTCAGTGTCATTTTTAGAGTACGGGTTCAAAATCAACGCACGGAGTGGGGGAAGATGAAACAAACACCACAAAATGCAGGAGGGGACAGCACTGGCTGTTTGACACTCAGTGATCCCAACATCCAGGTGGGTGCTGAGAATACTAAAGAATGTTTAATAGCAAATTAGTGTCCAGCTTATGCATTATTAAAGCAGTGCTTTTAAAGCCACTTTGCCTTGATAGTTCTCTTTCTTAGTCCTGCCCAGCCTGATACACCATAAACAAGATAAATGAGATTTCATCACAAACACTGAATCTAAGGAGCTGATTTTTCATGTGATTGTTTTCAGACAGATGAAGATGTTCCTGTGTTCCTTTGCATTATCTTATTGCTTTGCCAGTAAACACAACACACTGGGCAGACACTTTGCTGTCCCATTTACTCTTCTATCTAGGATGTATTTTTCCTGGAAAAAAGGAGAAGATAAAGTGAATTGGTAAAATTGGTTCTAATTTCAATCCAGTGAGCTGAGATTACCTTAGTAAAGGCTGGAGGACCTCATGGGAGGACTGATCTTCTCGTTTATGGATAAAAATAGAGAGTTTACCATCCACTGCCTCGCTTTCTTCTCCAGGGTCTTTATCACCTTTTATGGAGTTTTTAGGGCTGGCTTTTGCCAAGGTAGTATCTGGCTCAGAGGCAGTTGGAGAAAGGACTGTCTGGCAGCCTTGAAGTAGAAAGGAAAAAAGGAAACAAAGAAACACAACCATGAATTTTCTTACCCTTGGAACTAATGCTGACACAGCTGGGACATCAGTGGGACACCCACTTTGGTCTGAGGATGGGGAAATTAGGAGGCAGATGGAAAGTCATAGGAATATTCTGCTTTAGCACTGACATATCAGATATCTCCCAATACTTGAGCTTTCTGTCAATACAAAAGCTCCTGGAACAAACAGATTGCCCAGAGAAGCTGTGGTTGTCCCATCCCTGGAAGTGTCCAAGGCCAGGTTGGACAGGGCTTGGAGCAACCTGGGATAGTGGAAGGTGTGGAAGGGGGTGGGACTGGATGGGCTTTAAGGTCCCTTCCATTCCAAGGTTCCATGAAACACGAGGCCCTTGGGCACAACACCAAACAGCTGCTGGTACCTGGCACGACATAATCCGCCAGCTTTGCCAGCAGCAGGGAGGCAATCTTGGAGGCTGGGTCACTGGGATCATCCTGCTCACTGTTCAGAGAGGGCACTGAGTAACTCCAGGGAGGCAATTCCACGTTTCCACAGTCCTCAACACTCATGAGAGGCAGCGCAGCACGACACAACTGCAGGATTATAAGGACCAGCTTTGGAGAAGGACGCTGATCCAAGAGGAGGGACAGAAGCTTGGACACGCAGGCTGGCTGGCTCAGGATGGCTTTGCCAATGTGACTCCTGAAAGG
The DNA here is from genome assembly GCA_013399195.1 of Dicrurus megarhynchus. Lineage (NCBI taxonomy): Eukaryota > Metazoa > Chordata > Aves > Passeriformes > Dicruridae > Dicrurus > Dicrurus megarhynchus. Next base: position 385,802 of record VXAD01003541.1, read on the forward strand.
GAAAAGAATCTTGAAATTAAAAACCAAATTAATTTATTATTTACAAGATGTATTAAAAGCAATTTCAGTGCCTGACAAAATATCTGCAGCAATTCTTCCGTAACTTGACAGCACTGATTAAACACTAAGATTAAGGGTCAGTTTTAGAATGGTTTGAAAAAATCCACCAAAGATCCTGCATGGGCTTTGATACACAGGAATTAAATACTCCAGGGCAAAGGCCTGATACCTTGAGAGGTCATTCAGGAGGCTGAGGACATCCTGAAGTGCATCATTCCCTGCAGCCTGGTTGCCACAGCACTCGGTGGCTCTGGCCAGGTGGTTGGTGAGCAAGCTGGAGACCTGCCTGGCCAGCCCAGAGTGAACGGCATCCGTGGAACCCCCTTTGGAAGGGATGGAAGAATACACAGCTGTAATCAACAAAACTCAATGTACACACCACAAAAATAACCCCTGATACATCCAGCATTAGCCAACAGCCACGTGTCTGTAGCTTTATGTGTGTTATGGGGGAGTTCTACCACAAGAGAAATGCCAAATGATCCCTCACAATCTCTGGGTTCTCTGATTATGTTTAGACAGAACCAAGTGGCAAAACTTGAAATTATTTCCATGGGAGAAAAGAAAAGCCAGAATTAAAAAACATCATGAAGAAAATCAACTGAATCTTGTATCCACTTCTTAAGAACCCACAGAGTCCCAAGTCGTGGTGAATGACTGCCCTATTTTAAACACATTTACACCACTCATCAGGCAGCTCTAACACACACAGCAGGGAGCTATTTCCAGTGTTCCTACCTTCTTCCTTCTCCCACTCCACACAGCGGTTGGCCAGCACCTGGAAGGCAGCCCAAGCCATGGTGGCCACCTTCTGCTTCTTGGTCTGTTTTTCATTTGAGCTGGACTCTGTCTGGCTGCTCAGGCTGCAGAGCCGGTCCATGAGCTGGACCAGGCCACTGCGCACCAGACACTTCTCCTCGCTCCTGCAGGAGAAATCCAGGGTGGAATTAACTTCTCCATCACAAAGAGACACAATGGGAATCCAGAATTTGCTGTTAGCTCAGTAATTAATTAGTTCACTTGGCAGAAAGATGGTTCTGCCTCTCCTTTGCCCTCCCCAGATGAAATAGCGAGGGAATTGAACTGGATGTCCTCAGATGCTCCCCATGATGAAGGAATGGGGTGTATTTATACTACTTAATGCTTCTCCTTAAGGCAAAGACTACTAAGGCCAGGTGTGGATGCCCCCTTTCCCTTCCCCAAGCCCTTCCATACCTTGTGTAAGGAATGGTGCACAAGAGGCCAATGCTGTTGGCACAGGCGATGGGGTACCGGGCACACAGGGACACCACCGATGTCATCGTCTCTCCAAAAGCCTCCTGGACCTGCTCCACCATCCCACCACACGTCAGCTCTTCAATCCTGTTGGGAGTTAAAGATTGGGAATTGAAGGCTCCAATTCACAATTCGCAAAGGTAGCTTTAAGAAAATAATAATCAGTACATGTTAAGAATTACTCAAGGGAGACTTAGAAGGAAGACTGCAAGTCACTCATGTTTTCATATGAAACATGTAAACAAGAGAGTTAGAGCTCAGATATCTCACTACAAATAAGATACAAAACATTTATTACATTTAGATGACAGTATCAGCTGAATCTACCACTCATAGCTAATTAACATTATTTGGAATTAAATCAAGAGAGAAGGATGCCCTCTATACATACCTGGGTATGTATCAGCCCAGCACAAAAGGCAAGTTCATCTACTGATAAATAAAAGCATTTCTTAGAAGTTTCTGCCTTTCTACCCCACAAGAGCCAAAGTATTTGTTGCAACCTTAGCTCTGCCACCTTGTGCCCTCACAGCTACTCACTTCTGGCTTTCCTGCATGCAAAGCAATTTACTCCCTTCCACAGAGACCAAACCACTGGAGAATTCTGGAGAGCTGCACCCACCTTGGCCCTCCCTGGAGCACCATGGTCACCGGGCCCACCAGGTGGGTCACGCCCCCGACACGTACGGCAGCCGTCAGCAGCTCCCTCATGTGCACCAGGGCCTGTTTCCTGGTGTTCCCACGTCTCCAGCGGGTCTGGGCAGCCAGCAGGAAGCTGCTGCTGGACACCTGCGAGGTTTGGGATGGGATTTTTTTGTTAGACACAAACAAGGCACCTCCCGGTTTTGCGCAAGTCGGAGTTTGAAATCGGAGAACGACGTACGGCTTGGTCGGGGTTTGTCCCGATGAAAGCAAAGAGCTGCCCCAGCAGGACACTGTAGGTGGGTTTGTCCCTGCTGTCCTCGATGGCCAGGGACTGGAGCAGGGTGAAGGAGCTGCTCCTGTGGCTGGTGACGTGCCGGCGCCTGTGAGGGAACGGCAATGTTACACCCGGCAGCAGAAGCTGATCCAACCGGAACAAATCCTGCTGTGCTGGCGGGGATAAATTTGATCAAGTTGATCATTGGAACAACACAGAGGTGTAAAGGGAAGGACTCAACCCTGCTGTACCTCTGGCTGGCCCGGGCAAACTCGATGTCCTCGTTGCCAATCATCTCCAGGTCGGATGGGGCGGACATGCTGCGCAGGAACACGGGCTGGCGCACGGCGTGCGAGATCACCTTGGTCTCAGAGGCTGATTTACAGGCTGAAGTATTATAAAATAATAAATTAAAAGGTCATTCCTGGTGCAGGGAATTATTTACAAACCGGCTTTAAAGTCACTGTTGGGTATCCCAATGAAAGCTGAAACATAGGGTGGGGAAAACCCAATCTAAGCACAAACATGCAACTCAGATCTGAGAATTTTCCTGGTTTCAATCCTGTCGGAAGTTAAAGATTCGCAATTGAAGGCTTCAATTCACAAACTTCTAGATGTAGCCTTAAAAAATAATAATCAGCACAAGGGAGATTTAGAAGGAGAACTGCAAGTCACTGATGTTTTCATATGAAACATGTAAACAAGAGCGTGGTATTTATAGCTCAGACATGATTCAATCTCACTACAAACAGAATACAAAAACAGCTCTGAGGATTTTCCTGTTTCAGGTATTGTTTCAAATCAGATTTCTTTTGATTTGATTAACTATTTTTCCCCAATAAATCAAGAGACTAAAGTTTAAATTCCACCTGTTATTACTCAGATCTTAATTTACCATCATCATGACAGTCAGAAAACGAAGACTCTACTTCATTTATTAGAAAAGAATTAATTTAATTTAGGGGGAAAAAAAGTTTAATTTTGAGCAAAAGAGGGAAAAATAAGAATAAAGGTATCTTTAGGAACTGCTGGTAATAAGAGATGTACCTGGAGTTTCTGCAGGGGTCCCAGATATGCTTCTGGTGATCCCAGACTGTGCTGCAATGGTGACATGTAACAACAGCTCAGCTCTGTTCATTAAGCTCTTCACCAAGGTTTTTGTCTTTGCTAAGGGATGAGAGGTCTTCTGGATCAGGGAATTCACCTCTTGGAAAAACTTCTCCCTAGGATTATGAAAGGGAAGTAAAAGAAGCAAAGTCAATGATGTCTGAGTGCTTACTGTGGGAAAGGTCAGTTAAAGAGGACTTATGGCACCAATCTGTTCTATGCCAACAATGGAGAAAGCAGAAAAAATGGAAGAAATAAACAAGTGATTTGTTAGCAAACACAAGGAGTTGTAGGCATTAATATTAATTTATTTAGCACAAAAGTTTCTAATCATTTCATCAGGTACTTCTGGAACTCTCTGGAATTCCCCTGAAGCTGCCCCTCCTTTGAGGCCTAAATGTTCACTAATACTGACCTTAAAGCCAGGACCACATTCTCAAGATCACTTCCATCAAAAGAAACTTCTTTCATTGAACACAGAAGCTCCAGCTCCTTCATCTTGCTCTAAACAAAGGGAAGGAGAAGGATGAACAGGTTTGAGGGAGCAGAGTGAGGCACAAGCACCCACAGCAGCTCCAGTGCTCACCTCGTTGAAGTGATAATCATAAAAAAAGGGGACATTGTTCTCCAGCTTCCCGTGCATGGCATCATCCACCTCGTTCTGCCACTTCTGCTCCAGCTCAGCCACACTCTGATAAAGAGACAAAAATCACACTTGTTGCACTTAAGGTATAGAAGGGAGTTTAAAAGAAGAAATCTTGAGTACATTTTGTATTTCTGTGGTGCTAAATTACACCTTTATTCTCAAAAAAAGCTTTCTGTTGTTTCAAATAATTTTCTTTTTACCTGCAGTTGTCTCTCCATGGCATTCAGCTTCTTAAAGGTCTCCCCCATAATTTTACAAAGTAAATCATATTCTTCAGCGTGTTCCTCCTGATACTGGAAATTTATCAGGGACTGGAGAGCATCAACCAAATTCAGGTGTTTAATCACACAGGAAACCACCATCTCCTCCATGACTTCTGGCTGGATCACTTCCCTAGGGTTCCAGGGAAAGCCAAACTCATTAATCAGGAGTAAGAGACCAACTTGGACAATCCATATTCATAAATCATCAGAAGCTGCATTCACAAACGAGGTTAAAAAACCAGAGGGAAACAAGGACTCCTTACTTTATACTGGGTCTAAATTGAGGCCGAGCACGTCCAGAAATTTCCCTGAGCTTGATCATGATTCCTGGGGGCAGCCTAATCCTGGGCAGATCAAAGTAGTGTCCAACAGGAGGCACGAGCACATCAGAGGGATATGTGAATTCCCTATCCTCCTCTATAGTGAGAGGCAACGGAGAAGGGCTTGGGGTAAGGGCTGGAGATATGACCCCGTTGGCTTCCACCTGCCACTGGCACCTGCAAAAGGAAATAAAAACCAATTAAAAGGAGTTTTATTTCCCCCCTCACTGAGAAAGACACTTCAGTCAATGACACATTACAAAGACTAAATATTAATGTATGAAGTGTGGCTTGTACCAAGCATAACCCAGCCCTTCTTTTAGTCTAAAAACCCCTCTGTTTTGGAGAATATTCCTTCAGTTTTAGGCAACACAAACTGCTGAACAAACTACAGGAAAAATGATCCAAACATCACCGTAAAGCACAAGATTTGAGCACAACTACACAAGTCACCTCCCCTCAGAAAAAAACCACTCAGATCAAAACTGATTTATTTTACCTTTGTAAGAGTTTAGATCTTAAGAGCTCTTGACAGGTTTCTTCATCTTTGGTAATTTCTGGCCCGTTGTACAAGATCCTCAGCATGGAACAGGCCAGCACAGAGAGGCCCAGGGCCAGGTCAACCAGGAATGGCAAACCTCCTGACACATCCTCTGAGGATTCCTGCAGAAGGAACAGGGAGAAGTTCAACCAAGCAACCCAGCAGGAAGGCCTTTCCAGTATGTTCAAGATAGGAGATTATATATAAAATCTTTTATATGTAAGATATAGCTCGATCTCAATCTTAACCCTTACACAAAAATTGCTCAACAATTGACAGCAATTTACAAGAACAACTCAAGGCAAGAAATAAGGGATTTAAACATTATTTTCCTGAACCAAGAAGGAACAGGCGAAGTTATTTTTGGTTCAGTCACTCTAGTCCTAACTTGTAGTGGGGTTCAAGATTCCCTGTGTTTGATCCCAGCATCCCTCCCCTCTCTTCTTTGTGGGCTGGAATTGTTATTTCCTCAGGACATCTCTGATTTTCAGGTTGTCACAAAGAAATCCTGACCTACAAGCAGCAAGGGACGCTGAACTGGCTTCAGGAGATAGCTGTTATCAAACATGTCTTATCTATCTCCATTAATCCCTAAGCCTGTGCCAGCCCATCCACAGGGATCTCCACATCTCAAACTCAGGTTCTTTTCATTGCCAACACATGATTTCTCTCACTGCCCAAACCAGTCACTGCTGGCTTCCATTTCAAACTGCCAAGCTGGAAGCACATTTCTATGGATCTGGAATGTGTGGCAGGCAGGGAGCAGTGGAAGCTGAAGCTCTCCCCCTGGAATTCTCCCCCTGGAATACCTGTGCTCGGACAGTGCAGGCAAAGCCCCACATGGCTTTGTCCGGAGTGTTGTGCTCCCGACCGCTCCGCATTTCAAAGGAGAACGTGACTGTGTCTCCTTCCACCTTCAAATATCCACGGCAGGAAGGAGGGAGGGAAAAAAAAGAAAATATATTTAATAATTGAGGCAAACAGGCTTTTCACACAAGTGGTTATTTTATAGATTAATGCTTTTAATGACAGTTATCTGGGTGTTGTTTTTATCTCAAACGAGATATTCTGATTTAAGATTTTTCCCTTTTTGTAATGGGTCTTTTAGTGGACAACTTAATTTTGCTGCTGGCTGACTACAGTAAAACAGAAAGAACCACCATAGCTATAAAATCAAAAGCAGAAATGATCAGTATGTTACTTAGCCTTGACTTTCACTGTTTGTCTGCAAGAAACCAGGCAATAATTAACAATTCTCTTCCTGAAGGCAGACCCACAAGCTCTTCACTTAGAAGAATGACAACAAATTAATCAAGGAGCTTGCTACAAGAACAGTATCAAAACCCATGTGCGAAAAAGAAACCAAATTCCATTAATTGTGAACAATGGAGTTCTCGTCTGAAATTGCTTTCCAATTTGTTACCTCTTGATTTCTTTTTACAACGTGTTTTTGTTATGTAAACAAGCCCAGTTTTAGTGGGACAATGTAGCAGCACAAATATATATTAAACAAAAATAAAATCGCACTGCAGAGTGTGTGAGGGGACACATTGCCAAAGCATTGAAATGCTGAGGTTTCGAGGAGTTTGAGGGATTCTTCTGTCTTTAGTTTTACTGCCAATGAAATTTTAAAACCCAACAGAAATGGTTGGAAGTTGTTTGTTACATTTACTACTTGATATATTTGGGGGTTACTATCAAAAAAATTGACTTTAGGAAAATCTGCACAGACTGTGCAAGAACTTCTCCTAGGAGGGTGTACTTAGGAGAAGAGCAGTGCCATTAGGGACTCCAGGACTCAAACATCTCCATCAGGAACTCCAGTAAGACACAAAACAAACTCCAAGGGAAGCATCACACGGAACACAGAGCCGAGTTTAAAGATATCCCCCAAGGACACAACAGCTCACTGAGCAGAGCTCATCACGGATAACCGTACACTTAAAAGCTTGGAATGCATAGCTGTGAGGGTAAAATGGGCTGGGCATGGTTTCCAAAGGGAATTTTCTATGGGAAGTAGGGGTGGATGGTAATACTGTACCTTCACTAAGTCCTTGGGCCACCCCGTTCCTAAGACACTACGGCTGCCATATCCCAGTGTATTGCCTCCATACTCAGCAACCTTCCTACTGTTTGTGCTAGGACCAGCATAGATCACCAACTTCAAAACATAAAATACACTGTTAGACTGTAAGAGAAAAACAAGAAAACCTAATAATAATAATAATACTTAGCACTTCCACCGCGCTTTCGACTCTCGAAGCGCTCCATGCACATGAACCAATCCTCACAGGCTCTGTGAGGGCAGCAGGGTTAAGTATTATTATCCCCATTTTACAGATGGGGAAACTGAGGCACGCAGGGGCTCGAGGGGCTCGGCCCCCGCTCACGCAGCAGGGCTGGGAGCAGAGAGCAGGAGAAATCCTGACTGCCAGCCCTGAGCCATGGAACAAACTCCTTCCCCATCAGTGAGGGGCTGATCCTGCTCCCAGCAAAGCCAAAGGTTTGTCAGTGACTTTGGTGGGAACATGAGGAGCCCGGAGCTTTTTGGGGGAGTTTAATCAGTAATGGGTGACATTAATATTGAAGATACTCCCATTAGTTATTTATGAGCATCCCAGGGCTTGCTCTATGCCAAAGAATAAACAGCAGCACTTAGCAAGCAGCACAAGCAGCTCTCTGATAATACAAAGCAGATAAGTGCTATTGGTTGTTTTCTTAAAATGAAAGTACTTGTTCCTATTAATCCAGGTAAACAAGCTATTTATCATCAGGGAAAAAGGAACCTCTCCAGCTCTGCCCAGTTTAAACCAACTGTGCTGATCAAAGGAGGCAGCTGGATTAAAATTTGGGAAATAAGGGAAACTGAACACGAGTAAAAATGAGAAAAGTCAAACTTGGACAGTCTGAGCCAGCCTGAAATTATTTTTCAAAAAACCAGAATTGATAGAATTTCTGAGGGGGAAAAACCAACCCCAAACCACCCCTCAACCCCCCCCTGCCACTTCTCCCATGGCAGAACTCCCAGTACTTTTTTTGAGGGAATTCCCTCATTGCAGAGGTGCTGAGCTGGCCCTTGCTTACCTTGTCATAATCATACTGGGAGGAGCATCTGTTGTCAAATCTAAGATACAAACAGCGGGCTCCTGGAATGTGAACAGTTTCCTTAAATTTATAGTTATCCCTGACGGGATGGACTGTCTCCACAGTCTTCCCAGCAGCCCAGGGAGCAGGGATCTTCAAACCAGTCAGGAATCCTGGCTCTTCCTTCTCTTCCAGCATCCTGAAATTAAGAGTGAGAAATTGGGCCTAAAATACAGCACACAGATTTCTATCCTTCAGACATTAAGATATAAAGTACCTAAAATCACCTCTCAGTACTGCTACAGTGACACAAGGAACTGACTTCTGGTTTTAGGCATGACTGCAGTGATATATTCTATATATTATTATTATCATTCTATAATTATATACACCATTATTCATACATTATATATATTATTATTATTATATATATTATTATTCACAAAAATCACATCATCACAAATTCTTTAACACTACAAATTCTCCAATGCTGCAAATAAGCATTTTTATTTGATTTTAGCTGTTTGTTTCTGCTTCTAAGCAGGAGCTGGAAAACTTTGAGCTGAGACACAGCATTTAAATGCAGGACTTAAAAATGTTATTTCTGTCTGTAAATTAAACCATTTAATAGCTTTGCAATGGTTTTAATTCTGTATCTCATGCTGCCAGAGCAATTTACATTTTTTCTTGATGGTCCTCCTTAGCCTAATTTATTGTGAGAGGAACATTTAGGATTAATTTCTAATGCTTGAGGTGAGGGAAAAAACCAAAACAAACCATATTCTGTGTAAACAACCTGAAGATATTAATAGTTTAATTCTATATACAGAACAAAATTTGGAACTAATTGCCTTTTGCAAAAGCTTATACAAAATTGAGACAGCCTTAGAAATCCTTCCAGCATACCTTTAAAAATTAATTCAAATAAAAACTGCTGCTTTATCCCACAGCAACGGTCAGATGGACATTACAGTTGAGTTTATCCCATGAAAAGACCCAAACGTAAAGAAAATCACCTCTCATCAGGTAACTGCTTCCCTTTCTGCTCTGGAGCACAACTGGGGGAACTGTTCAGTTCTGAGAAAACTGGAGACTGGGTTTTAAGCAGCAGTGCAGTCTGTGGCCCAAAATACACAGTGTTAGGGACATGCAAACTGGAAAGCATTTTAAGAGCTCATTATCGAAATAATTAATAATCCTACTGTTGCTATTGACAATAAATCATTACTGAGTAGCTCCTGAAGCAATCAAATTTAACATTCAGCACCAGCAGCTTTGGCAGCTGCTGAGAAACTCTGAACTCTGATGTGTGGTTGAGCTTCTGCAGGAAGCTGAGCAGCATTTTGGAGGCTGCAGGCCCCAGGGGTGGCACAGAGCCCGTACCTGGCTGGTGTAAAGGACCAGCTGCACCAGCTGAGGCATCAGGGCATCAGCCATGGTCAGGGTCTGCAGGTTGGGGTGCATCAGGGATGTCAGCAGCACAGGCAGCAGGTGGCCAAGCATGGTGGCCTTTGTGATCTGCTCCAGGCCTTTTAACCTGTAAGGAGAGGCACAGTTACACAGGAACAACTGTTTTCATAGAGCAGCACTTCTGCTTTTAGTCACTTCTGTTTTATCTTGTAGCAGCAATTCAAAATTCAGCAGAGAATGTTTGTATTCTATTAACAAAATCCCCAAAACAATCTTGAAACCACTGCAATTTCTCCCAAGTGTCAGTGACCTTGAATTGCTGACAATTCTCACTGAACAATCAAGAGAGCAGAGACAGTAAATCAACAGTTTAATAATTACTTAGAGAAGGATAAGCTCCCCTGGGCACAGGATGAAAGCCCCCATCAAACACAAATGCACCAGTGTGGATATCAGCTCCCAGCACATGGAGCTCAAAGGACTTGAAAAGAATCTGCAGCTACAAAAATATATTTGAACACGAACTCATCTGAAAATATCACCCAGGAACTGTGTGCTGTCAATAAACACAACTAATCTTGCAGGCACAGAGAAGCACAAAGTGCAACCTGAAACACAGCTGGGACAGGGAGCTGTTTGTTTGAGGAGAGAAAAGTTCACAGCTTTTGTTTCCATCCCATTCCCAAGGTGTATTTTTAAGAGGAGGGGAGACAGGGGATGGAATATGTGGGGTATCAAAACAACATCCAAGGCTTGTCATGGATAAATATCTACTTCAGCTACTAGGGATGTAATAATCAGGAACTGAAAAATAAACAGATTGCTCTAGCTTACAGGAGTATTCCCAGCTAATTACAGTTTCTTTCCAGGTATCCTACTCATAAATAGCATTTAACTGACTAAAGCCTTCCCAATTTGAGGTTCCTATAGAAATATCAACCTACAGACGATCAGGACTGACACGGAGAGTGATTCTAAATTCTCCACCAGCTGAGTGGTAAACAATTGCTACAGGAAGAAACAGTTCCTATGCATTCAGAGCTCAAAAATAAAGTGACAAAGACTGATTAATGCTAACTGTGCTTGTACAATAAGGCACAAAGAGCAACAGTTCCCTGTTTCCAAGTTAGGATCCTCCCACTTGTCTTACCTCTGCTCCCTGTCAGAAATGTCACTGTTAATTAGTGCTGTAGTGACTTGTTGCAGCATTTCTAAGACTTCATCACATCCTGTCAGAATTTGTGTGGCAAGAGACAAAATGCTGGTCTTGAGTTCCTAAGTAAAAAAAAAAGAGTTACAGGATACTTAAATTCTTACAGAATGCCCCAAAAAAGGACAACAGAACAAAAAGATGGATTTCCAAATGAAAAGAATGATAATGTGACCTGGCAGGCCTGCAGCAGGAGATTCATCCAAGACTTAAATTTGATTAATGTTAAGCCCCAAAGTGCTGGGAGAAACTAGGTGCATGTTTTACAGAATGCACATCCAGTTTCTAGAGGGAAGGAAGCCCCAAGTCCAGCACAGGAGAGAGCTGAGAGCCAGCCAAGGTACAGGACTGGTGACACAATGTCCTAGCAGGGATGAGGAGCACTGCAGAGAGAGAAACTGAACAATGAACAGGGGGTGAATAGTGAGACAAGAAAAATACTCCAATATTTAGCATTTACTCAATGAGCCTGAACAAATCACTTCCAACTGCAGCAGCTCACAAGCACACACAGCCTCAAAGAGCAGCAGAGAAAACCAGCTTAGCAAAATACCAGAAATTCAGGAATCAATTCCATTAGAGAAGAATTATTACCAAAACTCCTATGACCAGACAACCTGCACTCCAGGGCAAGCCTGGCTTCTGGGAGCTGGCTGAAGGTAATTCCAGCAGTGTGAAATGCAGCATTTTAATAAACTTACACCAACCAAAGCCTGTCCTCAAACTTTGCCCTCTAAAAGCTTCCTTGCCACAAGCTTCATTCTCTCTGTTTCAGACAACTGATGGAGGTTGTTTGTTTAAACTGCAAAGAAGCAGCAGCCAGGTAAGGCAAATGAGAAACCCCTTTTCTGTTTATTTAAAAATATTTTTTTCAAGGATCACCTGAGTGACTTGGAGAAGAAAAAGTGTCTGGGGTAATGTGTCCAGGAAAGGAAATTCCTGTGCCAGGAATCCTACTAGCACATATTAACTAAAATACATATAAAATCTCATTTTATATACATATATATTTAGGAAGGGAAGTGTCTGCTCTCACTGATAATAGGGAATGCAAGCTGGAATCCTGAACATAAAATAATTGCAGATTTTACTCTGGACAGTTTTTCCTTGTTCTCCAGCTATTTAACTCAATCCAAAGGAAAAGAACCAGCAGCAAACAGCAAATGCACTGCAGGAACAAGGTGTCACAGGCACACTGACTGGAGAGAGCCATACTAGAATAAAACTTGGTGTTTACCTGTACCTTCAATGTCTCTCCCTGCAAGGAGCTGTCACTGTCATCATTGTCATCAGGTTTAATCAAAATAGTGTTACTGAGGAGGTGGTTCTGCACAGCCATCAGGTACCGCAAGCACGAGGACGCAGCCTTGAACACAAATAAGTAAAACTTTGCATTATCCAAACCCTTGAGTCAGGCAAGCCTCAGACTTGGAAGTTGGAAAGAGGTAAAAAAAGGTTGAGGAAGAAGAAAAGCAAGAGCAAAGAAATAATTTTATACATTTGAGAAAAGAAACCGGTTGCAAAAGGCTGAATTTTGTGAATTAACTCACAAAAATATAAAGAGGCAGCAAAACTTTGTTCAGGTTTGGAACATTACAGCAATATTCGGGAACTCGAAGAATTAATTCGTTCTTAAAAGATCATGCCACCAGAGGGGTAAATGTCATTCACGCTCCTGAAGGTGATGGTTCCATGCCATTCCTCCTTTCCCACCCTCCTGCAGCACAGGCCAGGACTTCCTATCCCCTCCCAGTGTTTTTATGGAAGCTCAAACTGTTTTCTCAGGGAGCTGATCCTTCTGAAAACACCTGCCCATACTTTCACCAGCAAATGTCAGCTTTCACTCATTTCTGTCTGTCACTGATAATCCCTTCAGCCTGTATGAACCATAACACACAAGTGCATGTTTGATTTTTTAAGCTGCTGCAACGCTTTGAATATTGAGATCCACAAAGTTCCCTTAAACTGAACAAGAACCAGAGCAACTGGAAAATAAATCCACGTATAAATCTGTTCCAGCATTACTGAATGATTTACTTTGCTGTGAGAAATTATTCTTTTCTTCCCTGCACAGCACAAACAAAAGACATTCTTCTCCTGGATTTGTTAAGACACAACTATAAAAGTTTCACCTCCATGTACTCAGTGAAGAGGATGGATTCAAGGAGGAAAAGAAGCCAAAGGCAGAGCTACCTCTATCAAAACACATTTTACTTACAGGCACAGTTGAAAGAAGCCTTTGAAAGTCGTCTTTAGATACAGTTTGGCACTTGGTGATTAAGACACAAGATTCTCGGACAACAATCTTGAGGATGTAGTGCAAGAGCTCATCATTGAGTCTTCAAGAGAGGCAAGAAAAGTGGAAAATGTTAATCATTAATTAACTGTGCATTTTGTGCAGCTCAGCTCACTCTGCAAGCTGGATCCCTGATTATGGCAAACCCAAATTCAGACACAAAAACCCCCCAAGCCTGAAATGTTTAACAAATGCAACAGATTTCCAGGGGTGTGCTGCACTGTGCTGATGTAAATCTGTGATTCCTTATGGCTCCTCTAAAAGACTCCTCCCAACTTGAACAGCCACCTGAGACTGGCAGTTTTACTGCTGGAAAGTCACCTAATGGAGTGATATGCAGAGAAATGCCATAAAATCCTATTTATGAAATCATCATTCACATTTACCATGAACACGGCAAGGAACAAGGAATCCCAAACCCAGTCTGGGTATAGAAACCCCTGAAGTTTGCCTAAAAACATCAAATCTCTCCCTCATCCTAATAAAATCTCCCCCCCCACAGACACAAACAACATTCAGGTCACACTGCAGGAACACAATGAGCCATTCCAGCAGAAGTTCCTGCAAGTTCACCTCAAGCAAATAACAGAAAAATACCCTATAAATGGGGAGGCTTTTTACCTATAATGCTCATCATCTTCACTTCCAAACCTGTTGTTCTGCAGCTGCTCAGCTAAATTAGTCAGGATAACATCCCGGAGCTGGGAGAGGCCACTGTTCCTCTCTCCTAAAAAGGAAAGAAACAACTTTAGCAAAGCAGCATTTTACAGAATAGATTTTATTTCCCCTGATAGCTTGTTTAACACAGACTACAGCTCAGGAATGGCTGCATTCCCAGGGTAAGCAGAGCTGCTGTCCCAGACTGGGAGCACTTTCCCTGCCCATGGCACTGTTGGAAATTCCCAACACGTTCCTGTGAAGTAACAAATTACTGAGCATCAGCTGCTTCCGAGCCCAGATTCCCATTTCCTGGTGAACTCAAGGACATTATTCCCCCTTCACTGAGGTCTAACATTTCCTCTGATTCCTGGGTACTTGCAAATATTCCTTTTCTCCACCTGACCTGCCCTTGGCCACGCAGCCACCCAGAAGTTGAAGCATTCCACAATTTCCTAGAAAAGCATGGATTTAAAGCAGAGTAGTGCCCAATATCCCAAACTGTTCTCCCTCTAAGCTTGAGATGTATTTGATTTTTTTGTCCTCAGTTAGAAAAACCCCATTCTCACCTTCAGTTAAGACCAATTTCAATAAATTATTGATTTCTGCTTCTCCAGGATACAGGATATTTAAACCAGAGCTAAGGGAAAAATAAAACCATGTATTATTTGATGGATTGAGAAGTGAACAGAACCATTTCAATGGACATGTCACAAATGGCACCACAGACTCAGCATCTGATGAAACATTTACAATGTCTGTGTAAAGGCTTAGAAGAGCATCCTCCAGATTTTAACACCAATATTAGGAAACGAGCAGCTGTTTTCTCCAGAAATCTCTTGTAATCAACTGTATTTTATTGTTTAGGTCTCAAAGCTTCTCCAAGACCTATTTGCTTCCCTCTGGAAAACTCCCCATTAATCACTTGCATGCAGGGCAGCACAATCAGTTTGTTAAGAAACAGAGATGTCAGGAACAATGACAATGGCTCAGAGAAAAACTCCAAAAACTCTGGCGATGGGGTAAGAGCTGAGGCTTCTCTGTGACCAGAACAATGGAAAATACAAATACAATAATCAAGAAATCAATCACTAATGCTACAGTTTTGTACTTCCTGAAGACTGGCTGTGTAGAGGTGTCAGTTTAAGGTACAGAGAACCTTCTGGAAGGAGCATTTCAGGAACACCCCAGCTCTGCAGAAACATTCCAGGTGGAGATTCTTTCCCTTTAACTTCTGACGAACTCTGGCCTTTCTACGTGAATTCCCCCAGCAAGATCACAATCACTTCAAAGGAGCACTTCATGCCTGTCTGAAGTACTGAAATCATTATGCAACTTTGCCATTTCCTTTCCCTTTTCCTTTTCAGTAACGCTCTCACAGAAAACTGGGATGTTTTTCAGCTTCACACTGAGAGCACAGATTATTGCAGCTTCCTTCCCTCTGGCTCATGCTGATCCACTCTGATAGAGACCTCAGGAAAAGTTATCACACCCTGCCAGCTACCTTTGAGGGTTCCATTGGCATCAGAATCCCCCAAGGAGAAAACAGGAGGAAGGAAATATCACCCAATCCCCACCTTGGAGCTGTTTAACAAGTCACTGGAACACACAGGGTTAATAAAGAAGGTGTCCATGCAGGTGACAGGAGACACTTTTCTCTGTCAGAAAGCAGGTCCCTGAAAAAAGCCAGGTAATCCTCCTGAACTCTTCACTCAGAGCTGCACAGAGCCACAGAAATTTGGAATGCTGTGATTCACACCAAGAAAACGCAGGTTGATCTTCAAAAGATTTTGGTCTCAACCTCTGGAGCACTTCCCACTGGAACAGGTTCTATTTGTCCTTGGCACGCTGCAGCCAGCATTCCTCAGCCCTGAGGTTTCCATTATCTCCTTTTCAGGAGATACAACCACACTTCTTTTTTTTTTCCCTGGGCCTTCAGTCTCAGAGCATTCCTCAAGTATTATTAATCCCTCCAGTTTTATTAATTCTGCTGCTCCTGATGTTCCTTGTGTGCAGGAGAACTCCAGTGTTGTCACTTAAAACACTGAAGTAAGAGCTGCCCACACCAGCTTTGCCTTTTCCTGAACACCACAGCAGCTAAATAAGGAACACCTTCAAGAAAACTTTGCTTGAATTTAGCAACTATTTTATAATAAACATTAAAAAAAATTCCTTAAGAAAGTCAAGAAAAAAGCAACAAATTGAAAGTATGGAAAGTAATTACTACCTGTTATTTCATCAAGACCAACACATTGTATTTCTCTGCTTCCACAGACAAACTGTAATAATTTTATCGTGACTTAAAATCCATCACATTAAATTTTCTCATATTAATTTCAAATTAAACCGAGTACAATTTCAATGTTCATCAGTCACTATATTTCAAACTAACTAAAATCTAAAGTTGAACTTGATAGAACAGATATTCACCTAATAGCCAGACAAACTTCCTTCTGGATTTCAGAGCAGATCTGATCCCTTGGGGCCATCAGTAACTGCCACAGTAACAGGCCAGACCTTCTGACAATATCTCTGTTCCTTTCAGTTTGGGGGCTGAAGAAAAATTTAAAAACCACCTAAGAAAAATTAAACACAACAATATTAATATTAAAAATATAAACATTACTTACATTAACTTACTTGCTGCAGTCAGTTTCTTGAACTATTTGGGTGGGTCTAGAAATGTGAGAGTCAGAATCTGATTTTGAATCAAAAATGAGGGAAAAAATAGAAAGAAAGAAGGAAATAAACTCTCTGGGTTCTATTTTAATCTGTAAAGATAGAGATTAAATTTAAATTAGGGCTCTTGAATGAGAGTATGTAAAATACTGCAAAGCCACTGCTAAATCAACCTCTGTTACATGGATTCCAATGGAGAAAAAAATTTTATTTAAAATGAAATAAAAATGAAACCACTGCTTGCCTGTACTCCAAAGCAAGTTTTTAATTTTTCCATGTGAATTTTGAAGTCCATTTCAGGTTCTGTACCTGGAAGACAACGAGGATGCAGCGGATGATGCAGGTGTCTCCATTGACCATGGCCTTCTCCATAATGTCACAGATGCTGCTCAGGTGATGGGCTTCAATGGGATGCTGCTTGCCCAAAAAATTGCTGATGGGGAGGTTGTTGCTGGCTGCCAGGAGGTTGAGTTGGTGGATGCACATGGCACCAACATGGTGCAGTAACTGGTTAATGACCTCGTTTGTGGTTGTTGCATCCCCTGGAAGGAGAAGAGTTCAAATGCTGTCTATAAACACAGACTGCATCACGAGCCTTTGCTTCTAAAATGCAATAAAACAACTTCAGGGCACAAAAGGATTACCCAAAACACCTTTTTAATGTGCTGAAGGCAGCAAGAATCTGGGATCTTCCACACATCTTATTTTGTGCTTTTCCCTCTCTTAAGTCAAAGCTAAACCATGACCAATATTTAAAACTCTTTTCAGGAACGAGCTCAGCTTTTAACAGAAAGGCAGTTCCTGTTTATTCTCTGATTCTCCTCTGTTTCACTTCCCCTTTGTACAAAGTGCTGACTTGTGGGTTCCCCTCACCTTTGGGCTCTGCGATGACGTGACTCACTCCCAGCCTCTGGCACACACAGTGGAATGCCTGGTTCCCAGGATTGCACCACTGATCAATATAATCATTGGAGCACGTCCAGATCATGTTATTCATTGTATCATAACAGGCACCTAAGAGAAGGAAAATATTTCACACATCAATTTGGTAGAAACCCAGACTGAAGCATCTTTATAGGCGACGTAAATCCAAACGATTTGCTTTAAACGTTTATAAAATTTCACCACAGACATGCAACCCCACCCACTGCAGAGCTGCTGACTGCAAATTCAAACCCAGATGGATTATTTGGAATCTGAGGGGCTGCAATATTCCTTACCAAGCCCTGGCACCAGAGCCCCTCGTCCGAGCGAGCTGCCCGCAGCATCGATGAGATCTGCCCTGCTGGTGAACTGCCCGTCCGAGATGTTGAACACCAGGCTGGAGGCAAGAACTACACAGAAACACAGCTCCAATCAATTCCTGAGAAGTTTATTGCATTTCAGACAGCCAAGGACTCCCAGTCTGCCACAAAAGGCTCTGACTTACTTTTTAAGGAGGACAAAGCGCTGGTGCCTCCGAAGAGCGAGCGCGTGGCCGAGCTGCCCGAGCCCCCCGGGGGCGGCACCAGCATCACCAGGTACGTCCCACACGTGTAGATCGGGGTCTTCCTCAGCATCTTCAGAGGCAGCCCACAGCTCGTGTTGGCAGCTGCAACGTGCACCAGAGAAAGGTCACAAACTGCATTTCTGCAGAACAAGGCAGAGGTCTGCTCAAGGCTTCAAAGGAATCAATATTTAGAAGCTGCGTTAAGAAGTTTCTACAGAATTCCAGAATGGTTTGGGTTGGAAGGGACCTTCAAGATCATCCCATTCCAGCCTTGTGGACAGAGACAGCTTCCATGAGACCAGGTTGCTCAGAGCTCCATAAACCTGGCCTTAAGCATTTCCAGGGATGGGGCATCCATGACTTCTCTGTGGAGGGATGGCCTCCAAACCCCACAATCCCCACAAGGCTACTGAGAGTTTCACAGGTTATTCAACCAAAGAAAACAACTTCAAAATAAAATAAATAAAGAATTAGGTATAATCAAAACCATTAAGAATTGTGTGGTGATAACTGCATTGAAAGCACTTGGAGCCAAATGATCTCCTCACATACAGAGATCACTTGAGATTCACTATGCATTTACTATTTTAAGTTCTCCTGCTCCTCATGAAACGTAGACAGCCCAAATGATCTCCCTCTTGCAACAGCTGATCAACACTTTTTGAGTGCTGACTCAAGAATTACCCAAGAATAGCCACTTACTCTCCTTTTTCTGTAGCACTTGAGTTGTTAAATGGCAAAACACAACCTTTAAAATAACTCTCCAAGCTAACTCCTTACCAAATTCCCTGGAAGCAGAGCTATTTCATGTATAATTTATTTTTATGGAAATACTTTCAATTGTTTCAAATTGAAGAAAGAAAACTCACGACTTGTGAAGGAAGAAGAGAAATAATTCAAGATAAACCGAATAAAATCTTAAGACAAATCTTAGAAAGCTCCAGGTCATCCTGAAAGCCATCAAGGTAGCTCATTCAAGATTCCCTCATTAACTTGGGTTGTTTCCATAAAAGAATACCCAAACATTGGGCAGATGACCTAAAAAAAGGGCAAAATCACCTCAGATTTGTAATATTCCAGTGACTTGTGAAGCAATAGTTCCATTTTCGAACCTGCAGGCCATTTTTACACACCAATTAGAAGCCCAGCTGAGCTGCCAGCAGAGAAATGCAATTATCAGATTCCCCAAACCAGTTCAATAATGGAATTGGAAAAGGGTGCTACAAGCATTCTTCCCATTTTCCATTCCTAAACTTTCCTCACAATCCTAATTTAGTAAAGGGACTGATAATTCCAGCATTAAGCAAATACTGTGCGGATCTTCCAAATACATATTTGGGGAATAAAGCCAAAATATACACACTTTTTTTTAAAAAAACTTGTCTTACGAGGTCAGTAATGACCAGGATGGATGCTGTGAGTGTTAGGAAATGAAAAGCAAAGCGTTTCTGACCTGCCTGGTCCTCCTTGAGGGTGTTGGAGATGGTGGAGCCCGTGAGAGCAGCGAGGGTGGCTGAGGGGGAGGCGCGGTACCGGGACAGGCGGCTCAGCAGCATCTCATTGATGCTCTTGGCAGATTCCCCCTCTTTCCTCATCAGGATAATTCTTTCCTGCAGAGGATTTGCTATACAAATGCCATTTTCTACCTAGTAAAATGGGGAGGAAAAAAAACTACTTTAGATGTTGAAATCCATAGGTGAGAGACCACCTGAACTGAGCTGTAAAATGAACCACCACAATTTATCAGGTAGGGATACAAAGTGAAACTTTGCTGACAGTTCTTGCAAAAACAAAGTTCTGAAAGCAACACAGGAGTATTTTTTTGTTTGTGACTTTATGGTTCAATAGAATAATTTAATTGAATATATCTAATATCTTGGAGATAATTAGTAGAATATCTTCTATTTACACCTGTTCCTAAAGACAGAACTGCTTGTCATAAACCTGAGTTTATTTAGGAAACTCTGCTTAAAAATATATAATCCTCTTGTATTTTCTTAGTGGTGTTTCACTTGCAAATCAGTTGGCTCTGAAACATTTTTCCAGGCGAAAAGTGTGAGCAATGATTTCCTCAGCCCATGATGTTCAGGGGATGTTTTATTGCAGGATGCATCTCTTAATGAAGATGTGATTTAGAGCTTTAGGGATTTTCCAGGAGTTGTACTACTACAGCCTCCCAATTCCAGCTCCACCATCCCACTCCATCCTCCTCCGCTGAGCAGAAGTACAGACATTAAAAAATACATTTTATGCTACAAGAGAATTCATATTGCTAAATATAATCCTCTGGAGATGGAATTGGACAGTTCACCTTCTGTTCTGTTCAGTTATTTCACATCAATCCATTCAGATCACACCCATAAATATCCAAACCTAATATGTCAATTAGAAAGTGCTGATTATTAATTAAACTGGGTTATGCTACCAACATCAGGCATAGAAAACACATGATTTGCTTACTATAATTTCAAAAATATCCATAAAGACAGAGTGGCCTTTGGGGGTTTTTTCGTTGAGGCTTGCAGGAGACCAAATCCAGTAGAAAAAGGTGCCATCTGAAGAAAGATGCACGGTGGTCATAGTGCTGCCAACTGGGAAGTGATTTACTGGCATTGGGATTATCTGACATACCTATGAGACAGAGAGCATCTTAACAGGTCTGATTTTGCAGTTTGGCCTTAGAAGTATGAACAGTATGAAAAATAAATAGAGATCAAATGCAGTTAGTGCAGAAGAGGCTTAATATTGGACTTAGCAGTAACATCACATTGATTTATTACCAACAGCTATTCTATGATATTTGCCAACTATCCAAACCAGCTCATATATCTCCAATTTAACCTATCTAAAAATAAAACTATCATCTCCTCTCTAATGATGGAGAACAAACCCACAGTCCCACAAGGAAAATACACATCCTATGGAGCCACCTACTTTCTGCAACTCCTCTCAAACATTGCTTGAAACTTGAGAAGAAAAGCGGAATCTAAACAGTCTCAGTTTCAGGAAACACACTGGACATAAATGTGACTATCCATCCTTAAAACCACAGCAGGAAAAACCCCAAAGTAAAAAAACTACCCCAGTTTTACAAAGGGCAACAGTTGTTTATCTATAAATCACAACCAGATCTGAAACAACACCTGAATTTTGGGACAGTGGAAGAACAAAGAACTGTTCAGGAAGAACATGTTCTTGATTTAAATCCAAGTCCTTTTTGCTATTGTTTGATTGCTTTAAGATGTGACCACACTGGAATCGTGGAATATCCTGAGGGGAAAGGGACCCACCAGGATCATCATCCAACTCTGGCCCTGCACAGACACCCCAACAATTCCACCCTGGGCATCCCTGGCAGCGCTGTCCAAACGCTCCTGGAGCTCTGGCAGCCTCGGGGCCGTGCCCATTCCCTGGGGAGCCTGGGCAGTGCCCAGCACCCTCTGGGGAAAGAACCTTTGCTGATATCCAACCTAAACCTCCCTGACACAGCTCCAGCCGTTCCCTGGGTCCTGTCCCTGCTCCCAGAGAGCAGAGATCGGAGCTGCCCCTCAGGAGGAGGTTGTGGATTGGGATGAGGTCTCCCCTCAGTCTCCTCCAGGCTGAACAAGCTCTGTCAGTACCCCATAACACAGAACAATGTAATTATAGATAAATACATGTATATAGATCTATAAAAGACACACTGCAACAGTAACATCTCTAGCATAACTTACACATTCACCACACAATCACTTCAAGGCGGGGTTAGAAAAACGCAGTTTCACCAAGTAAGAAACTTCAAGGATAAAACTCACTAAAGCTAAAACGTGTGTGATTCATTCAGCCTGTTTTGTTCCTGTCCCAGAACCCTGGCCCCTTTACCTGCAGGGTATGTTGATCCACGAGCTGGAACAGGTAGTGAGGTTTGCTATCAAAGGACACGGGCCGATGCAGGAGTTTGCCATTGCCAAAAGCCACCCAGCCCGTCTCCAGCTCCTCATTCCGGCAGTACACAAACCCCCTGGAAAAAACCCACCAGGAAATTCAAACTCCTTCAACCCTGCCCTGTTTCTTTGGTTTTTTTCAAATAACAACTCGCAACCACAGTGTTGAACTCTGACTGAACTTATATTCAAGTCAGCAATTTTTGTTGTGAAAGGCTTTAAGGGTAAAAAGCCTCGTGACTTTCAAGCAATGAAGAAGCAAGGAGGTACAGTGAGTCACAGCTGCACTAATTACTTAATGAATGACATAATTAGCAAACAAACACTCACAAACTCAGCTATAAATAAAAAGTCACAGAACTGGTCTGTACTCTATCCCTCTCAGCAAAGAATCAACCAACTTATTAGACATTAAAAAATAAAATTGAATCTAAAATTCTGCTACTGTGGAGGTTGAACTAACGGCCTCCAGAGGTCCCTTCCAACCTCAATTGTTCTTTAATTTTAGACAAAACACACTCAGGATGAATTTCAGATGAGAAAACCAACACATTAAAATAGCATTTAATGAAAATTCACAATATCATGGAATCACAGACTGGTTTGGGCTGGGAGGGACCTTAGGGATCATCCCCTTCCAAACTCCATATGGCTCCAGTCTTGCTACTCCCAACATCTGAGAGAGGTTTTTCCCAAAACAGGACCTTTTGGGTTTAAGCAGCTCTGCAGAACAGCCAACACTGAAGTGTCCCTCACCTCAGAGTTCCATGCAGTCCTGATCCCAGTTTGCTTATCCCTCTGCCCACAGAATTGGTTGTGTACAGGTAGAGCCCATCAGCTGCAAGGCACCGGCCTAGGTCTGCATCTGGAGCAGGAGGAAGGACACACAGAGACCACTTCTGTAACATTCCAGCTGGGAATTCTCCCTGGGTGTTACACCCCACGCTCATGGCATGTCACTACCAACCCTTTTTTAACACTGAATTTATTATTTGGTGCTCTAAGAGCTGCTGTAACAGAGGCACAGCCCAACAGACCCAGTGGTTTCTTCACATCTCCTTCAAGCCTTAGAGGTGCCCAGATGGTCTCACACAGTGTGAGAGGGAAGAAGAATCTAATATTGAGCCTTGATCTCATTTCTGCCAAACTCTGTGATTCTCCTAAAGCTTCTCAGCAGATCCTTCCACCTCTGAACACCTCAATTAAGACAAAATGTATTTGAAACACGGCAGTAATTATTTATAATCAAGATGGGACACACAAGTCCAGTCAATCTGTTGAAGTTCAC
This sequence comes from Dicrurus megarhynchus, assembly GCA_013399195.1. Lineage (NCBI taxonomy): Eukaryota > Metazoa > Chordata > Aves > Passeriformes > Dicruridae > Dicrurus > Dicrurus megarhynchus. Next base: position 408,969 of record VXAD01003541.1, read on the forward strand.
AGGATCTGGACACTCAGCTGGAGAAGGAAAAAATCCACTCACTCTCTTGCCTAACCACCTAAAAAGAGATGTCTCCAATAAGTCTGCAGGTAGCCTAAAATGACAATTCATATTTTTAAATTCCTATGGATTGCATTAAATGCCATCAAAGCTTGAACTAGTATTTCTAAAACCATGTGAACTCTGATTTATTGCAAAATTAATAAGCAAACAAAGCAGTAAAAACTGAGAATGAATTCAGGGAAAGAAATACAAAAGAAAGCATTAAAAAAAGAACTTCAAAACCAACAGGGTAGAAACAAAAGCAGAGTAGGGAAGAGGGGGAAAAAAAACCCAATGAACTTGTACTTCTAAAAATAAACTTGCTGTGCCACTGATAGCTGGCTATTGAATACAGGGATACTGCACGGGGCAGTGATTATACTCACTGAGGGCCTAACGAGGGGATAATATCCAAACTCTGTCTGACCCCTCTGAAAAATTCCCACTGGAGTCAGGAAGGGTCACTGGATCAACTGCTTTGGACTGTTTCCTATAACCTCACAGTTTAAACCAGCAGCTGCTCTTCAGCAACCAAAAAAGCAACATTTTCTGAGCCCCAACACGAAAGCTTTACATTCATCTTTAAACAATTATCAGCACTAAAAGCATCCTGTCCTCCCCTGCTAACAGTGACAGGGATGAAATAATTCACCTTTATTTTCACTGCTGGCACCAGTGTTGGCATCAGGGGCAGGTAACATGTCCTCAAAGCCCCAGGACACGATGTGCTTCCCTCCAAGCAGGCAGGAGGGGGATCCAGGGCCTCCCTCCAAAAGCAACAACCTTTAAGCAGAAAATAAAATAAAATTTCATAAAGAATAGTGGTAGCAAAAATGAGCTAAATTAAAAGTCAAGACAAAGCCATATTTGAAGTAATTATTCTGTCAGAGTTCATAAGCCACTTACAGGAATCACCAATATTTAATGAAAAAATAAAAAGATAACACCCAAACCCCAATCAATATAGATTTGATTTTCTAATGTCTTCTGCACATGACTAAATCTCACTCTTTCCTAAAGCTTTCAATAACTCTAAAGCCTTTTAATCACTTCTAAAGACATTTCTCCCTGCATGGACTTAACACATTTTCAGAGCTGCTGGAAAAGTTTGTAAGGAGAGAAGTCACTACAAACCTGTAGAGAACATCAGCCACAGGCAGGGACCCCAGCTCAGTCTGTTTCTGTAATAGATGCACTGTATGAACAAAGGTTTTCAGCGACCCTCTAAAAGGACAAGAAAAACATGAATTAAAGATGTCTACTGAAGCCAGACTGAACACACACAACAGCAGCCATGGAGAACACCCAGAACCACAACAAGAGAACAGCCAAGATATGTCATCAGCTTCTTCTCTAATTGGCATCTCTTTCCTGGAGGATGTTCATTCTTTGGGGAGGAAGGGGAAGGAGGAAGAGAGGGGGACAGAGAGGCAGAATGCTGGGGAACCTCTGGCCTAAACCCCACCACCTTTTTTTGGAAGAGGCCGAAGCCCCAGGCAGGGAGGGGGAGCAGCAGCCACAGGCTGGGTCATCAACAACAGGTTCATAAAAGCAATCCAGGCACCTGAGAAAACATCTCAACCCTGCTCCTGAGGCAGCTCTTTCAGGATTCCTTGGAGCTGATTAATCACATTTAGATCTCCAGTGCAACCTGTGGATCTTCCTGGGCTGAGCCCAAGTGTGAGCAAGGGCTGCTGCACTCCCACCTAGAGATGCCTTTCCTGACTCAAAGAGGAAAGACCAGACTCATCCATTTCTTAGCAAGACTCTGATTACTTTTCACAGAATCATGGAATACATCAGGCTGGAAGGGACCACATGGATCATCATCCAACTCCTGGCCCTGCACAGACACCCCAACAATCCCACCTTGGGCATCCCTGGCAGGGCTGTCCAAACATTCCTGGAGCTCTGGCAGCCTCGGGGCTGGGACCATTCCCTGGGGAGCCTGGGCAGTGCCCAGCACCCTCTGGGGGAAGAAACTTTCCCTGATATCCAACCTAAACCTCCCTGACACAGCTCCAGCTGTTCCCAGTCCATCCCTCCTCCCAGAGATCAGAGCTGCCCCTGCACTGCCCTTCCTGAGGAGGTTGTGGATTGGGATGAGGTCTCCCCTCACAACCCCAAATTTGGAAGATCCAGACATCTAAAAATCTGTGTTTTACAATTTCTGTTTTAAAGGTCAGAGCCATTTTCTGGAAGACCTGGTAGCTTTATGTCCAGGCATTACAGCCCAACAAAGCAGGAGAATTTGGCTGTGTCTTAGGTCAGTTATGAACCGATTTCCTCACAACCAGGAGTGATCAGCTGCAGAGATCCTTGCCCTGCACTCTGCTGAATCCAACCTTTTGCTGTCACACGTGGTCAGTCAGCTCCCAAACTTTCCTCCTCCACACCCCAATCCCTGTTTTCCCCAGTGACATCTTCAGCTCTTTGTTTTCACCGATAAACCTCAGCCTGGAGGAAATTGACACCAAACACATTAAAGCACCTCAATTAATTATTTAAAGCAATATTTACCCTGTTGTTTTATTTTTAGCAATAAGAAGCACCCAAGATTGCAACCAGGAATGTCAATAATGGTCTCATTTTGAAGGCTTTTTCTTCAACATATGACTTAGATATTTAAAGGAAAAGTGTGAGACTTTCAGAGGTGAACAAAGCACAATGGGATATTTCAACTCCCTAAGCAATGCAAGACAGACTTGCAAAGAAAATAAAACATCAACCTGAAGTTCAAAAGCTCTACTTGAAATTTAGTTCAGCTGCAACAGAACATCCCATATTTCCTGCAAATTGACATCTAGGAAAAAAAGAAATGAGATTGTGTTTATCAAATCAAATTTCTCTGAGCTATGTTCAACTACACTGCCTTTCAGATAAGGCAGTTGTCAGGACAGAATAATTTGCCACATACCATCAATTTCTCATTGACTTCATTAAAACAAGTGTGCTAGAAATTAAGTGGGTTTCATTTGAATAAACCTTTTCCTAAAGCAAATCATGCCATATCCTGGGAACTCCAACACCTTAAATCAGAATTAAACATCACAGACAAGGCTGTGACCTGAAGAAACATTCAAGCCAACATTTCCAAAAGGCTCCTTGTGACTTTCAAGCCACATCCATGGGGCTTTGCAGAGGTTCTGTATTTCTTCCCCCTCTCCCCAAGCCCCATTCTCCACAAAAAGTAGGTTTTGGTTAAAAGCAATTTTGGCAAATTTGTCGTCCATCACCTGATGCCAAATCCATGCAGGACAAGGGCTGAACTCTTCACTGGCAACTAAATGAAAAAATACCTCCAGACATTTGAGAGACAACACTGAAATCAAATCTGAAAGGAATTGCCCCAAAACCTGGCAGTTCCACCTCCTCCAGCCAACTAAAGGTGCACAAAGGGGCAGGACAAAGGGAAAAGGAGACAACTTTTCTCCCTGATAAACACATTTGGAACCATTCCTAGAGCAGCTCACTGCAGTAGAAGAAGCAATATGCACACGAGGCATTGCTAACCCAGATCCTTCTGCTTTTGCATATGCTAAACACATGCAAAAAAGAAATGCTTAGCAGTTTCACCCTTTCCAACCCAATATTTAAATATCAGAAAGAGAAAGGCTGGTGCAAGCCAAAAATAAGTATCACCAGTGCAGTCACATCATTCCTCATTTGTTTCAATGGCAACAGACTACCAACATCAACCACAGCATTGTCCAGTGGGTGCTGGAGTCACCATCCTGGAAGGGTTCAAAAACCATGGATGTGGAGTCTGGGGATATGGTTAATGGTGAATAATGGCTGGACTTTGCCAAAGTTCCTTAATTCTCTTTATTTTGCCAGTAAACTTAGGTGTACTTGTGACCTCTTGAGAACATCCGGTTGGGATCTCTCCTTACGCCAAACCAAAGGAACCCCAGTTTAACCCTTGAATTTAAGTATTCCAGGGCCTTACATCCAACCTCAACAATCCCACGATTCTCTGTTATTTCAGCACAGCTCCCTTACCTTGCACAAGCCAAGGCAACCAGGGCAGCGGCAGCATTTTCCTTCTGCTTGTAGGGGATGTGCTGGCCGGAGGGCGCCGCGTCCTCGAGCCAGGAGCAGAGCAGGGATTCGATCCCGTTGAGGCAGTCGGCCGGTTCCTTGGTCAGGCTCAGGGGCTGGCAGTCCCGAAGGCAATTCAGCAGCACCTCAGCAGTGATGTTACACAGGGAAGGGTCCGTTCTGCTCTGGGACTGGATCAGCGGGAACACCAGCAGCAGCCCCATGCGGGAGGTGAACGGAGCCTGCTCCGGCTGCTGTAACAACCCCTGGCGCTTGAGCAGGGCCAGGGCCTCCTCATCCCCGGAGCTCTCGCGGTCGTGCTGCTCCTCCAGGGCCAGCTGGCGCTGGGCGTTCCAGAGGCCGCGCAGGGCGTTGAGCCGGTATTCCAGGAGCCGGGCGTACGCGTTGCTCTGGTTCCCGCACACGGAGCGCAAGCGCTCCGCCAGCTCTGTCGGGTTCTTGGTCTCGAAGGTCAGGATCTGGAAAGGGAAAAGTGGGTATTTATAGAGGTTTTAAATGGGGGGGGGGAAAATCCCATATGGCTGTGGTGTGATTTTTTAGATCAGCTGTTCTCTACAACAGATGGAGGGATATTATTTTTAATTTCTGGGAATGAATAAAGCTACACCGGAGGCCAAAGAACAGGCGAGTGGTGGTGTGTCCATCTCGGGATGAGGAGTGATGGCCATAAAATAAAACACACGGAATTCCACCTCGACATGAGGAAGAACCTCTATCCACAGAGGATGGCAGAGCTTTCAGGGATGGTGTGGAGTTTCCCTCTCAGGGCATGTCCCTGTGTCACCGGCTCCAGGTGACCCTGCCTTGGCAGAGGGTTGGACTGGGCGATCTCCAGAGATCCCTTCCCACCCCACTATTGTGGGATTCTGTGAGCCTGTTGATGCTGAGTCAGCATCCTCACCGAACCCAGGCTTGGGGGTTGCTGAGGGGGATTTTTAAACTTTCAATAAACAACAACAACAACACAGATTGTAAAGAAAAATACGCACACAGAAGAGTAGCTTGGAAAATAAACACTCCCCTCCTCTGGAGCTTTTTTCTGTAATCGAGGCAATTTTGCTAAAAACTTCAAAAGAACTGTGAGGTTGGAGGGTCCCAGGGGTTTAGAACCCTTCTATGAAAGCTAATAGGTCACTAATATTGTGTAATAAGATCGTGCTTGTTCTAGTTTTGGAGCTCTTCAAACAAACAAACAAACCAACCAGTTCTCTCCAATTCACCAAGAGTTCTGTTACACTCTCTCCCTCCTCTGCTTTTTTCCCTCCTCAATTTTATCATCTTGCACTTAGCTACACCTTTCTCAAAATACTTCCAGTTGCTGCCGTAGCTGAAAACCCTTAAAGTCTCCTCCTTATCATTTCAGACAGAAGAAAGAGGCTTTTTTGGCACTTCTGAATAAAACTGGAGACCAAGCTGGAACGAGGGAAAACAAATAAACCATGAGACAAAAACATATTTATGGTTTAGTACCCAGCCTGGGACTGGAAAACGCAGAATTTTAAGTAATTTACAGACAACTTTTCTCTCTCCAGCAAACAACAACGGTGGAGATCAGCAAAGTCACTTAAGCTGTGGCAAGCGCAAGGAAAGCCATGAGCCAAGCATTTTCTGATACTCTGGATCCAGTGTCCAAAGGGCTTCTGGCCACGTTCCAAAGTGCCTCATCTCATCCACCCTCAAACACAATCTTTGGCCCATCTTTATGCTGTAAAACTGTCCTTCTCTCATTTAATAAATAAATATAGATGTGGGAAGGGCAATGTGAGAGACAGAGCTGCCACAGGGAATGGCATCCAGGGTTGTTTGTTTTGTGGGGTTTTTTAATTGCAGGCAGCAGTCATAGAGATCATGAAATAAATGTTTCTGGCTAATTGCAGACTCCTGAACAGCTCGTTAAAATGCTGTAGGACAAATCACATCTGCCAGTGCCACGCAGCCCCTGACTAAAGGCAAGGAAACAGCTTTGCAGTAGGACATTTACTGCTAGAGCCAGGAAAAGTTCACTCAAAAGGAATTCACATTATAAATACACTTGAATGGATGTTGTGTTGAGCTCCTCATACCTAATAAACCTCCTTTAATTAATTTCTCCAAGAGATTATGAATATTAATTCCTAAACCACATATTACACATTTAAAACAACCACCTCCTGTTAAGTTGTGTGTTCTGCTGTCTCAAAAATAAGTTTGTTTCCTGTTATAGATGGAATCACTTTCTACAACAGTTGGCTTTTGATTTTCTTGAACTAAACTGGATGGATTTTCCACTAAGTGACAACAAGTGCAGAAATGGAGGAAAAAGAGAATTAATGTCTGCATTTTGAGAGTTAAATGCTGAAGAAAACAGGTCTGTGGTCCTTGTTAATAACAAAGACACCACCACAAAAGACAAGCTGTGATGTACTTGGTGTTGCACATCTTGCTCCTCAAATCCCACAGTTTAACAGGAAAGTGAATTTTATTTTTTTTGCCTTTGATATGGCTCTACAGCTCTGAGTCTGTCTTGTAGCAATCAGGACGAGTCAGTGTCAAATATGTGCAGTTTTGCTGACGAAAAGCCTTTTCCTGCTGAAGTTTTAGTTTCTCCCTGATCTCACAGTTCCCAATTTGCTTTAAAAGCGTGGATGGTCTGTCTGGGATTGGTATGAGTGTTTTGCTTTGGTCCTTCATAAGGGAAATGAGCACTAATTTGGGTAAATGATACAGGAAGTACATCAGCTTCAACACACTTACAAGATCATTCCAAAACGGGACTTAGAGACTTTTGATAATGCAGTTTACATCATCTGATTTTCACACACAGCCTATGGAACCAGCGGAAAAAAACCTTAATTATTCAACATCATCTGAAGGTCTAAGCAGGCATTTGCACTTCCAGAAAATAAGAGGATGTTAGAAGAAAGGTGGGAGGTCAACTGCTACACAGGACACTTCAGCAAATGAAATTAAAGGCTGTTTTCCTCAAAAGCCTTTTTACTAGAGGTCAGTACTCAGCCCTACCTCCAAAAAGGAGCTTCAAGACCAAATGTTCCCAGTGAGGCTGGGACAAACACCCTGGGAGTTTCCAGGGTTTGGATACATCCCAGAGAACTGCTCTGGCTCTCCTTGGGAGTCAACACAGCCCTTCCCACCCCATCACTGACAGAGCTTCACTTGGTCCCTGCCAGATCCATCAGTGCTTCCCTCTGGATACACTAAAGATTCCACACAGGAAGCCCAGCCCTTGCCAGGGTTTTCATATCTCTGGGCAAAGTTTGTCATCTTCCAACGATCTGAAGTCAAAACAAGTTAAAATAAAATGCAAGAGAACCCCCATCATGTTCTTTCACAAATTCTGATACAGACAACACAACTACCAGTGTTTATAAAAGGTAAAATTCCCTTTCCTGCTGCCTCAGGGTTTACACCTGAGCTTCAGCTCTGACTTGGGACTGATTTCCAGCACCCTTCTGGGGTGCCTCAGTATCTCCCTGTGCAGCACCTGGGGAGGTGTCGGGGGCAGGCACCAAACCCAGCCAAGCCCAAGCCTCACCTGAACCAGTCCCTGATCCATCACTTCCCAACTCCAAACATTCCTGACTAACAAGGCTTGAACAGAATCTAAGAGGATGAAGAGGATGTAACAAACACATCACTTTGCCACAGAACAAGTTACCCAAGTAGCTACTTACATAGAACTAAAAACTGTGTTAGCAGAAAGTTTAATTGTCACCGTTTTAATTTTACAGTATCTTATCTTTACACATTAGTTCTTTGTTTGATCTTTAAAATCAATTCTAGTCAATATTTTAATTAGAAAATGGTAGAGCCAAAGTTCAATCACTCTAATTGGTCTTGGACATACATCTTCTTCAACATTGAGAAGCACAAAAGGTATCTAATTTTAGAAGAACTCTGGGGAGGTGTCATCTTTCCCACTGTATCCAATATTTGTCCTTTTGCATCCCGCTACGTGACCTTACCCAGGTAATTCCTCCCATTAAACAGAATTTTTGCCAATTCTGCTCCAGAAAGGAGTGGCTGACATTCCCTATTTTTAGGGCAACATGTTTTTCTGCTGATAGTAAATACCAGACCTAGTACAATTAACACGCACTAATCTACACGAAGAGTTTTAGCCTGAGGTTTTATGATCCTATTAAGTAAATTTAAATGTGAGCTGTCACTAAAAGGCAGCTTTTTCCTCTGGCTACAATCCCTGCACCTTGTCCTCTCCCTGGTGCTGGCAGTGGTGCCTGTCGGGTGAGTGTGTTTTAATTCTGCTACTCAGGGAGCTGAGGAGCAGTAAAGTTGTGCACCAAGGCAGGGGTTTTATCCTAAAGTTGCATATTGGAAAGGGAAGCCTCTAAATCTCCCCAGTAACATTTAATTCTTTTTCTCCAGAGTTCAATTGGCTGAAGTTTACACGTGAAGATGAAGATGGTGGAACATTTATCAGGGTCAAGTACATCCCTAACACCCCCTGAGTATTAAACAGGGATTATTCCCATTTCACAGGAGGTACAAACCAGACAGAAAATCAGAAACAACCTCAAAATTGCAAAATATCTTTAACAGCAGCATGAAATAATTTAATTCTACTACTTTTACCACCCCATTACAGGTATAAGGTCGTTCCTCTTGCACAGAGTTAACAGAGAGGCAGCAGCACTTGTTTACTTGGCTCTTTTGTCTCTGGAAACACTAATAAAACAATGTAAAAAGGCTGAATTACAAAAGGTATGGATTATTCTGTAAGAGAAAGAGCACAAGTGACAGCTTTAAAGGTACCCTGAAGATTGAAATACACATCCCAACTGAAGCTGCTCCATAAACAACCCTGTGTCCCTACTCCTTGTCTCCCACCCAGCTGCCTTGCTGCAAAACCCACCTTAATTTCTTCTAAAACATTTTCCTAACCCCTCTCTAAGGCCTTTTCCTTGCTACACCACATGTCAAATATATTTATATGTGTGAACATTTTCTCCCTAATGTTTTAGCTACTGAAATTTTATAGGTTCTTAGCAGCTGCTGCACTTTACATCACGCTTTAGTGTTGCAGTTAAAAACTACAAGTTTCAAGGTTGTTCCAATTTTTTCTGCTCCAAGAAATTTTAACCGTATCCTCTTGTCCAAAGCCTCTGCTGAGTCCTGTGTGGGGCAGTGCAGGTTTTTAACAACTCAGCCAAAAGCAGGAACTGCTTTCTTTTGTGAAAGCATTAGTAATCTCACTGCTCAGAAATAAGCACTAAGACACCACTATCTTTTACAATTTTATCCCAAATAATTTTTGTAACCATACAAATTTCCCAAAAAAACTTCATATCGGAGATGAATTACAGAATGAAAGCAAGCTGTAAATAAATAAAATGCTATGAAGTGTTGTTTCTTTATTTGTTCATTAAAATATTTCTTTGGCTCTTACTCAAGTCGTAGGTGAAAATGGCTGCAAAAGGTAAAGAAAGATCTTTGTAATTTAAACATCTGAGAGTGCAGATCACTGAATTAATCAGCTGCATTTGGTAACAAGATCTATATTCGGGAAACAGATTTGCAAAATCATCCTTGAGAAGTTTCCTAATGTTTCTCTACAAGGTTAACTAAAATAAGACTTCAAAAATCCAAAGTCAGAGGCATAGGGGTCCATATTAGAGAAGTTTAATAAATGCCAGGTCCTGACAGAGGAATACTGGAGCACTGGAAGGGGATGCACAGGCAGGATGAGGGTGTTTCAAGCCTGCCACACGCCTGGATCAGCAGTCAGAGGTCACAACCCCAGGAGGGGTCATCCACTTAGGAAGGAGTCAATTGTTGATGGTGGCATTAGGGACTTTCAGCTCGACAGACGTGACGCTTGTAGATGGCAGTAAGGTCACAAGCAGAAAGGTTTGGGAAGCACTGACCCAGATAATTGCAGGGAACTGCTCTCTCCTTCAGCAATCAGGGAAAAGTGACAAAATGTTTTCTCTGGGCCGGGAGGAAAATGGGTGAAAACTTCCAAGTTTAGCAGAAACCTTCCAGTCTAAATCATTTTATGGCAAACACAAGTCAGTCACAGGACTGCCACATGCTGAGAAAACAGCACTGACTTCAGCTCTTCAACCTCTCTGTGGAGGGCCAGCCCAGGCCACCCTGGGAGGAAGAGGAAAGGCCACTACTTTTTCCTTATTTGTTTCATTTTTATTATTTAACTTCCACTTGATTGAAGGAAACTGTTTTCAGTGCAGTGCAATACCTGCCCAGCAGCACCTCACTCTGTTCTACAGGAGCAGAGCCTAACAAGAGTGCAAACATCAGGTGAGGCTAGACATACACATGATCCCAATGGCTACTGAGGGAGGAGCTGCACTTCCAGCTCCATGTTAAAATCAGTGGAAGGTGTCCCTGCCCATGGCAGGAGGGGGAACTGGATGATCTTTAAGGTCCCTTCCACCCCAAACCATTCTTGGATCCTGTGGTGACTCCGCAGAGGTGGCAGACCAGATCTCCCCTGGTTTAAGGGAGCTCCCCTCCTTCAGGCAAACCCTGACTCCAGTTACTGACTCCAGGAAAGATGTGTGGTTGGGAAGGTTCTGGAAGTGCTGCAGTTCCCATTGGGGCACATTAAGGAACAGCTCTTCCTCCACTGAATGTCCCTCCTGAGTGGGCACTGACCGGCCAAAACGTCACAGCAACACCTCCAGCTCTGTCACCCAGGGTTGTCTCCAAGAAGGAGAAGACTTTGCACTTCGAAAGATTTCTCTGTGTGAAAGGGTTTAAAATAAGGGTCCAAAGGGTTCTGTAATCACTGACTAATCCAGGTCTCTCCTGACTAGAGGATTTTAGTGGGAAACCCGCACCAGGAGCAGCTGTTTCATGCATATCATTACAAAATTCTATCGAATTAAAAAAAAACAACAACTCATTTTTGGTAAATATGCTGAGAAAGTCGAAGAAGTTGGCACACATCATCACAGAAAAAATAAAAACAGAGCAAAAGTCTCCACACACTCTAATACTAAACATACTCCTAGAACAAGTTGAAAGAGAAGGTTAGGACTCTTGCAACCTACCAATAAAATATAAATGTACAAACAGATCTGTATACAAATATACAAAAAGATAAAATCAAAGCTGCATGGGAGTCAAAATAACAAAATAATAAGTTTTTATAAGCCTTTCTTGGCATAACACCAGCACTGTAACATTTTTTCCTCTGCTTTTCTTTTTATAAATAGACAGAACCTTTGAACAGAAGGACAAAGGAAACACATCCAAACACACTGACATTAGTCACCAATAAGCTCTTTAAAGGGATATTTAAGCAAAACAGACCAAAATGATACTTCTCCACCCAAAAAATATCCATTAAAGTATTAAACATTATACATTTTTAATTAAGCACTTCAGCTCAGAAATTCAGCCAGGCTTCTGACCACCACTGATGAAGCACAAGAAGTGAATTAAAGAAGTTTCCTAATCAAAGCAGCAGCTGCAGCATCTCCTACCCTTGGCCAATAGCACATCCCAAGAGATTTCTGTTTGGACCATTTTCAAAGATATTTATTACACTGCAAGTAGGAGTAGAAAGAGTGTAAATGAGCTCTTGTGTAGCAGTCGATTGCACGGCCACGCTTCAATCAGATGTGTGCACCTATTTCCACAAAATGGCTCCTCAAAGCCATTCCACATTACCAAAGTAGCCCCTTATTTAAATAAAAACAGCATTTAAAAAAAGGCAGAGGAAAGTTATGAGCTAAATATTTTACATTTGCACCATGTGAAATTTTTTTTTTTTTAAACCCTCCCCCCTCAACACCAAACTCTAAGCCAATTTGCAGATAGCTGAAAAATAAATGGATCACTTGTGATCATCAATTCTATCAGTGGATGGAAATAAAAGGCTTGAATAAGCCGTGATTTAAGAATAAAGATCAAAATAAGTCAAAATCAGTACTTATCAAAAACAAGCACCACAGCAAAAAGTCTTATTTAATTATTTATTTTAAAGTTTTGCACTGCAAACATGAACAACAGGAAAAGAATCTCTGCAGCAGGAAAAATGATGCAAATCAGTGGATTGCTGAAACACTCATTATGATAAATGTCAAAAAGCACAAGACACAGTAGCACCAATTCCATTCCTATCTCTCCCAAACAACTGGAGTTTTAGAACATTCCTAACACTAACAAAAAATCCTCCAGAGCTGAAGTGTTTGTCAAGTGAAGCCGTGTGTCAAGTTTCAGGCTGGAACACACTTCTGGCCTGGCTGGCAAGATCTTAAAATAAGGTCTTGTTTGTTTTTTAAAGGATATCCTCCTTTCTTATGCTATAACATGAAAAATGCTGTGGGAGCACGTTATTTTCCTAGCACAGTTTTTAGTCTCAATGCTGCTTCTAGAACTATGTCAGGGAATCGAAATATTTTCTTGCATCCAAGCTGCACTGAATGCCAGAGCAGCTCTGATCACAAGGGAGAATCATTCCATGTTTATACACGCAGAGATAAGTCAGCCACCTTAAAAGTCTCCCTTTTCCTGTTCATGTGATATTTGCCAACATCCATTTCATGGGAGCAGCTGATTTTCCCATGCCAGTCCCCAGTGTCCCAACACACAGGACAGAAAACGCACGTTCAGCAAAATATATCTTTTCTTAGATAAGGCTGGGGGAAGTTTCCCCTAACCCCATAAAGATTCCACGTCACCCGATGAACAATGATGTTGTCAGGACTGCTCGTGGCTTCTTCTCAGCAACACCCCAGACAGCAGCTAAAGCCTCACTAAAAGGGGTTTTTTTCGGCCTAAAAAACGCCTGGGACCAAACAGAGCCCGGAGATAAAGCTCCGGCTGGACCGTCCCCTGTCCGCTCCCACCGCTCAGCTCCGGTGACAAAGCCCCTGTGTCATTGCGAGCCACACTGCTGGGGAGGAGGGCGGGGTGAAAGAGGAGAAGGGAGGCACACAGGGGAAAAAAAAAAAAAATGCAGTCTACAAAATAGATGCAACCTATAATCCGTGACATTCAGTCCTTCAGCGGCTCCTCCTAAGATAAAACAGCTGCACCGCCTGCCTGCAGCCAACACCACGGGCAGTTTTGGGAAGGTAAAAAAGCTGGGATGAAAATCTGGGCTGCCCTCTCGGCTCCTTAATAACGATCACTGTCAACAGCTGACTAAAACACCCGGGTATCCCTGAGCATCTCGTTGTAAGGCTGATGAATTACAAACCGTCTAAAAGTAACAGCAAGAAGATACAAAACCTTCCATAAAAATAAACGGGCCAAAGGCCACGCTGAAATCCGTGAGTGCGGCTCTGATTTCCAAATCTTATGGATCCAAAACAAGGAGGACGCACCAATACTTCACCCTCCATTTACATCAACACCTCACCACCCTCCTGCCCAGCTCCACTTTCATTATTATCTGAAATAAATTACATTGACTCAAGACAAGCAGAACGCCTCGACACCGGCTGGCTCCGTACTCCAGATCCCTCACCCTGCATCCGCATCCACCATCCTCCATCCCGGCCCCCCCATCCTCCCCTAGTCATCCTCCCTGCACCCCCATCTCCCATCCCCCCGTCCTCCTCGCCTCAGGCCTCCGCTGCCACCGTGCCCCTCTCCCGAGGGCATCCTCCCCCTCCCCCCTCGGCCCTGCCCCCTCCC
>VXAD01003541.1:422716-439643 GCA_013399195.1 Dicrurus megarhynchus
CTGCCCCGGCCCCCCCCTCAGCTCGGGGGGCCGCCTCACCTCCAGCTCGGTGTCGCCGGGCTCGGCCACCCCAATGATCTCGCTGGGCAGCTCGGCCAGGTCGGTGACCCGGATCAGCCCGTCGTGCAGGAAGATGGTCTCCTCCTTCACCGACAGCCACTGCGCCGAGTCGGTGGCCGCGGCCGCCGAAGCGCCCGCCGGGGACCCCATGGCGCGGAGGGCGGGGGGGCTCCGCAGGGCTGAGGCGAGGCGGGTCNAGCCCCGGGCCACGCCCCCAGCGCCGGAGCTCCGCCCCCGCGGCCGCTCCCGCCGCTCCGCCCGCACCCGCGGCGCTGCCGGCAGCGGCTCAACCGCGTTTCCGGTGCTCCCCTCAGCGCTTCACCCGCACCGGCCACAGCGGATCACCCGCACCGCGGGGAGTGTATCAACCGCACCGGGAAGAGCGGGTCACCTGCACCGAGCACAGCGCCGCGCCCGCACCGGGAGCGCTCCGCTCAGCGCCTCGCCCTCATCGCCGGGAGCAGATCACCCGCACCGCGTGTTCTTCCCTCAGTGTCTCACCCGCAGCGCGGGGCGCTCCCCTCAGCGCCTCGCCTCATCCCCCAGGGATTGCTCCCCTCAGCGCCTCGCCCCGCTGCCCCGGGGTCTCGCCCTCACGCAATGGCCGCTCCCTCAGCCTGTCCCCTCCCGCCACCATTTGCGCGGACCGAGAGCTTTTCCTTCAGTGCCGTTCCCCTCAGTTTCCCTCTCAACCCTCTTGGCTTGACTTATTGGGCCCCTCTGAAACTCCCCATGTCCCTCCAGGACTGATACTTCTTGGTTTCTCACGTTCCTCACATGGTTGTTTCTCTGTCCTGCACCTCTGCTCACCGCTGTTTTGTCTGTCCCCTCACAGAATGATTTCCCATTCTCCCTTCCTCTTGTCCCCCTCCGTCACCTCCTTGCAGGAATCCTGTCACCTCTCAAGGAGCTTTTCCCAAAGGACTCATGAGCGAGCAGGTATGTCCCGTAAAATCCATACCTCTGGATTTATCTATGTACCAAGGATTCCAGAGGGTGTAAAGCAAAAGGGTTGCAACACCTCAGTACGTGTGGAAAAAAAAGGGGATCCAAAGGAAATGGATCTTTCTTTCTCAGCCTAATTTCACCCTTGATTCCCTCAGACCTCTCCCTGAGCCCGCTCAGAGGCACAAAGTGTCACAGGCAGCTGTACCTGGATGTTCAGCAAAGGACGTGCTGATGAGACAAATCATGTTAATGAGAGAGACGTGGTGATAAATGTTAAATAGTTTTAGTGGGTAATTGCTGTGGGGATTCCCATTGCAGGCGTCTGCTTTTCATGGAACAGTGACTGTTCACAACCGAGCAGAGATGAAGCTCTATGCATTTATACCTGTTTGATCAGATTAAATTATTTAACATATTAGTGCATTATAACAAATGTGCTGTGCTATTGCAGGAAAAGCCTATTCAGAGCTGGAGTAAAACGAGATCTACCGCCACTGCTTTATATCCTATTAAATCTGGTTGAGAAGGAGCATTTTTTTCCCATGTAATGGATGACCACTCAACACAGGACCCACGCAAAGCCCTTTTGTAGCACTGATTCAGCAGTGTGAGCACCCACACCATTGTGTAGCTTGTTTTTGAGGCCAGTTCAGTTGACACAGGGTTCAGGTAAGTTTACACAAGCAGTAATTTAGAGATCTGTGTGATACCTCTGTGCACTGTTTGGTAGGACATCCCTGCTATTCATGTGTTGGGGAGTAGAAGAGTCTCCAGGAAATGTTTTATTCTAGAAACAGATATTATTTGGCTCTGCGCAGTAATTTTTGAACAGGGAGAGTGTGCAGAGCTGCTATCAAAGGTTTTTATGAGGGAGAAGCTTCATAGGCATCTGTTATTTTTGGTCAAGACGTGACAGAGAGAACAACGGCTGCAGACGGACCCTGATCCTCCCGTGGGAGCCCTGGGAGGACTCAGAAGAGAGGGAATGCTGAGATCGGAAGATTTTATGGCAGGTGGGACGTGGCAGCTGAGTTCTGGCAGGGGAGATAAGCCAGGCTCCCAAAGGTTCCTTGGAGCAAAGGAAAAGCTGCTGGGGTTGGATTAGTCACAACATTTCCCGGGGAGACAGCCACGGGTGTTATTGTTTTGTTAGCAGAGTGGGAGTTTTGCGTTGTTTTCATTCATCCACACGTGTGTGCGTGCATTTTAGTGGGAGTAACATTCCACCAAAAAAAACCCAAAACATCCGTCTTTAGATCTTGTGGTACTATCGTGGTGCCAGTGGAGGATCTTCCACAAAATCAACACAAACAGCAGAGCTGGGAGTCAAAAGGGATGTTCCCTTCACAAGCAACGTGAAGGACATCAGCAGAAGGGGTTTGCAGTGTTTTCCAGAGGTTTGGATGTATCTGTTCTCCAAAGGGCTGTTTCACAGGCTGGGTAACCCCAGGCTGAGAATTCTTTGTCTGCAGCTCTCCCGTGCTCGTTCCAAGGACTCCTGGACTGCTTTATCCCAGAGGAATGTGGCTGCCACAGTAGCTCCCACATGGAGAATCCGTGTTTGATATGGCTGTGGATTCAATCCATTGCCTTGGGATGCAAGCCAAGGCCTTTTATTGGAATGAGGAGCTTGGCTCAGAGCCAGGAGAGGCAAGTGAAGCTCTGGAAGCTTCCACAGCAGGTGAGGCACTGAATGAGGTGTGTGGCCACATTATTCCCTCTGCTTTTTCCTTTGACAGTTTCTCCCAGGAAGGATCCTAATCCGTGTGGGTTTCTGTGGGAAGTAACCTGAGCTGCCCCCAGTGAAAACAGCTCCCTTGGCTCTGAGTTGCACATTGTGCAGGTGTTTTGGAAATCCTCCTTTTAGCCTCCTTAGCCATTCCCAAGCTGAGCAGAAGGGATATTCACCATTTTACAGTTATTGATTTGCTTATTTGGAGTTCTTCTGGATTCTATTGAGTTGACAATTCAAAGTTAAAAAGCAGTTATTGAATGAATGCAACAGAATAAAAGTGAGAAATGTGCCCTGTCCTGCCTCAGTGCAGGTAAATAAAATAATCGCTGGTAAATGTAATTTCCTAAATTATTTGAAGTGCCTGCCATTCAGGAATTAATGGAATGCTGATATAGCTTCCTACATGGAATTTTCAGTGCTAGGGCTGTACTGGATGAAGAAAACTCCACGCAGTTTGCCTGGCATCTGCTGCAGAAGATGTTGTGTAATGTAATGAAAAAAATAAAATATTTGTGTTCTGCCTGTCACCAGCAAATGTCAGCCACTGCAACTTCAAGGTGCAGTCAGAGGGGTACAGCAGCAACTACAAAGAAGTCTTGGACTACTTTATGGGAAGACTTAAAAAATAGACCAGAATAACTTTGTGACACAGATCATCAAGCTGAAGAAATAAAACCCTCAACTTGTAAATAGGCTCCTACAGAAAACCACTCTTTTGCTTCCATTATTTTGTATTTTTTCCATTATTTTGTGGGCAGATGTTGAGCATTCTTCGAGCTGCTGTGCTTGCCTCTGCCTCTGGTGGCAGGATTTTGGGATCAGCTCCTTCCTGTGCAGGTCTCCTGTGTCCCTGTGCTTCTCTGGACAACGCAGATACTGAGATTTAGCAGAAGATGCTCATGGTCTGTGGGCAAAAATTACCTCCTGTGAGCTGCAAATGGAAATTCCCTATTCCTGCTTGGAATTTGCCTATTATGTAAAGGGATTTAAAGCAACATTGTCTCACCCTTTAGTTTAATATTACATTAACAGCTATAATGTGTGGGGAGCACTCTTTTCATCCCAAGGCTTTGCTGTGCATCTTCCTGTTCATTTAGAAATAACACTTCCAGTTTCAGTGACCATTGTGGCACCAAGAAATGTGTGAAAAAGAAAAACAAGTTGCTATTTTTATGTGGTCTGCACTAAGCAGATTTGCAGACCCTGAATCCTGGCTCCTCTGCCTGGTACTTGTTATTTAGGGAGCCCAAATGCCATCATTAGTAAGGCCACTACCCAAGCAATACTGGCATTTCTTGGCACATTATCTGGGATTAAAAAATACAGCTTCTCCAAGTAAAACTTAGAAAGGACTGAAATGGAAAAAAAAAAAAAAAATCAGTGTTTGACGAAGGAGAAGGAAGAAACTAGACCTTGAAATGAAATAATTCCAAAGCTCAGAAATTTATTTTAGTTGCAAAGGGAAATATTCTCATTTTTCTCATTTAGAAGAGCAATAATTGCTGAAGATTGCAAGGTGGGCTTGAGGGAGGAAGAACAAATAGAAAGATATTTTTATTAAAATGAATAAGGGTTATAGGAAACAAAGAGTATGAATCACTACCTTGCAAACATGGCCTTACTTAAATTGGACAGGAAACACGTAAATTTTGGAATCATAATAAAGATGCTGGAATGCTTTCTCAGAGACAGCTCAGTTCAGTGCTGTGACACACACCTGGCCCATCTCAGTGGAGACTCCATCTGCAGCCACAGAATCAGGGAATCCTGGAATGGTTTGGGTTGGAAGAGGCCTTAAAGCCCATCCCATCCCACCCCCTGCCATGGGCAGGGACACTTCCCACTATCCCAGGGTGCTCCAAGCCCCGTCCAATCTGGCCTTGGACACTTCCAGAGATGGGGCAGCCACAGCTTCTCTGTTCAGTCTCTTCCACTGTTGAATTGTCTTTCCCTTCAGGGAGT
Source organism: Dicrurus megarhynchus (assembly GCA_013399195.1). Lineage (NCBI taxonomy): Eukaryota > Metazoa > Chordata > Aves > Passeriformes > Dicruridae > Dicrurus > Dicrurus megarhynchus. The sequence continues at coordinate 427,422 of VXAD01003541.1, forward strand.
TTCCTAATCCATGACTGAACTTGTGCTACTGCAATTTAACCCTTTCCATTTACTTTCCAGCTGTTGCAGGCACAGAATAGTTTATTTCCTCCCTCTCCTGTTGTCTTCACCCATGAGAGCTGTGACCAGAGTTCCTCTCCATCATCTCTGCACTAAATAATCCCTGTCCTTTCAAACTTTCTCTGGAGGCCATGGACTCTGGAAGCCTGATCTTTCCTGCAACTTGTCCACATCTCCTTTGAGGTGCTGGCATTTAACAATGCTCTCCCTAATCTCGGGTCTCATTTTCTTACTTGGGTAGTCTTTTCTGGAGGGAAATACCTAAATGCTGCCCATCAGTGAGGAAGAGTGGTTGGGAGCTGAGCAGATCCCTGAGTGGTTGTCCTGAATTTCTGAATCTCGAATGTCTCAGAAGACTCATTATTACTATCCAAAAATAGGTAGGTTTAAATACAGCTATTCTGTGCTGTTTTAAAATTCAACCTCTCTGAAAACTGGTGCAGTAACACAAGGGATAAATAAATGAAAAAAAAAATCTGCTCCAATATTCTGCTCAATATTGTAAAGATATAAATGTGACAAGGTGGCATCTCTGGCTTCAGATTTACCCCATCTTTTACTTGGGTTTTATTTAAAACCCTTGGGAAGAAAAAGTGTCATAAGCTGGTTTTCTCTTAGCCTATCAAGAATAATTTGAGTGTCTACATTTGTATTTCAAGAATATTCTCTAATTTCCCAAAGGAATTGGTTGAAATACTAATCCTGCAATCCTTGTGTTTGAGGGATTCCCTCAAACAGGGATTGGTTCAAACACAGGGGAAATTCCTGTTACTTCACACTGAACAAGAGCTGTAATGACCAAATTCCAGAACTGATATCCCTGGAAAAGTTCTCTCTCCCCACACAGATGGCTCCATGCACGCATTGGTCAAAGCTGAGATCTGGGCAGAGCTTTGAAGAATATTTATTAAAAATGTTCAATCCCAATCAGAATAAAAATCTGAAATGTTGACATTTGCAATGTAACATTCCAGGGGAAAAAATGCATTTAGGGACAATTCCCTTGTCCAGGTTGGACAGGGGCTTGGAGCAACCTGGGATGGTGGAAGGCGTCCCCAGAGAGTCTGAACCAACAGAGAGGCGAAGTGTTGCTGTCCTATAGCATAGCAACATACCCCTTGCTTGTCACTCACAGAAGTTAAAAATCCAGTAACAGGCTAGCGTGATTTGAAATACCCTCTAGCTGTCTTGTTACAGCCTGGCCGGCAGGGATATTAACAGCAAAGCAGGACTTTAAATGAGGATTATAAATGAAGTGGCTTTTTGATGACTTTCATCATCTTTGTCTTTTACTTGCAATTCATAAATCAGTTCCAAGACTGTGAATTCCTAATTAGCAGGTTTGCACAGGCCCTGCAGCTCCACCAACCCTTTTTCCTGACAAAAGGAAGGCAGGGCAGTGAATCCCTGGCCCGAGCAAATGTTACTCTGTGCTGATTTTCCCTTCAGTGGTGACAGGCATTCAAAACAAACCCAGAATTGAAAGCCACTAATTGAGAACTGAAGCCAAGCTGTGCAAAGTGGAATAAGTGGAATGGTTTTCCTCTGGGAAGAACAATTTTGCTCTCTGTGTGGTGCTGTCTTGCAGCTCTGAGTGCCCTCAGCTCCAAAGGTGCTCTTCCCATAGAGCCTTCCTCCCCTTCCTTTCTTTCTTGCAGCATTTCTCTTGTTCTTTCCACTATCTCTTTCCTCTATTTCCAGCCAAGAATCTACTTTTAAATGAAGAGCAATAACTGTTATACAATGAAGTCCCAGCAAGTGAACAATTTGACTGGATAGAAATATGAGGGAAGCAAACAGAAGAGGCTGGAGATGTGTGCTGTGGTTTTGTCAGCGAAAGGATGCTGCTGATTTATGTGAGAGGTGCAGTCCTCTTATGCTCTCTCTGACTCACCTATTTTTCCCTATTCTCCTTCCAGCCAGATGGCACAAACCAGGAAAGGCCAAATAATTCATCATTCCACGTTTGGGCTGGACTGGCCCCTGGGTGAAGCTGGGATGGTTGAAAATCTTTTCATGCTGCTACAGGTAGGAGAGTTTCTTCATTTGTGATGTGGTAGAGGTGAGTTTATGGTGCTGCAGTGGAATGTCCTGTGCTTATGAAATCCTGGTCCTGACAGGCAGTAGGAATTGTTTTATAAACCTTCACTTTATGCTTAACAACAGCACAGTGTTTCTTTAAAAAGAACATCACAAGCAGCCTACAGAGAAACCAGGAAGAACTAAACTTCAACTAAAATAAAGCCACAATCAATCAATTAATCAACAGGAGAACCAGAGCACTGCTGTCAGTCACCCAAAGCCACCAGCATCACCCCCTCCATGAGATTATCATTTCCCAGACAGGTGACTACAGCCCAGCCCTCCTCCTGCAGCACAGGCACCACATTATGTGTGCTGGGTTCTGTTCTGTTATCATGTGGCTCTTGATTGGGCCTGACAAACACGTCAAAAAGCCATTTTTTCAGGCTTGATTACCCAGTCTGCCCAGGCTTGGGGTGGTGGCAATTGAATGACGTGAAAAGTTGAAGCTCAGGGTGACAGGATGGGCAGAGTGATAGAAATTCTAATGAGAATTATAAATCCCCAGGAGCAGCTGCACTGCCTGGCTCACACTGGGACACCCTTCTCAGGCACTTGTGAAATCAGCAGTTATTTCAAGGGAGCCCAAACCACACAATTTGTGCTGTTATTTGTATTATTTTAATTATATTTTTTATTCAAGCTGTCAGGCAGTTTGGGAATTAATGGGTTGTCTGTGTTAGAAGGCAGTTACAGAATGATGTGAGACATTGCCTTGATGAAGTTCTGTTTAATTACAAAGCAGGCAAGTCTTTCCTGGGGTGTTGGATTAAATAAACCACACATTTTTATGCTCAGTGCTTTGACCAAAGCCAGGATTTGAACAAAAAAAACCCCAACCCTCTCGAAGTTTCTCTTGCATCAGCAGCCCCAAAAAGCAGTTTTCCTTTTTTCTCCCTCCATGTCCGGGCTCTGGGCATGTGTTTGGCTTTTTTTCTCTCCCACAAACACAAAGCTCCAGGTTTCCAGTGGCCTTTTTGCACTTTGTCAGGCCCCAGGGAAGCCGTGTGGACGATGGGCAATGCACAGGGGCTCTGCCATGTGCCTCTCCTTTGGGCAAGAGCTGCTGTGCTTTCAGTTCCCTGATTCCACAGGGGCATTTGTTCAGGTTTTTTTGTGTTTACTTGATGGAAGAATTCTGGTTCCCCACCAATTTCTATGAAAATCCACAACAGAGATCTTCCTTTCAGCTCAGCAGGACACTCACACCAGGAATTTGAATGGTGACATCATTTTGAGAGTGCATCCCTCTTTTGAGGGCCTTATTCTAAAAAAAATGCCCTTCCTCCCTTGTGAACCAAGGACTGCTTTTGTACATTTTATCTTGGGTTTTATTTCCTCTTGTGCAAATGGCCATTTTGAACAATAGGATCCCATGTACAGCACATGGTGATACTTGAAAGCCTTCATTTTAAAAACAATCACATCCTAAGGCATCTGTCAGGCCAGTGGAAAACCTCCACATCCACTAGGACTGACAACATAGATGAAGATGAAATTGCTTCTGGTTTAATCTTTATTTTCTCCATGAGATTTAGAGCCTTCCCTCGTGCTCCTTGGGGCGGTTCTCTGCATCCCACTGACTTATTCCAATGGATTGGAGAAATCATTTTACCTTTGTGTGGTTTCTTGGTGTTCTAATGACAACTTTTTACCTGTGCTGGGTGTCACAAGGCCAAAGTGCTCAGCAGATGTAAAATATGAGAAGCTGGTTGTGATCATCATTAAAACCAATTAAAACCTAGTGCAGGCAAAGCATCAGGGACTGTTAATTGGGCAACTGCAAAAACACACAATGGCTCCAGAGTCTTTGAATCTTTGAGCTCTGCTGCCCTGTACAAATAAAACAGCTTAAATTCTGCAAAAAAATGACATTAAAACTGATAAATAAGACTATGAGAACATTTATTCTTCGTGCCACCTGTGCCAGTCTTCAACCCAACACAACTTTTGTATTTTTTAGTATGAAATGTTGATATGATCTCATAGAACAAGATTGGATTAATGGATCAGGTCCCCTCTCAGTGTCAGCCAAGCAGAGACTGCTTATTCTTTTGTGTACTTTAGAAAATGGACATAAACGTTACAATTTCTGAAGTTGAAAACACTTCTTGAGACCAGACATGAGAAAGTATTTCTGCTTTCTGCAGTATGGGAGCCCAGACCTCACTGAAAATAAGCTACTTGCTCAGGATCACACAGAAAATCAATATTGCTGAGGAAAAAAACACAGAATTTCTTTCATCTCAAGTCCTATTTTCACTACTGTGCTTCCTCTCTCCTCATCACTATTACAACTAATAAGTGTTTATGTCTGGTGGAGAGTGAACCATGCTCAGAGAAGCTGCTGGCTCTGTGTGCAATCCATCGTGCAAAGTCATTTCCCCTGAGATAAACACTCAAATAATGGGGGAAAAAGTAGATAAAATGAGCCCCAAAAAGCCAGCCAGCTGCCAAAAATGAGGGTTTTGACTGATATCTGGGAGAGGGTTAAGACTGCTCTGGTCTAAACACTCCAAACAACAAACAAATAATTAAAAAGTAACTAAATAAAGAAAAATGTCCTGGTTGTTCCTTGGCACCCATGTCAAATTCCACATGCAACCATCCCAGACCCACCCTCTGCAGTGACTCAGGCACTGCCTGCCTTTGCTCAACCAGTGGCTTCCAGAACAAAACACAGCAAGGACTATTATGAATAAGATCCTTAGAAAAATAAGGATTTAATTGCTTTAATTGCTTAAGCAATGAGTTGTCAAGTGCTTAGTGCAGCCTGCAATGCAGGAGAACTGGAGAAATAAAATTAACAGGTAAGTAGTGGCTGGGAACTTCATTTCCTGTTCCCAAACCAGGATAGGAGCAGGAGCTCTTTATGGTGTATCCATAAGATTGGCATTTATTTGATTATTCTTTACTGAGCTCGTGGGAACATTCAGAGTGATTTTTTTTTTTTGCAACGGTTCTGAACTCTGAGGAGAGAGAGGGCAGGGGTCAGGTGGGATACGCTGGGAGAAAAAGCTTCAGCCTCTCCTTCATGACAAGGCACACCCTACAGCACAGGTGAACTGAGCAGCCAGCCACTGGACATCTGGGAATTTGGCAAATTTTCCTCACCACCTGGCCCAAAAGGTGTGGCAGTCCCATGAAAGCACCTTCACACTCCAGCCAGAGCATCTTCTCTTAATTAAGGTTAAACCCGAGAGTGTCACAGCTGAAATGCCACAGGTAACTGTTCTCTACAAGCCTGGCACTGGAAAGGACTTTATCTTGCAGATCAGCCTCAGTTTCTCCTGAGGATCCTGGTCCCAGAAGGAGCCTCATTCCAGAGGCAAAGGCAGAGTCTGCCTCCCTGAGCCCACTGCCCACCGTGGCAGCCAGACAGAGCCTCTCTGGGCTGGAACTGCAGCCACCAGGTCACTGCACAGCTGCCAGGTAAAAATAGGTGCCTGGAGATAACAAGGCATCACATCTTATTATCAATTCCCTGGGAAAGCCAACATCCCTCTCCCTTTCCTCTCCAAAGGATGCTTTATTATAATTACACATCACTTTATTAGGCAGCTGAAGCAAAGAGCACATTTGATGCTAATGAAGTGCTGCTGTGGTTGAGTCTGTCACTATTTTTGGAGCTGCACATCTCCAGCACTTTTCATTGGGTGATGGAGGCTTTGGATGTCTCTGGCTTCTTCTGTGGGGGCTGCCCAGGAAAAAGCAGTGACTCAGCGAGCCCAGGCTGCAGAACTGTTCACATGCTGGGAATGGGAAACGCTGGGCACAGCCAGAACACACACAAAGGCTCTTTATGTGCTGCAAGTGGTGCTCAGGTAGTGGCCAGCATTATCTGGATTGAAAAATCCCTCTGTGCTGGTCACCTGGACAGGCCTCGTTTTTCCTGTCTGCCATCCCTCACCCTGCAGCTTGTCAGAAAGAAGGCAGATTTCACAGAACTCAGGGAAAATATTTGGGAGGTTGGAGACAGACACATCACAGCTGATCACTGGCTGCCTCTCCTTATGGAACACGGGTGTTTTGCCATCTCCGTTTCCTGGAGCAAGGCCTGAGGAGCTGCTCGGCCTCGGGAAGGCAGGATTTGGTGTTCCAATCTTCCCTGCTCCCACATCCCTTGGTGTGACACTGGCATCCAGCTGGGCCAGTGACTCAGCTCAGGGATTGACAGGAGCAGAGAGATTCCTCCCTCCCTCCCTCCTCACCTTGCAGGGTGTGTTACTGTCAGCACCTCATCACACAGGTGACAGGAATGGGGCAGTGGCAGCACTGTGAGGCCATTGCTGCAGACCAGCATCTATTGATAACCAACTCCCATTTCCAAATCACTTCCTGACAGCACACTGGCAGACAGAGCCAGAGTGTCTCCTGATCCACAAAGGAGGAATGTGTCAGAGCAACCAGGAATTCCAGAGAACACCCTTGGATCTCCACACCCCATTGGTTTTGGGGCTGTTTTGTTACTGCAACTTCCCCACTTCCAGAGGGAAGGGGATGACTGGAGCATTAATACCTCCTGCAGTTTTCCCTCAAGAGCACAAATGTGTGACTGAATTTGGGGTTGCAGACTGCAATACCCCATGCTCATACAAACTCTTCTGATCCTACTTGCTGCATGGGGCTTTCCCCATTTCAGTGTTCCCACACACAATTTTTAATTTAAGTGAACTTTCTAAGCATATTTGTTCAAGAGTTTTTTTAGACCTACCTTAGCGGTAGCAGGGGGATGTGTGCAACCCTTCTGTATCTTTTTAGAGTTGATTTATGTAAACAGGCCATTCCCAGAACTGCAGGAAAAACTCCCTTTAACTGAAAAACCTCTGATTAAATCCATTATCCACCAAACCACACACAAGAGAAGATGTAACCAACCACAGACAAAATTCCAATGGCAGGGAAAATAAAGAACACAGGGCAGAACGCAGCACAGAGCAAGAGACAACTCCCAGCCAGGCCAGGAATCCTGCACCGGGACACAGGCAGCTCACTGCCTCCCTCTGCTGAGCCTCACTGATACTTCAGAGAGAATTCCAGATCGGTTCGGCTTGGAAGGGACCTGTTCCAACGCCTGCCACTTCCACCAGCCCAGGTTGCCCCATCCAACCTGGCCTTGAACACTTCCAGGGATGGGGCAGCCACAGCTTCTCTGGGCACCCTGTGCCAGGGCCTCACCACCCTTACAGGGAGGAATTTCTCCCCAATATCCCATCTAACCCTGCCTTCTGGCAGTGGGAAGCCATTCCCCCTTCTGTCACTCCATCCCTTGTCCCAAGTCCCTCTCCAGCTCTCCTGGAGCCTATTTAGACACTGCAAAGGGCTCTAAGGCTCCCCCGGAGCCTTCCCTTCTCCAGGTGAACATCCCCAGCTCTCCCAGCCTGTTAATTATCAACAGGAGGATGGTGGGAGTGCCCAGTGCTTTCACTTTCACACACTTTAACACCCACCAGCACCAGACCACATCCCCTTGGTGCAAACCAGGTACTCCACAGGTGTCCAGGTTCTTTCACTGCCTCTGGAGCACCCCAAGCCCAGTTCCTCTTTCCCACTGAGCACGGCTTCCACCTCAGGGAGGGCTGTATTGCTCCCTTTCCTACCCCCTTTTCATGGAGCCTGTATGAATTTGATGAAATCTGTTTCTCGTCACGTCTAACCCTGTTGGCTACTTCAGCTCAGAATTACTGGGCAGACAGATGGTGCAGTTACATAAACCTGGATTCCTGCAGAAGTCTGGCTAAGGAAGAGCTCCAGAGTGCCAGACGTGGTGATCTGTACATCCCTGGTTTGTGTAAGAGCACTCATATCTGCTGAGTTCAACACGAAGGAAACACAGGATGAACTTTCTCCACTCACTTTCAGCCACTTTTTGAGATAGGAAAATTTGTAGACTCCAGAAGTCTTCCAGGATAGAAAAATACTTCCCCTTCACAGAAACAGCTTGTTTTTGAACCAATTTCCAAGCCTACAGAATTAAGATCATGCTTTTGCTTTCGCTTTCTGTTCTAAGCAGATTTACTCCTACATCCCACAAGGATAAAGAACAGGAAAGGGACATACACTCCAAATGTTGTTAGTTTCAGGAACAAGTTATCCTGCAGAACTGTGTAATCCCAGCATTTCCACTTCAAAATCAAGGCATAGCTCCTGAAATACCTCTAAAAAGTTCTCTGCTGAGGTTCAGCACAGACATTTTATCCAGATTTTATCCTGTACTGTGTCAGCCCAGCATTACCTGCTATTCCCAAAAGAAAATCTGTTCAGGATCCCTCCCCAGCTCATTTAAGAGTTAAACTGAGTTCCTGTTTACGTTCAACAGTTTAAAAAATCCAACAACCACCGCAGAACTAGAACAGCCAAAACTCCTACCCCCCGAACTATGCACACTCCAAATTCTGGTCACTACCTGCAGCCCCTCAGAGTTTCACCCCACAGTAACAAGCACTGCAAGAGCTGTGAAAAACACCTGCTGTTACACACTGCAATGAACACACCACAAATCCTTGTTTTTTGGATTTTTTTTTTTCCTTGGAGTTTAATGTGGTGCTTCCAGAAGGTTCAGAACACCAATTTGTGAGGATAAACTCCATTTGAGAGAGAGAATGTGGAGCGCAGGTACCCCCGGAGCTGAGGCACCTTTTTGATCCGTGCCAGGATCTGGGAATCCACTTCCTTCTGGTCTGCCTTGCGCTGCTCCGTCAGCTCATATTTCTGCAAAGCACAAAGAACAACATCAAATTCCTGGGGAGCAACAGTAAAATCCTTTAGAGAGAGGAGAAAAATCAGGGCAAACCCTAAGTTTCGGGATTTTCAAGAAATCTTTTCTCCATTTGTTCTCAGTAACGGGAAGGTGGTGGAGCACTGGAGCACCCCTTGGAGCCAACACAGTAAAGGTATTTCTTGGTCAAAAAAGACATTTCACTGGAATAATCACTCTTTCTCCTCTGAGAAAAAACCCCAAATTTAAAAGGGGGGTTACCTCACTTTAATAGCATCACCTCACTTTATTAATGACCACTTAAAATCCACCTGTTTGTTTCCTGCTAATTCCCCCTTTCCAGCCTTATCCAGGAGCATTGAGAAAGAAGGAACCACCCTGTCCCTTACTTCTTTCTCAGTGTCAAAGATCTCTCCTTCCTGGTGCTTGGGCTTCCGCAGCCTCTTCTTCTTGAAGTAGGAATCAGTGAGATGCTTGGGAATCTTCACCCCAGTGAGATCCACCTTTGTGGATGTGGCGATAACGAATTTCTGGTGGGCCCGACGCAGAGGGACACGGTTGACAGCCAGGGGGCCTGAAGGCAGAGAAGACAAGAGAGAACAAAGTCAGCTTTTCTGGTGAAAACCATTGCCTTAAAGCTGAATTTCTGTAGTCTGTGTGATGACCAGTTCCTTCAGAGTTGCCTACAGCTAAAATCTCAACAGTCAAAGCCCTCTAGATACAAAAATCTACTTCTTAAGCTCTTCCAGGTAGTCAGATACTGAAGCTTAATTATCTCCCCTCCACCTCCCTGCAAAGTCACAAATGACAGAATCATTAAGGCTGGAAAAGACCTCAAAGATCATCAAGTCCAACTTTTGACTGGTCACCACCTCATCAACTGGAGCAGAGCACTGAGTGCCACATTCTGGTATTCCCTGGACACCTCCAGGGATGGTGACTCCACCACAAAATGTGATTCCACACTGACACTCCAAAGCAAACACATGCAGATCTGTTGTGCTACCAACCTCAGAGACAAACCTGAACTTAAAAAAAAAACCCACCTCAAATCCACAGAACCCCCCAAAACAAAAATACCATCATGTTTAAATAAAAATTTTTTACCTGTAACAAGCAGAAGGCCAGTATCAAGCTGCTTCAGGAACACAACACGCTGTAAAGAAATGAGATGTGGTATCAATCCTCAGGTCCCAGTGCTCCCATACCACAGCCAAACTGGGACTGTACCTCTGTTACTGCTATGAGCACTGACAGTGCTCCAGGTGTGGCTCAGCTGTGCCACCTGAGGAGCTGCCACCCTGTGATCCAAGTTCCAGCACTTCCAGGTACCCCCTCTCCATGGACAGTGTAACTCTCCATGAGCTTTATCTCTCAAGGCTGAGCAAAGCCAATGACTCCAGTCTTACTCTTTTCCCATCCTACAGGAGGGCAGCAGCCATCCCATCACCCAAATCCTTTGTATGAGTTACAGGCAGCAGTTGGATAAACACCACAAGGACCCCACACCACATGGTTAAAGCCATTCCCCAGCTGTTTTTTTTTGTTCCTTCTGGTCAAGGTTTCCTTCTCTGACAGCATTCTTTATGGAATATGACATCAAAGACAAAGAACTCAAGAAAATAAAGGATGCCAGCTGTGTTGGTGACCATCCTGAGGATGAAGAACCCAATATAACAATCCAGTGTTACCCTGATAATTAGATTGACAATAAAACTAATTTTTCCTCTGCAGTATCTACTGTAAGAGAAGCTTTTGTGTTTGCTGCTGCAGCAATGGAAACAGGCACTGGCTCTGCTGCTCTGCACTGCAGCAAGACTCCTTCCATTTAGTCCAAGTAGCTGAGCCTGTTTTACTTCCAGCTCTGCTCAGAACAACCTTAAATTAACAACCATTTCAACTCTGCCTCCCCTAAAGGCTGGACAAGGAAAACACCCAGACAGAAACCACAAATTTGCACCCAGTGGCCGAGCAGGGTCAGATGAAATCAGCTGGGAAATTCAGGGTGTCTGAAACGCTGCCAAAGCCCTGTGCCAGCAGCTGTGCCCACCTTGCCACGGTGCCTGCCGGTGAGCAGGATCAGCACCGTGCCGGGGGTGATGGACGCCCGCAGGCGCCGCTTGTGCTCGCAGAACGGCTTCTTGCCGTGGCTCAGCAGCTTCCGAGGAACGTCCTCCGTGGGGTAGTACCTGGGCTGGGAAAAGAGGACAAACATCTTGTACCACCTGTGTTCCACAGGGCAGCAACCTCTCAAAAAGGTTCTCCCTGTTTCCCTGAAGTTCAGCTTTCTGAAAGATTTTTGCTGCAGCTGGTACTTGGGAACACACCGAGTGTTTCCTGGAATATTTTGAGTCCAGCTCTGTATTTGTGTGTGCTTCCACCTCAGCAACACACAGGGCACAGAATTCCCACCTAAATTCCCACCATCTCCCAAGAATGCTGGGTCTGTACTCAAGGAAAGCTGCCAACACTGAAGCACAGCACAGGCTGAGGTCCCCACATCACCCAGCCTAAAGCTACCTGGACCCAACCACGAGCATCCCGGTGCTTTTCCATACCATTTTCCGGATTTTAACCACCCGGCTGCCTCCATTCTTGTCTCCACCCACTGGCTTAGTGATGGTAGCACGGGGCATTTCCTTCTTCTTCTTCTCTATCTGTGTGCAAAGAACAGGGAAAACTCAGCACATTTCAAACCAAAGGCACCACAACAAACGTGATTATTCCCACAGCGTTTCCCACCCTACCTTTGTCTCTGGGGCCGTGTACTTGCGCTTGTACAGGGCTTTCCTGGCGTACATGGCTGAGCGGGAATACCTCCCGATGCCCCGGGCCAGCGTGGGGTTACGGCTGGCATGGTACTTCTTCACCCTCTTCTTCTTGTCTCCTGCTGCCTTCTGGCTTGGCTTCTGCTCCGCTGGCTTCTTCTCCCCTGCCTTCTTCTTGGCCGGCTTCTTCTCCGCGGGCGCCTTCTCACCCGCCATCTGCGCTCACAAACAGCAGGGTTTAGGGCTTGTTACAGCACAAAGAAAACAAAATAAAATAATCCAAACCATCCTTTACACGTTTGCAGTACCTGTCAGCCACCTCCTCCAGCCATGGCTGACCAAGCGCTGCTCCCTGCGCGCCTCTACATGATTTAAAATGCTCCTGCACGCTGGTTAGAACAGCTCCAGCGCTCCTCGGTGGGAAGCCCGGGAACACGCAAGCACACCCCGAGCCTGCAGCCCCCTCTGTCCCGACTCGGGAATGCCCCGGCCCCGCTGGGCTGCCGGCCCCAGCGGCCTCCCCCGTCCAGCCCCAGCCCAGCTCCCGGGAGCCTCCGGCGCGGCCTCCGCATCCCGCCGCGGCCTGGCCCGCCC
>VXAD01003541.1:439979-460245 GCA_013399195.1 Dicrurus megarhynchus
GGCAGGGGCCGCTGCTTCTGGGGCGCCTCCGCGCCCGCTCCCGGGGGCTGCGGGGACGGGGCTGCTCCCCGCGGGTGGGCAGGACCCCCGGGACCCACCCCGGCAGCGCCCACCCCGCCTGTTCCCGGGGGGATGTCCCGGCTCCCGGAGCCCTCTCTCGTCTGTTCTCGGGGGATGTCCCCCTCTTGCAGCCCCCACCCCGCTCGTTCCCGGGGGGATATCGCCGCTCCCGGATCCCGCTCCCCGCCCGTTCCCTGGGGAATCTGCCGGGGGTCGAGGGGTCGGGTGGCTTAGAGTCTCTCCGACTCCCGTTGGCGGCCGGAGTTGCCCCGGTGCCCCCGGTTTGGGTGGGGGGGTTCAAGTGAGTGTCCCCGCGGAGCACCGGAGCCGAGGGATGAATTGTTCGTGGGTGGGACCTGCTCGGTACCGAGGCCCGGGGTTCGCATTCTATCGAGGGCCGGCACCGCTGATTTACCGACCCTAAAACGCGACCCAGCTGCAAAAGGAGCGTTCCTGAGCTCCCCACACCTGCGCTCTCAATCAGTTATCAGCATTCACTTTCGTTTCGAATCCTTGTGGCCCTGTTAAAGCACGGTGAGAAACAGCCGAATCAATTTCTTTGTTGTAGTTTCTCACTGTCCTTAATGGATTTTGATATTTGTCTGGTACCAGGTGTCCTTTTGGGCTCGGAGGTTTGGGTGAATGTTGAACTTCAGAGGAATTATTGTCATAGATATGAGTATAAATCTGCTTATCCTTTTTAACAGACCTATTCTGAGATTCATGGAATCCCAGAATGGTTTGGGTTGTAGGGGACCATAGAAATCATCCTGTTCCACCCTCTGCCACGAGCAGGGACACCTTCCACTATCCCAGGTTGCTCCAAGCCCTGTCCATCCTGGCCTTGGACACTTCCAGGGATGGGGAAGCCACAATTTCAATTGATTCACCTCTACCAGTAATACCTATTAAATTAGAATTTCTCCAAGGATAAGTTGTCCTCTCTCTTCTTCTGCTCAGGATGGTGACTCTGGGTGGGTTGGTTTCAATCCATGGCCATTTACAGTTGGATTTGGGGTTTGTTGAACTCTGTGGAGGATCTTGAGTCTGTGTTGGGTTTTCTGGATGTCCCTGCTCGCACTGGGAACAAGGCTACAAGTTACCTTTTGGAAACATTGTGAACTTCCTCCTTGCCAGGAATAACGCTGTTACTCTGCTCAGGATTCTAAATTGTAACTTGTGAGGGAGACTGAAAAAAAGATGGGGGAAATATCAACTGATGAGCCTATAAATAGGAGTAATTAAAGTACCCGTCAGCACATCCCCGGTGCTGTGGTTGTGACAGCTGAGACAGAACCGATTTCATCTCTCCTGCTCTTGCAAAGGTGATTAAAAAACCCAATCACAGCATGGAAAATTTTATTGATTTATTTCTTTTGGTTTGGCAAGAGAGAAATGTGCCAGCAGTGTGTGACTTAGGGAGCACAGATCCTGCTGGACTTTGCTGGGCCATGACAACAAAAAGGGGATAAATGTGGGAAGGATGGATTTTCCACCATGGGTTTTTTTTTTTTTCATCAGAAGATTCCTCGCTTTGCTGATACCCCCTGGGTTTCGTAAATGATACATTGCTATTTCACTGGTTACTTTCTTACCAACATTTCCACCTTGCTATGAACTAATTACGGATCGGGAACGGTCTATTCCAAGCCCCCGACTGCGGGAATTGCAGCGGGAGGGACGGTGAGGAGCCGGTTTGAGCAGAGCGTGGGTTTGGGTGACTTCTATGATTGTATTTACTGCCCTTGGCTGGGGCAGCTCTGCACCTGCTCCCACGGAGACGGGGAGGGAAAGCAGGATAAAAAGCCCAAAATGCATTCCATCCCTATAAAAGGAAGCGTCAGAGCAGGTCCTGGCTGGGGGGGTGGTGTCACTGGTGAGCGCTGGCCCTTTGCTGTCCCCTCCCAGTTTGGAAGGGCCGCAGCCCCAAGGTTGGGAGCACAAGGGATGGCAGCACTTCAAGGAGGATCCTCCTCCCGGCCGGAACCGCTGGCAGGGATCACTGACACCCCCATTCTGCTATTTGGGGTGGCTGACAAATGCAGCTTCCTACTCAAAGCCAAAAATACGGAGCTGAGGGAGCAAGGAGGACGAGGCGCCAGCAGAAGCAGAGTTACATAAAGCGCGAGAAGCCCTCCCAAGGTGTAGCTTGGCTTTGCTGCACTCGGCTTTCGGCATCTTGGTGTGGGTGTGGGAGTGAGATTTTGGGGTTTAAAGCATCTCTCGTGGGTTTAACCTCCCCTTTAAATGCTGGTTAAAGAACAGGTTATTTGTAGTCGCCTCTGTGCATAAATGGATATTTTTCCTTTACTGGAACAGCTCATGTGCAGCGACTTCCTTCAGGTTCAGGGTGGGATACAGAAGATATTCCATTGGTGAAAGTTTATGGAATGTCGATATGATAAATCTGGAGAACCAATCCCAATAATTTCTCCTCTGTCTGTTTAGATTTTTTTTGATATAAACTCCCAAACTTACTGAGGTTTCTCTTGAGTCATATTTAAAAAGCTTGTGAACTGTTCAAATTATTACTGCACATTTTTCGGTGGGGTTTTTTTTTTTTCGTTGTTTTCTCCTAATGGAAGTAAAATTTTGCGAGTGGAAATGTGGTAAATATGGTAAATATATGATCAGCTTCTCCAGGCTACCTGTTGTAGGCTGAAATGTGTTATTTAGTGTTCAGTTCATCCCAGCTACTGATGCTTGTGCAGTTCCTTTTGTGAGAACTTTCCTTGACCTTTGAATAATCATTAGATAAATGTAACATTATTAATTAGTTCATTCCCATTTGCTGTGATAACTTGGGAGTATTTTTGAACGGTTTTTTCCGTGTCCTGTGCATAATTTTGATATTTTCTGTGTTGTTCCTCGGTGAAAGATGGGGACTATTCACTAGATTTTTGTGGTGGAAGGAGTTATAATATTAACTAGGGGGGAAAAAAGCAAGAATCACAAGAAGATTCACACAACTTACTTCTAAAATGGATCCTAATTCCCATTTGAATGACTCGCTAGAGATCTGGATTTTCTAGAATCCTAAAACTCCAGAACATTTCTGAAGAGAATGGTCTGGATAAGGCTTTGGTGGCAATATTGGCAACTTCTCAGTAGAGAAGGAATTGCTGCAACAATTGCAATAATAACCCTAAATTTAGACCTGTGCTCTCATATTTTGCTGATTTAGCAACATAGACTGAAATGCTGCCTGGATCAGGAAGGATCAGGAATGCTGTTCAATTTTTCTGGATCTGACCCTCCTCCCTCTGTGACGAGCCCAACTATGGAGTTTTTTTGGGTACATTTTGCTGTACTTTGGCAAAACCCAGAGGTGTACAAAGAGGAGCAGGCTGACTTCTTTCTGCACACGAGAATGAGCCTTTAACTCTGAAAATTAAAGGTGATCTTTTAATTGCCGAGTGCGAGGGCGACAGAGCCGACCTTGGGGTGCTCGCATCCCCGCCCTGATGGTTTATTTTTGGGGTTTGGCTTCTAAAATCCTCCCCGAGTCCCTTCATGCAGAACTCCTTCGGGGCTGCAATAAAAATGGGTAATTCCAGATAAGAGCAGAGGCAGCGGTGCCACCGAGCGGCTCCAAATAAAGTCTCCAAAGTCAATGCCAGAGGTGGGGACACGGAGCTGTTGGCCACAGCCCAGCCCCAGCTCTGCCTGGGCTCTGGGATAGTCATTGAGGGCAGTTTGTGGGTGGTGAGGATCAATAGGAGATTCCTCTGTGGTTGTATTTAAGCGGGATAGATCCGACCCCGGCTCCACATTCCTGGGAGGAAGAGCAGTGGGCTGTCCACGCGGGGAGTTCCTTCCTGACCTCCTCAGCTGTGCCCTAAACCATGAGGTTTTGTTGAGTTTTTAACCTTCAAAATGTTGTCAAGTGTCACTTTGGATGTTTTTGTGTTATTTTTAGGTATTTTTCCTGTTTGTCTTTCAGTTTCTTTGTGTGCTGTGTTTTCCTGGAGTGAGGAAATACCGCTTCTGGTCTGTGTTTACGTTGTGTACCTTTGATATCATTTTAATGCAAGCAGTCAGGGAGTGGATAAGTGTAATTCCTGGGTTTACCAAAAAATTGCAATATATAAAATTGCAACCTGAAATTAATAACGAAGGGAAATGTTATTAATTTAGGTACAAAACTCGGTTTGGAAGCTGTCAGATCGCTCTGTGTGAGTTAACCCTGAAAACCTGCTGTTTATTTATTAACATTCTTTATTTTTAACCTCTTGTAGATGGTTTCATCCAAATATCACTGGGGTGGAGGCAGAAAACCTGCTGCTAACGAGAGGAGTCGATGGCAGCTTCCTGGCACGGCCCAGCAAAAGTAACCCAGGAGACTTCACACTCTCTGTTAGGTGAGTTTGGATCTTTCCAGTCTTGGTAATGATTTTAATTTGCTGCTGTCCTGTGGGGAAAGAGCTGTGGATGAGCTCCGTGGAAGAACGCACGGATCACTTTTTAGTGTCGTTCGCTTTTCCCTCTTCTTTTCCTCCCATTTTCCCCGAAGAGCTCCTCAAATCCTTTTACCCAGCTCTAGGTTGGAGGGGGAGTGAATTCTGATTTTACAGCGAGACCAAAAAGTCCGGGGGAAGCAGAAATAGGTTGATAATAACATTGCTTTTAACCCTTTCCAAATCCATTTGATAACCAGCTGGAAGCAGCAGAGGTGTTGGGAATTAGTGATCCAGCAGGAAATCCAGACTCTCCTCACACAGGAAAAGTCAGCAAGTTTTTAAGGGCAACTGTGGCTTTTTCAGCTTCCAAAATAGGCCTTCTGTGACAGTTGTCCCCTGACACTGTGTGGTGGGGATGGGGGAAAAAACAGCAAGAGGAAGTAGATAAAGGAAAAGGGAAAAGTGGGATGGGTGATAAGAGTTTGTGCTGCTTGGATACTTGTGAGATAACGGGCCTTGTGGCACAGGAGGGGATTCCTGCTGGGAGCTGCTCTTCCTTAATATTAGAGACTGTGGCAGCAGGCAAAGGCAAATGTTTCCTGAGGGAGAGACCTCGGGAGCTGGTGGGAATTCTGGAGAAAGGAGCCAAGCAGCTCTGATGGGTCCCTCCAGAATGCTGAACTCCTCTCACCCTCCACCCTTGGGCTTGGGTGTGGAATTCTGTGTGGGTCTGAGGGATTTCTGCTGGGGCTGAGGGATTTCTCGTGAGGCTGCAGGGTTTACGCTGCCTTCAAGGATCCCTCCAGCACGGAGTTATTTTTCCTGCTCCCCCTGGCTGATGAGCAGAGAAGCTGAAGCAGAGAGGCAGTAGCTCAGCTCCTCTGCGATAGTTCAGTGCTGGAATTGTGAGTATGGATTCCTCCACCTCAGGCATCACCAAATAGAAAAGGGATTGATTGATTGATTGATTGATCAGCTGACTCGGGAAGGGGGTTTTTTGTCCTCTCTTTCAAATCTCAGACGAACTGGAGCTGTCACCCACATCAAGATCCAGAACACAGGTGACTACTATGACCTCTATGGGGGAGAGAAGTTTGCCACGCTGGCTGAGCTGGTCCAGTATTACATGGAACACCATGGGCAGCTCAAGGAGAAGAATGGAGATGTCATAGAGCTGAAATATCCCCTCAACTGTGCTGACCCCACATCAGAAAGGTCAGAGAAGTAGTGGAACCTCAATGTCCTTGTGCTTCTTAATAAATGTCCTGCTTATCCCTCTTAACGCTCAGCCTCTGTCTGGGAAAAGGGTGGCCACAACCTTGGATTCATTTCAGGGAGGTTCCTCGCTAAATGGATCAATAAATGTGGTTAAAGGTGAAGCAATCCAAGCCTCAGAAGCTGTTCCCTTCAGCATTCTGCCTTGAGTGGGACAGGACTGGAAAAGAGGGCATAATTCCCTTTATTTTTACTGGGAGAATGTTTCATTGGAGGAGTTTTCCTGGTGCTGTTGTTGCTGCAAGGAATTTTCCAGGGATATTTCTGGGCATAACTTTTTGTGCTTTTCCTAGAAAGTGAAGGTTGTGCAAATCCTCAGACTCCTCAAACTCCTGCTTTGAGGAGTGTGGTTGATAAGGAGAATTTGAGACTCTGGATTTGAGGAAATGTCAGGGGTCAGAACTAAACCAGCAGATACCTGTGTATTCCTAGAAGTGAAAAAAACAAGGAAAAATATTCAAACAAGTTCTCTCACTCCTCAGAATGGCTTGTGTTTAACAGAGGTGGGGAGGATTGATGCTTTTCTGGCCCTGTTTCCTGAAGAATCGAGGTTGTTGGGATTTTCCTCTCCAGTTCCTAATGGGATTAGAAGGGTGAAATTCCCACAAGTTTATCAGGAACGTTTCATGAAGGAAATAAATGCCTTGTCTGAGGGGAAGGTTGCAGTGTGACCTGGCGTTTACTGGAATCCATTGGGATTGTTGTGGAGGATGCAGATCAAAGCTTCACTGGAAGCTTGTGGGAAGTGCTTTGAAGCGTTTCTATCCTCACTGGTGTGCACCTGGATGCTTCCAAGGCTTTTTTTATTCATTATTTTTACAAACCGAGGTTTTCCCTAGACCTGGCCACCGCTGAGTGAACAGAAGGATTTCATTTTGTAACAAATACCTGCAACGAGTGGATTCAGCTGGAATGCTAAGCAGGGTGTCTCCCTCTATGTCCCTTTATTTCCAGGTGGTTTCACGGGCATCTCTCTGGGAGAGAAGCTGAGAAACTCCTGACAGAGAAAGGAAAACATGGGAGTTTCCTGGTGCGGGAGAGCCAGAGCCACCCTGGGGACTTTGTCCTCTCCGTGAGGACGGGAGATGACAAAGGAGAGAGCAACGATGGCAAGTCCAAAGTGACACACGTCATGATCCACTGCCAGGTAGGAAAAGCAGGGAATCCATGGGCCCAGGAGTTTTGGATACGTTCCCCCTTTCCCTGGGGGTGCTGCAGGTCATCCCTTTGATCAAATTGACTCCTTTGACGGCGTCAAAATTCCAGCAGGGATGGTTTTTTGCTTGGCTGACTGGCTCCTGTCAAGGGCCTTGTGGCCCAAATCATGCTCAGGGAGCCTCCTGGATGGATTCTATCAAAATAGGAGTGATTGGATAAATGGAGATCCATCCACAGATGTGTCTCTCTCCTGTCAGTTCAGGCAGTTACACCTGATGGATGATCAGCAGTCTGTGGAAACCAGTGTTCACTCCAAGGGATGCCTTGAAATCTAAATCTTCAATTTCCTACAAGGTTGTTCTTCACTGAACTGCTATTAAATTACAGTTTTGATGTTTGATATGTGCCCAGGGGTTGCTGTTTAAAAAATAATCATAGATTTAAAAAAAAAATCACAGATTTTTGTCATTCTCTGTTACTTCTGTTGTGCCAAAAGACTTAATTGTATAAAAACACCTAAAATGAAGTAACAGGAGTAGTTTGGAGGTAGAAATGGTCCACCAGGACTCTAAATGCTGAATTAATATGTTTATTTTTTCAAGAAAACCTCTCCTTTTTGCAGTTAGCATTTATGCCATTGAGGAAAATAACTTGGCATTGCTTCCTTAAAATCAGCGTGGTGCCAGGCAGTGCCAGCCTGTCAGGACCCAATCATACACTGAATTTTGGAAATCAGTTTAAATCCCTAATTCCTGGATTCTCGCCCTGTAGCTCTGGTATCTGCTTGAGCTGCCTGGACCCCAGTTCAGAGGGAATCAGCTCTCTAAAAAAGCAGCTGAACTGATTTTCAAGGAGATGGCAAAAAAGGGATGTCCTGCAGAGTGTCTGTGCTTCTGCTTATTGAAGTTCTATCCTCTAGCAGAAGGATTTTAGGAGAGTCTTTACACACAATTTTAGAGATGATTTCTGATGCAAAGCACAGCCTGAAGGGGCTGGGATGATGGGGAAGTGCATGGATTTTTGAGGAGCATTTGTCTTTCCAGGATCTCAAATACGACGTTGGCGGAGGGGAGAAGTTTGACTCTCTGACAGATCTGGTGGAGCATTACAAGAAGAACCCCATGGTGGAGACTTTGGGCACCGTGTTGCAGCTCAAACAGGTGAGAAGGACAGGACACCCCTGAGCTTTGCCACCTCCAGGATGTGTTGTTGGAATGCAGCATTTCCACACTTCCTGCAAGACTTTTCTGAGGCAAAAAGTGAAGGATTAAGCTTCATGAAATGGATGACAAAGTCATTTAGATGGGAATATTGTCATGCTTGTGAAGGGATAGAGTGTTGTCTCTGAAGTGCAGAATTTCCTGGTCTATGGGAATTGCAGAACAAGTCCAGAAATGAGACAATTTAATGCATTAAATAAAAACTGTGAGACTTTAAAAGCAACTGTTCACCGTCCCCTTCCTCACTGCCCTTTGTTCAAATTCCAAAGTTCTGACATCCAAAAAGATGCCTGGATGCTAAAATTCCCACTAAAATATCCTCAGATTAGGGGATTTGTGTTGGAATTGTCTTTCCATGGTTGTGATCTGCTAACCCTGTGCTGTTTGGGGTCTGTGTCCCTCAGCCCCTGAACACCACCCGGATCAACGCTGCCGAGATCGAGAGCCGAGTGAGGGAGCTCAGCAAACTGGCAGAGACCACGGATAAAGTCAAGCAGGGCTTCTGGGAAGAGTTTGAGGTGATTCCTTGCATTCCAAGTAATGTTTCCTCCAGTGTTTCCTCCAGTGTTTCCTCCAGTGTCCAGTCTCACACTGCTAAAGTTGCATTGGGTTCTGCCTTCCTGACGTTTCCTCCTCTCCGTTGCTTCTGATCCCTGTTCTTGCTCCCATCTCCAGGGGCTGAAGTTTTGCCAGTTCCACTCTCGTGGCTTGAAATATTTGCCTTTTTTTCCCTGATTCTCAGAGTGCTTTTTATCCAGTCCCTGGCACGATCTTTCCTGGATATGCTCCTCACCATGAGGGAGCCTCACGTTACCCCTCTGTTTGTCCCACCGGGACAATCCATCGAATTCCTCCTGCTGTTTGGGAAGTTGGGAACCATTTCCATTTCTCAGTCAATCCATTGCCCTTGTGCTTTTTGAAACTTGTTTTTGGGTATCTTAAAGCCATTGGGAAGTGGCAGGAAGCTCTGGGATGGAGCAACATGGATTATATGCATTCCTTGGACTTCTGGAGATTTCGTTTTGTTTTGGTGTTTCATTTCTCTCTGCAGGCAGAATTCCAATTTTCGTCCAGAAGGAGTGTGTAGTGACAGGACAGGGGGAATGGCTTCAAACTGGAAGAGGTTTAGATGGGATATTGGGGAGAAATCCTTCCAGAATTTGGAAGAAACTCTGCCCGGAGAAGCTGTGGCTGCTCCATCCCTGGAAGCGTTCAAGGCCAGGTTGGGCGGGGCTTGGAGCAACCTGGGATAGCGGAATGGTTTGATTTGTGAGGGACCTTAAATCCCATCCCATCCCATCCCATCCCATCCCATCCCATCCCATCCCATCCCATCCCATCCCATCCCCCTGGCCCAGGTGGCTNACCCCCTGCCATGGGCAGGGACACCTTCCACTATCCCAAGTTGCTCCAAACCCCATCCAGCCTCTCCTGGAACACTCCAGGCTGGATGTGATGGACTGATTTATACCTCACACACACACAACCACCAGTGGAGTCTGGAATTCCACCAGCAGATGGCAACAGGCAACTGGGAAGTGCTGAGGGAGCTCCAGAGAGGCTGATTTGAGCAACCTCCTGAGTAGTGATGGATTTGCAAAGTGACCATCCTTGGAGAAAGCCTCTTTGATCAGAAATATCCATTAGCTAAATGTGCTGTCCAGTGGGCTCTGATTGCTGCCAGGAGAAGGAAAACTAAATCCATGAAAAGTGAAGGAATTGGCACAGAGGTGTGTGAGGGGAATATCAGATGGTGAGGTCATGGCAGTGGGAAATGGTAAAATGAGGATTAAGCTTTCTCCTTCCTCTTTCCAGAGAGAGGGGACAGTCCTTGATCCAAGGCTGCTGAATGGTCGGTATGGCCAGAATTCCATCTGGGAGAGGGGAGGGAAGTCAGCAGAGGTCCTGTGAGTGTGTGTGGGAAGGGGTTGTTGGTTTGGCACAATGCAACTGAGCTGATTATTCCCAGTTCTTTCCTGACCTCTTGGTCCATGTTGAAGAAATCTGTCTTGGAGGGGATTTCTCAGTGGGCCTTGGAAGCAAAGTGTTCTCCTTATAGAAGGAAAAGTCTTAGAGAAAAAGCAAATAAAAAGAGGATTTGACCTGTGAGACGTTGCACTCCTTTTTCCCCTTCTCTGCTGTCAGTGAAGTCAGCACTGACCCTCATTTTTTTGGGAATGAAGCCCTCTCCCAGCAGTTTTAGTGTCCTGCTTTTCCATTCCCCTCAGGGAAGCTCCAGCTGTCCCCCATGGTGGCAGGAGGGGGGAGCACACTCCAGGTTGTCCATGGATCCCTGTCTGTGCTGTTCAGGAGCTGCCAGCCCAGATGGTGGATTTAAATTACTTGTCTCCAGGCAGGAATGAGCCTCTTGTCCCAGGAAGCACCAGACAGGAATGCTGACAGTCCTTGTAATGTTTTTCCTCCTGAAAAATGGTTATTTCTGAGCTCAGTGCTAGTGAAATCAAGGAGGATATTCCAGATTTATGGCTGTGTTGTTCCAGCTCTGAATGGGCTTGTTGGGAGTCGCCGCTGCTCGTGGATCTCTCCTCTGGGATGCTGCAAGCAATAATAATTAACTCTAGGAAGGAAGATGTGGTTTCCACTCACATTTAAGTGCTTCCATTCTTTAACTCGCTGGGAAAATTTAGCTCTCAGTCCTTTTGCCTGGAATTCCACAGGCAGTGCATTTGGGAATTCCATGTTCTGTCCTTTGTCACAAGCTCGAAACCTTGCACCTCTTACATTTCTTTTGCTTTCCCTGGCTTTAGGATGAGCCTAATTATCCAAGGTCATGAAGTGAGGGAGTGTCAGACTGAGACAGGAGTGAGCAAATGTGCCAAGCTTTAAATAAAAGCAGGAGTCTGGAGGGTGGGAATGACGAGGGGAGCAGCTTCCAAAGCCTGAGTGTTCCTTTTAGTGGGGCCAGAACTGCTTTGGGGATGAAAACTTGGAGCAAAGCGTCGGGATCCTGCTGCCTCCAGCTCCAGGGAGCTTTGGGAGAAGGGAGATTTGGGAGTGGGGAGATTTGCCATGAAACAGCATGGCTGTGAAAGTGTGGAATTGCTGCTGTCCCTAGGACACTGTGTTCCAGAAATCCCCGCTCCAGGTTGTTCCTTCACTGGGATAATTTATGGATAACCCCATTTGCAGTCACCTAATGCCCCTCTCCTCCCTTTTCTCTGGGAGAAGGCATTGCTGTGAGCATGGACCAGTCCATCCTGCTTTTTCTGAGCCCCCCCTGTCTGTGCTCTCCCCTCAGACCTTGCAGCAGCAGGAATGCAAACTCCTCTACAGCCGTAAGGAAGGGCAGCGCCAGGAAAACAAGAACAAAAATAGATACAAAAACATTTTACCCTGTAAGTATTGATCCTTCACTGCCATTTCATGTTCCTCTGGTTTATTTCCCTCGTTAATACAGGGTTAATTAAGCACCACTGGGCTTTGGCTTCTCTTTAATGATCATTTCCCCTCTTATCAGGATTATCCTGCGATTTCCAATTTGGGTTCAAACATTTGCACTTTGCAGATATTTGTAATACTGCTTTTTATCTTCGGCTTTCATTTAAAAGCCTCACATCCCTCAGCTGTTGCTCAACAGGCTGCAGTGCTTCAATTTAAGAGGATTAATTTGGGGGACAAAACTGCAACGTGCAAAACCCAAGGCTTTGCCTTGCCTTAGTGTTGGACTGTCCCTGTGTTCCTGAATTCCCAGGATGTGGACATGTTTTGGTCCAGCTGGTCATGGCCACTTTAAAGGAAGCAAAAGAGGCAATTTGGAATATTCTAATCACTAATTGACTAAGTTGGATGATTAATTAGCGTCCATTTTTGCAGTTGATCACACCAGAGTTGTTCTCCACGATGGTGATCCCAACGAACCTGTCTCAGACTATATCAATGCTAATATTATTATGGTGAGTGTATTCCCACCTCCCATCCCATGGCTCCTCTTCCCTAAATCCAAGGGAATCTCATCACCATTTGTTAAATTGGTTGTTTTTTTTTTTTTCCCCCCTCTCTAGCCTGAGTTTGAAACCAAGTGCAACAACTCGAAGCCAAAAAAAAGCTACATTGCTACCCAAGGCTGCCTGCAGAACACGGTGAATGATTTCTGGAGGATGGTGTTCCAGGAGAATTCCCGAGTTATTGTCATGACCACGAAAGAAGTGGAAAGAGGAAAGGTAAAGCCAGACTCCAGCTGGCCTTGGGGAAAGGTTGTGATGTTTGTGTGCAAGCAAGGGCTGAAATGACTGGGATAAATGGATTTATAGCTGGAATCTGGTGTGCCACCCGATTCCTTGGAGCTCTGGAAGGTGCTGAGGGTCCTTTCTTATTGGTGCCTGTGGGAATTGGGGATGTTTTCCTGTCATATCAATCCTCCCTTCCTTAAGGATTGCCTGCTGAAGTTTTAGCTGCTGAATGTGAATCTCTGCATTTCCAAACTCACTCAGGGAAGGAGGCACTGGGATGGGAGACGTGGCCAAGCAGGAATTCTGTGTGTTTGAAGGCGAAAAATTCCCTACTCCTGGAGCAAAAGTCTTGCCATTTATTTTAGCTCATCAAGCCTGCATGGACCTCCCTAAAAAAGCAGAATTACGGGATTTTATTCTTACAAGAACATAGAGATGATGCTTCTTACCTGGGAACTGCTCTGGCAGGAGTGAATGCTCTCAAAGAGGAATTTTCCCTGCAGTGGTGTATCCCAAAAACCCTCTATTTACCTTTGGACTACAGGGATCTTGTCTTGCTCCCTGGCCTCTGGCAAACCTGGGGATATTTCAGTTTGTTTCTGCTTTCTAATGACACAAGGCAGGAAAGAATAGGAGTAGTTGAACACTGATATCCTGGCAAACAGCTTCCTGGGGATTGTATGGATTGACCTTTGGAATTCGTTGCTTCTGATCTTTTTTCTGGTTGATAAACACTTTCTGTTCTCTCTCCTCTTCTTTTAAAGTTTCTCTGCTTCTTCCACACACCACTGGCCACCTTTTTCCCTTTTCCCATATTCCCAGGATCTGTCTCTGAAGGGAAAGCTGTTGCCTTGGAAAAAAAAAATCCAATTAAAACCTGAAGTTTTTCTGGGGGTGACCGATGATTGCAGGGGTTCCTCACCCCCAGGAACTTCGTGTGTGTGGACTGAAGACAGACAACAGAAGATTTTACAGGATTCTCTCCCTAACTGAGGTGTCAAAGCTGCCACTGCTGCTGTTTATTGGAGCCATTAGACTTGGTCTGGTCTTGTGGATTTTTTTTTACTCTTTGACTTGGTCTTGTGGATCTTTTTTTAGTCTTTGTCAAGTTCTGCCACTCCATCACCCTGAAAAAGGGACAGGATTTGTGTTTCCTTCCTGAGGATGCACTGAAGGAGGGAGAAGCTCCCCCTTCCCAGGGAAATTCTTCGTTTTGGAAGAGAAGAAATAAATGACGGGGTTGTTTTGGCAGAGTTGACTTGAATACACCTTTCTTTCTTCAATTTATTCATTTTTTTTTAAGAACCTCCTGAATGGCCTCTGCTCCTCTGCAGTTTCTCCATTATTCTTCCCAAAGTTTGCTCAGCCCTTTTGCTGGAGAAAACACTTTAATACCTGATTAAATCACCAGTGCTGCATTGCTTATTCTTTCTTTACCCTTGATTGTTTTTTGATGCCCACTTCACTTTGTAAAAAATTCCAAATACCAGTCCTGATATCAAACCAAAACTTTTTTTATCTCAGGCCAAACTGTTTGCAGGAAGGAGAGAACCCTTTGCAGCAGAGCTGCTTCCAAGAGCTCATAGCCTGAGGAAGGGAGGAACTGTGGAACATCCCAGCCCTGCACCGAGTCCTGGGCGTGCTTTAAAGTGCAGAAGCAGCAAATCCTTAGAAATTAAAAGAGTGGGGCTTTGGAGGCAGTTCAGCAACCCCTCCAGCAGGGCAAAGCTTATTTGAACATCACGTTGCTGCTCAGACTTGCTCTACCAACTGCTCAGAGCTCTGCATTGAAGAAAACTGCAAGTTATTTCTGTTGGCACCCCCCGAAATCAGTGGTATTTGCTTCAGTTTCTCCCCCTTGTGACAGGGAAAGGAGGGCAAAAATAGCAGGAAAGCATCTTGGTGCCTACGTGGGATGTGTTCAACCATCTTACTCTGCCTTGGGCTGGCAGAAGGAGCTTCCCTGTGCTGTGTTTTCTCCTGAATATTCAGAATAACTGCAAATAGACCCTCTTGCTCTGTAGGGCTTGGTGTTTGCTCTCGCTGGAGGCTGCTCCTGCAGTAATTCCTGCTTTGCTGCTGCATTCCCAGGAGTTGCTCTTTCCTGACCTGTCCCAGGAGC
Source organism: Dicrurus megarhynchus (assembly GCA_013399195.1). NCBI lineage: Eukaryota > Metazoa > Chordata > Aves > Passeriformes > Dicruridae > Dicrurus > Dicrurus megarhynchus. The sequence continues at coordinate 454,405 of VXAD01003541.1, forward strand.
CAAATCCAGGTGCTGACAGGTGGAAATCCATTCCTCAGGGGATGGAATTTATCCCTGGGCAAAGGTAATCTGGATGGAGAAGCAGCAACACCAAAATCTCTGCATTTTAGAAGCTACAGACCCCTGAACTGCTCTTTGCAGGAGCCTGAACCCTGTTTGGTGATGGAATCAGAGCTGTGTCAGCCCTTCCTGCCCCAAGCCATGGGAAAGCAAGCATCCAAGTTTTATTTCCTCTGGAAATGATTTCTACCTTTGACCTTTGCTTCTTTTGCAGCCCATAGGGCTTGGGCTGTGGAACAGCCTGTGGGGCTGAATTCTGCTGGAATTCTCTATTTTGAGAGCCCAGGGTTGGGGGGAGATATAAAAACCAGGATTTGAAGCTCCAGGTTTTGAAACTATCCAGGCACAAAATATCACAAGAGGTGCTAAGAGGAGAGGTGGCCTGTAGCTGTCTGAAGTGATCCAGTGTTTGTTACAGAGAGGAGGAACTTCCCATTAAAATGTTCTTTTCCTCGTCAGCTGCTTGTCCTCTGTGGATTCTGAAACGAGAGCTTCAGGGTTGTGTTCACCCATTTGCAAAGCAGCCTTTTCTTTTTTTCCTGCCTGATTATTCCTTTTTTGTTGTTGTTGTTGGTTTTATTTCTAATTTATTTTTTATTTGGAAATCTTGCAGAGCAAGTGTGTCAAGTACTGGCCGGATGAATATTCCCTGAAGGAATACGGAGTGATGCGCGTCCGGAACGTGAAGGAGAGCGCGGCGCACGATTACACCCTGAGAGAGCTGAAACTTTCCAAAGTTGGCCAGGTGAGTCCAAGAGTAACCCTATCCTTTTAGTTCAGCTTGTGGATCACCAAAGGAAAAATGGCAGGAGCAGCCCATTCCTCTGGAATCAATAAAAGCGCTCGGAGATTAATAAATGGAGCTTTCCTTGAAGCTCCACGTTTGGTTCCATCCATCTTTTTCTTTGCCCTTGGGATAATTGAAGATTCTCCTACCTAAGCAGCTTTTGGCAGGAGAGGCACTTGCTGCAGTGCTTGGAGGGGATGTGGGAGGAGGGATAATGATTTTAACTGAGGGCACTTCAATCCAGCCAGGCATTTGCTCCCTGGTGGAAAGGAGAGGAAAGGGGAAAGGAAAGGGGAAAGGAAAGGTTAGGTTGTGTGTGGGTCCAGGGTGTGGAAAATTCACTTAAGGGATAAAAAGGTGAGGAAACAGTGTGGAAATGGCACTTCTTATTAAGGAACAGTTGGGATCAGGTAGGAGAAGCAGATCAGGGGATTTATGTGATGTGCCAGGCCAGGAAGGGCTCTGGCTTATTCCCTCCTTTCAGAGTTGTGGAGCTGTGGGTGCTGTGCCCAGGTGGGATTTGGGATATGCCCCCTCCCCACCAGACTCAGCTGTGCTCCATAAATGCTTTTGGAGCTGGATTTGGACCTGGAGGGGGTTTGTTTCCATGTCCTGGCCTCTTCCTCGCAGGGGAACACGGAGAGGACGGTGTGGCAGTACCACTTCCGAACCTGGCCCGACCACGGCGTTCCCAGCGATCCTGGGGGTGTCCTGGATTTCCTGGAGGAGGTGCACCACAAGCAGGAGAGCATTCCTGATGCAGGACCTGTGGTGGTCCACTGCAGGTGAGGGATGGGCTGGGCTGGGCTCCTCCTGCTGCTCCTCCTTTTGGCCCAGGGAGCTGAGACCTTTAAAAAAGGACAAATTTCCCTGGGAACTGCTCAGAATTCCCTTTGTTTTCTGTCTGTACGATGTCACATTCCGGGTGGGTGGCACCTTTGGGAAGGGATTTCAGAGTGTGAACTTTGTATAAATGAGAATTTCTGCCATTGGATGAGAAGGTTGCACCAGTCCTGGCTGCAGCATTTCAAGTGCAGGATCATGGGAATTCCTGTGTCCCACCCCACCTGTGAGGGCTCTCTCCTTTTTGGCTATTCTCAGCTTATAAATGAGATGCTTTTTAGGCAAGGAAATTTTAGATCTGGCCTCATGTTTTGTTTCTGATTCAGGGGTGTTTATAAACACTGAGGGACAGAAGTGCTGGTTTCTGTCCTTTCCAGGAGGTCTCTGCTCACTTTTGGCTCTGTGGTTTGACTCTGGCTGTAATTTGGAATCCCCTGGCTGTAATTTGGAATCCCCTGGCTATAATTTGGAAGCCCCTGGCTATAATTTGGAAGCCTCCTGTCTCCTAATGCCAGACTCTCCCCTGGGCTGGGGTTTCGCTGTGCGCTCAGAAAGAGCAAAACAATTAAATTCCCTTTTTTTTCCCCTTCTTCCAGTGCCGGGATTGGGCGAACAGGAACTTTCATTGTCATTGATATCCTCATTGACATCATCCGAGAGAAAGGTACCTTTTCCCTCTTGATTTCCCTGCCTACTCACGGATCCACCCCGGGAATGCCGATGGAGGATTGGGGTGAGCTCCACCCTCACCGTGGTGATTTTCCTGCTCTCCCCATTCCCACGGTTGTCCCCAGGGGTGGACTGTGACATCGATGTCCCCAAGACCATCCAGATGGTGAGGTCCCAGCGCTCAGGGATGGTGCAGACAGAGGCCCAGTACAGGTTCATTTACATGGCAGTGCAGCACTACATCGAGACCCTCCAGCGCAGGATCGAGGAGGAGCAGGTGGGTGCATCCCAAATATCCAACGGGAACACGGCAGAATTCCAGCAGGGAGCGGCCTTGGTGGGGATTTTGGGGGGGAGTTATGTTGTGGGAGGGCTGGGTCTGAAGGTGTGAACGTTCTCCTGTGTTTCAGTTCATTATGCTTAGGAGTTAATTAAATTGTTAGGTGGAATCCTCACCTTAAAATGGCAGGTGGGATCCTCTCCCTAAATTATCAAGTGGAATCCTCTCCTGAAATTATTAAGTGCAATCTTCTCCTTAAAATATTGTGTGGAATCCTCTCGTTAAATTATCAAGTGGAATCCTCTCCTGAAATTATTAAGTGCAATCTTCTCCTTAAAATATTGTGTGGAATCCTCTCGTTAAATTATCAAGTGGAATCCTCTCCTTAAATTACTAAGTGGAATTTTCTCTTTAAAATAAGAGGTGGAATCCTTTCCTTAAATTAGGTGGAATCCTCTCCTTAAATTAAGTGGAATTCTCTCTTACCATCCCCAGCCCTGCCCCCAGATCTCAAATACCCTTCCTATTATCAAATTTCCTGTGCAGGAAGAATAAAAGATAAGGCTCTGTTAATGAAAGCAGAACCTTGTGATCTTTGTGTTTTAAAGACATTTCAGATCTTGTTCCCTGCATTCCTGAAAGGGGGAAAATCAAATGCTGATTGCTCCAGTTCCAATTTGGGAGTTTATTGGTAGGAAATCAATCTGTTGGAGTGCAAAATGAAAGGGTGATCCAACAGAAAGCACTTCCAGGAGTGTGGTGGGATCAGAAATGTTTGGGAATAAGTGGTGACAACCATCCCAAGCCCTTCCCCTCCCCTTTCCTGCTCAGGGAATTCCTTGTGCTCCCGTTCTGGGGGGTTTTACAGCAGTTTCCTGGTTTGGTGATAAAGAGCTGCTGTTTTCTCCCTGTCCCTGCTGCTCCCTGCCCTGACCTCGGAGCAGCTGGGATTTGTACCTTTTGCTTTCTATGCTAATTAGTCCATATTTTTTACTCTTTTTAGTGTCTTTTTCCCTGCTAGGGACTTTCCACCACGGACTGAGTTAGTTCCACTTTATCAGCTGGTTCCAGCAAAATGTCCTTGTGGTCCATTCCACAAATTCTGCCTTCCATGTGTCCACCAATCCACCTTTCTCTCCCAGACTTGGTTCATTGAAGCAAATCCGAGTTTGCTCAGCAAAACTTTTCCCGAGCTGTGTTCCCACAAACAGCTCAGGACAGCTTTGCTAAATGCTGGCTAAGAGTGGTTTAAGAATCACCAGGAGCACCAGAACGAGCTGGGCGAGTTCTGAGCGTGTTTCAGGAGACCGCTCCCGGAAAAGCTTCAATCCTAGGAATGTTCTTAATGGGAATTCAGGAGCCAGAACTCCCCGGAGGCTCCGCCAGCCTCTGCTGTGAGATTGGGTCAGGCCTCAGGACTTGCTGGAGCATTAAAAAAAACCTCAAATAAACCCACAACCCCCTCCCTCCACACCCCAATTCCGTGCAAAACTTTAATTTCTGCGTTGTAGGTTCCGATGTTTTCGGGCATTGTGAACGCCGGGCTAAAAGGGAAAAATCCACATCCCGTTTCTTTCCCGGCGTAGTTCCCTGGCAGGATCTGGAGCTGGGTGCCAGCACAATTGGCTGCAGCCTGGAGCATATGTGCAGAATCCAAATAACAGCTTGGCTGCTTTTTATATCAAACCTAATGGGCTCGGATTTGATTTCATTAGAGCTCCTGCAAACAACGGGGTCGCTCCGTCGGCCCCGGCTCCGAGCTGGAAATAAGGTCAGTGGGAAGCCCACTGGCTGCTCAAGAATGAAGTGGGGAGTTTTCTGCCAAGGAAATGAGGAAGGAGCCCATTCAGAGGGTCGGGTGTGTTCTGCTGGAGGCGGTGGGATGGGGGAGAACGGGGGATTTGCAGGTTTTGTCTCAGCGATAGCTCGAGCCAAGCTTTGGGTGTGCTCAGGGCTGTGTTCCCTGCACAGCCGAGCTCTCCTCTCGCACACAAACCTGTGGTTCTCTCCTTTCGGAATTGCTGCACTGTCTCAGTGATTGTTGGCTGGGATTAACCCCAAACCTGGCTTTTTGTGGTGTGTTTTGCTTCACAGAAGAGCAAGAGGAAAGGTCACGAGTACACAAACATTAAATATTCGTTATCGGACCAGACGAGCGGGGATCAGAGCCCTCTCCCCCCCTGCACCCCAACCCCAACGTGTCCAGAGTAAGTTCAGTCCTGCTCTCAGTTTTGAGCTGTTCTGTCTCATCTTCAGACACCTCAAATGTTGGCTGAGTTACCCCAGAACCTGCCCCGCTGCCCTGGGCTTTGCTCTGAAAATAAATCCAGTAAAATAAATTGTCCCTGAATTATGTGGTGTGTACAATAGGATTTTTTTCTTTTTGGGCTCAAATGAGATTGTTGGGACTCTAAATAATCCTGATTTCATTGCAGAATGAGAGAAGATAGTGCTAGAGTATATGAAAACGTGGGGCTGATGCAACAGCAGAAGAGTTTCAGATGAGAAGATGTTCAGAGCCTTCCAGGTGTGTATGGCCAGGGGAGGGTCTGTGTCCAGCCTGGCTTGGGACAAAATGTACCCAGGAATGCCCAAAATGCTTGGAATTTATCCCCCTCGGGGTGCCTGAGTTCCAAAAGCTAATTTAAATTTAATTTTAATGACACTTGTACACAATCTCACCTTCTACTGCCAAAGCACCCACCTGGTTTCTAAGCCAGGCTTGAGACTTTGGGTTGAGTTTAAGATTTATTGAGTCCAAACTGAGCATTTCAGTACAATGCCTGAATAAGAAAGAACTGCTGGGTTTTCTCCTAAATAATCCTTCTTTTTTTTTTTTTTTTTTCCCCTTTTCCCAGGCATGAAAATGGTTTTCAAAAAAAGGTCAAGAAAGAGACGGTGGAAGAAGCTTCACGTGACCAGTGAGCTCTGAGGGCTTGGTACCTTTTTCTTTACGGTTTTAATCCTTCAGTAGGCAAAACTTCAGAGCATCTAAAGATTGTTTTTATCTCTTCTCTCCAATTTCCAATTGCTCGTTTTCCAAATAAAAGGAAATCCTTTCTACAAGGTAGACAATGACTTTGTAGAGTCAGTTTTGAATCCTGCAAACTGTTGGACTGTCATCCATTTGGTTTTGATTTTTTAAATAGTATTTTGGTTTCACAGTATGGCTGTTAGTGGGGTTTGGTTTTTTTTTTTTCTT
>VXAD01003541.1:467324-485022 GCA_013399195.1 Dicrurus megarhynchus
GTTTTTTTTGGAACATAACGGGTGCGCTGCTGCCTGCGGGGCCGGCGGCGCCGGGAGCACACGCGGGGGTGTGGCCGCACACGTGCCGGCCCCTGCTTCCCGCAGGGAATTCGGCAGGAGTGAGCGGGGAGGGGGAGTTTATTTTAAGGCCCTCTGGATGCTGCGTCGTGTGCCATCGCCAGCCCTGTCCCCACCTGCCTGCGCCGGGGATCCGTCCCCGCTGGAGGATCCGACCCCTTGGAATGGGTTGGGAGCGTGTTTGGGAGGCTGGGAAGAGCAGCCAGGGCCGCCTCGGGATGGCCAAAAGGTTGGGAATGGTGGCTGGGAAAGCTGCCGAGGGAGCTGCCCTGGGATGCCCGTCCTGGTGTGGGATGGGGCTTTCCCAGCTCAGCGCTCATCCCTGTGCTCTCAGAGCCTTTGGAATTCCTTTCCTCAAGGAACGGCCCAGCTGGAAGCCGCCCTGGGGGGCGTCGGGAGGATGCTCCTGATCCCGTGGGATGGAGCAGGGGTGGGAACGGCAGCCTGATCCTGCCCGGGCTCGGTTTGGCACAGGGAACAAACGGGAAGAAGTCCCTTTGCCGTAGGACTGCGGGCTGGGGGAGCTGGGTGGGATTCCGGGAGGAGCCAGAGCCGCTCCTGGAGCTCCGCTGGGGTTGGAAGCAGAGCAGGAGCAGCTGCTGCTCCCCTCCTTATCCATCCCAGCCTGGCAGGGGCTGGAAAGCTCCATCCGTGAGCGCCAGCGAAACCCCTCTCCCAAAGGATCCCGGCCCAGCCAGGAATTGGGTTTAACGAGCAGGGATGGGCAGAGTCAGAAATTATTCCTCAGGGACCCAGCTGGTGCTGGTTTCGTTTTCCTTTTGGGTCTCCAGGATGCAAATATTTACCCTGCTCGTCTGGGAAAGCTCCATGTGATGGGAACAAGGGCCAGGGGAGGGAAGGCCTCCGGCCAGCCCAGATTCCCAGGCAGAGCCCCAAACCTGCCTGTCCTGGCTCTGAGCAGTGTCCCGAGCACACCTTGGTAACAAAACCGCCTTATTTTGGGAAGAGCAGTGGGTGAGGGTGTCCAAATCCCAGGGATGAGTTTGGTTCCGTAAGTGGAAGGATCTTAAAATTCATCCAGTGCCATTCCCTGCCATTAACAGGGACACCTTCACTATCCCATGCCCCATCCAGCCTGGCCTTGGACACTTCCAGGGATCCAGGGGCAGCCACAGCTTCTCTGGGCACCCTGTGCCAGGGCCTGCCCACCCTCACAGGGAAGGATTCCTTCCCAAGATCCCCTCTAAACCCACTCTCTTTTGGTTTGAAGCCATTCCCCCGTGTCCCATCACTCCAGTTCCTGACGAAATTCCCTCTCCAGCTCCCTCGCAGCCCTTTCAGATACCAGAAGTTGCTGTGAGGTCTCCACACAACCTTCCCTTCTCCAGAAGCTCTTTACCTCTGGAGATTTTCCTTTGCTTCCCGGCATGGTCGTGCCAGGGATTAAAACTCCTGCTGATGCTCGGGTTAGGGTTTGATGCCCTGACTCCCTCCCTGCTCCTTTCCTGCATTTTCCACCCCAAATCTCTCTGTCTGGGGGGGGGTTTGAGGGCGTCTTGCGTGGGCTCCCCGGATCGCTCCCAGCTCCATGGCTTCCCACGGAGCCGGTGGCCGATGAGACACCAGGGATGAATTCTGTTGTGGAGGGCTGGGAGCCCTTGGCACTTCCTTGGAGAAGAGAGGCTTGGGGCCAAAAGGGCTCTCTCCAGAGATAAGCAACTTACTTCAGGTGACGGTGACCAAGTGAACCACCCCCAGTACGCCTTGCTTCCTTGTGGTAATACCTTGTGCCCAGCTGGCCAAATGGTTTCTACCCCACCCCCAGCCTTTCCCATGAAAAGGCCCTGAGTTTGCCCCGAAACCAGGGAGCTTCTGTCCCTGGCCTCCCCGATGTCGCTGTTCTCGCCACGGAACGGAGTCCGAGTTCAGGGTAAAAGGAGGCTGAAGCAATTTAATCGCTTCTCAGAGGGTTTTTATATGTTAGTTCGCAAAAAGTGTGTTAAATGGCTTAAGGTAATTGGTTCTTTCGGCCATCCACCCCTTAGGGTGATTGGCCAAGTTCTAAGGCACCCATCTCTAAATATTTTTCTAGTTGGAGCCATAACAATGGTGGAAAACGACGAGCAGGTGCAGAAGTTCACAGAACTGTAACATTATTTTTGAATGACTTGCATGGGAAAGACGGAGCTCTCACAAAATGCTGCTGAGAGCTGAAGAAATTCCTTGCTGAAGTTTTATCAGGATCCATACCCCTTCACAGGGCCTGCTGGACAAGAAAAGCTACCTCTGTGGAACTGCCATCCAGAGCTCCTGTCTCTCTGTCCCCGAGTTCGCCTCGGGTGATTTCACCAAGAGCTGAATCACGAGAGCTGAATTCCCCTGTAGCTGAGACATCACTTGCTGTCCGGGGAGGCTTGCTGTCGCCCCTGGAAGAGCTGTTCTTTGCAGGACACTCTGGGAAGGTCGTGGCACACCGGTGCTGGCCAGCATCAGATCCCTGCGGCATTCCGTGCCTGAACAGAACCCGCCGAGCCTCGCCGGACCCCGTTAGCGCCGCCTCGGTGACGGTGCCGGTGTCACTCCGGGGGCAGCCGCCACCCAGGGCCGTGTTCCCCACCCGGAGACACCGAATTCCTTCGTGTTCCTGACGGAATCGTGACCTTGGCTTCCCGTCAGCTGTTCCGAGTGAAAGGATCCGTCGTGTTCCCGGGATGGACGGCTGAGCCCAGCTCGTGCCGGTGGGAGAACTCACCCATCTCCAGCCTTTCCCTGGCAGAGCTGCTTTTCCTTGGGAATCCATCGGCTCCGGCACACTCCGGGTGTCACCGGGGGCTGATGAACGCAGCGTGTGCTGCTGCTCGGCGCAGTGGGCTCGGGGAAGGAGCTCTGGGTGAGCTGATCCGCACAATTCCCTTCCCAAGCTCCCTGCCGTGACAGAACGCCACTGTCCGGGCTGTCAGCAGGATAATTGGTTGGTGAGATGAATCGGGAAAGTGGCTTCCCCCCTGGAATTTTCTCCCGACACTTGATGTAATTCCTCCTGACAACCCAGCCTCGCCCTCCGCAGCCCCGTCCGCGCGCTGCGAGTAGGGACCAACAGGTTACTCAAGGAGTAAAGTGCTTGTCAGAGGGAGGCTCTGCCGAGGAAAAATCCCTCTTGGAGGAGCTAAAAAGTTGGGAGGAAGCAGGATCCTCCTGCTCACACCTGGGGAGGGGGCTCTGCTATCCATGGGATGGGATGGATGGGGATGGGGCCTGAAGGAAAAGGGGTTGGGTGGTTGTTTTAGCCGGCTGTGCCCAGTGTCCCGGTGCTTTCAGCATTCCCAAAACAAGGTGTGGAGCAGGCACGGTGCTCTCTGCATGCTACACATTCCCTGGCATCCTCCTGGCACACGGTGACCCCCTTGGAATGGTCCTGGGGGGTCTCTGAGGTGAGCAGGGTGAGGATGGGGATGGGATCAGCTCCTCTCCTGGATTAAACCCCGTGTGACAGCGGTGCCATGGACCAGCACATCCAAGGGTTGGGAATGTGCCACGGTGCTGCCGGGAAAGGCCTGGATTCCTGGAGTTTTAACGAGCTTTGTGGAAGGCCCTGGACACCCTGGGGTCTCCGGGAGGCAGGAGAACCCCTGGAGCCCCCCAGTCACTCCTGACGCTTCTATTTTGGCACGTTGGGATTTCCAGGAATATTCCCGGCTGGTGTTGGGATCTGCCGCTCCGGTGGGTCCCAGGCTCCCTCCTCCCCTCCAGACGGGTAATTAGTGCCGGGGTGGGATCCTGTTAATTGCAGCCATCGTCGTGTTTGGATTTAAGGGATAATTGCTGATAGCTGGTGTAATGCTTTCCTCCCGATCACAGGAATTAACCTCCTCCGAGGGGAGCAGAGCTCATCCCGGCATTCTCCGGGACAGATCCTGCTGGGATCCCTCTCCGTGGGTGCTGCTGGGTGGGAATTCCCTGCAGTGTGTCCCCTCCACACGTTTATCCAGCGAATCCTTGAGAAGCTCGGGCTGTGCTGCTTTGCCTCGGAAGCAGCAAAGCCGCCGCCAGTGATCCGTGGATTTTGGGAAGAGCTTGGATCCACGGGTCACTGCCGCTGGATCCCTGGGTGTCCTCCCGAGCTCTGAGTCACCTCTGGAGGCTCCATCCAACCCTGTCACGCCCTGGCTCCGTGTCCCCGAGCACCAGACCTGACCTGATCTGTCCTTCCTGCTCCTCTCTCCTGCTTTTTTCCTGGAGGAGGGGCAGCGGGGGAGGACACGGCCTGGAGATGAACCAGGAGATCCCGTGTGAGCGCAGAACTCTCCAGGGAAGCGCGATGGGAGCGTTTGGGCTCTGCCAGGGGCCGGCTGTGCTTTGGGAATGTGCTGGGAAGGAGATGTGCTCCTGAGCCACCGGGAGACGCCGGCACTGCCGGGATTGTCGATGGGCAGAAATCAATCCCAGCTTGGGAGAGGTCTCTGGAGCAGGAATCAGCGGCAGGGAGGAGGCGAGGACGGGGATGCACTGCCACGGGAATGCCGGAGCATCCCTGTGCTCGCGGACCTTTGCAAACCCGAGGTGCGGCCGGGCTTTGGGGATGAATTCCCTGTCCTGTCACGGCTGCGGGAGACGGGAATGCTGACGGGCAGAGGTGGCGTTGCGGCAGCGCCCGGCTCGGGCTGTCCCGTTGTGTCCCCTCATCGCTGGCGGAGGCGCAGGAGCACGGGCAGGATGCCGAGGGCCCGGAGCCGCGGGAAGCGGGGATTTTTCCCCTCGCCCTGCGGGGACGTGAGGGGTTTACAGAGCAGGAAGGAGCCTCTGCCTTCGCTCCCTGCGCTGCTCTTCCCACCCCCCGCCCAGGAATCCTGGCTCTGGGATCCTCCTGGCGCTCGATCCCTGTTCGCAGGGGGAGGCACTGGCAGCATCTCCGCCCCTGTGTCGCTGCCGCCCTCATCCCGGCCTGGATCCATCCCAATTCCCAGCTCTTCCCTTCTCGCATTGTCCTGATAAGTGATTTTCCCCCCCGCCCCATTTTGCCTTTTTGGCTGCCTGTTGCAGAGCTCGCTGCTGATTTCCCAGGAGAGGAATAAAAGCCAGAGCACAAACCCAGCCTGGAAAATCACCGCCAGCAGGCAGATCCAGGGATGGAGCCCGGACTGGAGCCGCAGGGATCGTCAACATCCCAAATTGGATGCGTGGGTCCATCCAGACAGGCTGGCAGGAGAAGGAACCTCCAGCTCTGACTCCTCAGATGTTTCCCCATTCCCAAGCCTGCGGCGTTAAGGAATTTTTCACCCCGAGCTTTGGTGCTACCCAAAATCTGCTTTCATTACCAGCCCTCGTTGTTCCAGGAGCTGTTGTTCCAGGAGCTGTTGTTCCAGGAGCTGTTATTCCAGGATGCTGTTCCCATCAGCATCCATCGCTCCCTTCCCTGGAATTTGGGAAGCAGCTGCTTGGAGCTTTCACAGCTTTTGTTGGTGGTTTTTAGGCTGTTTCAACTTCTCCATCCAAATGTTATCTGCAGTCAAACCAAACGCCCCCAAAAACTCGTTTGGGAATCTCAGGGAAAGCTGGGATCGTGAAATCTGCTTTTCCAAGATCTGTCCCGATTGGCGCTAATTAAATCCCACTCCTTCATTAAGCCAGTCCAGTTTCGGATCTTCCTTTGCTTTTTGCCTGGCTTCAATGTCAGCCCAACAACTTGGATTGTTGGGATCCACGAGGAAATAAAGGACACTGCTGGAATTCAGAGCAGGCCTTTCAAAAGGCCTTAAAAAGCAGGAAAAAAATTAAAATCATATCTGGAAATAACTCCTTGGCCAGCGCTTTCAAACCTCTTCAACTCGATTGCTCCAGATCTTGCTGGTCTTTGAGAAGTTTGGCATGAATAATCTCCGTTTATTGGTTTATTTTGGTTTGTGTTGCCACACAAAATATCTCATCAGGCTTTGGCACAAAGGCATCAGCTCAGTCTTTATCTTCTGGGTGAAATAACCCAAATTTCTCTGTGTTATCAGCAGCATTCCCAGCACCTCTTGGCTCCAGGGCTGGAGAGGAACCACGGATTTCTTCCAAGCACCTCTTGCTCTCATTCCTTTTGCTCCCTTTCGAATCAGCAACTCCTTTGCCCTGTATGTTCCATTTTTTAAACCAATCTCTTCAAGCCCTGTTACCGCCGCCTCCTTGCTGGGGTTTTTACTAATTTGCCTCTGTGGCCTTTACAATAATTAATTAATTGTCCCTAGGCAGTGTCCAGCTCTCCCTGTTTTCCATTCAATCCTTTCTCCAAGCTGGCACCTCCTGGTTTTGTGTCTCAGCCCTTTTGCAGAGGAGAGGCTTTGCCAGACCAGCCTTTGTTGTGTCTCAGTGCCACTCAACGAAGCGATTCCAGAGGCAGAATCCTTCGGGATCCCTGTGGAGAGGCTTTGGGTACCTGTTTGCTCCTCTCCGGGCCTTGGGAGAGAGGAGGGAGCTGAGGGATCCTGAGCTGAACTTAAAATAAAACTCAGGACTTGGAGCAGCCTGGGACAGCAGGAGCCATCTCTGCCTGTGGCAGGGGTGGAATGGGATGAGATTTAAGGCCCCTTCCAACCCAAATCATTCTAGGATTCTTGGATTCCTTAATTCCCTCTTGGTTTCCTTGGATTAAATCTGCTTTTTGGAGCTGTTGTGATTCCCGGGGGCTGCGTTTTTGGGGAGCAGCCCTGGGAAAGGCTGGACTGGGGGCTGGACCTTGACATCCTTTTGGACTTCCCGGAAAGCTGATTTTGGGATGGGGAACAGCACGGGAGTCCAACCTTGTGTCCAGAGGATTTGGGAGGAACAGCTGCATCCCTATCCGTGATTCCCCGAGGAATTCCAGCGCAGGGTGAGGTGTGAGCACAGCGGGGGAGCTGCTGACAAAGAAATCCCACAAAATCTGCCTCTGGCGAGAGTTTTTGTGCCTTTAGATTCTGCCGGTGCCTCTGGAATGCCATTAGCGGATCGTTTTCCGGGGGGGACAATCCCATCTCCTTTGAGAGGCCGCGGCGCCGGGAGAGCTCCGAGCGAAGGGATTTGCCCTCAAATATTCACTCGGTTTGTTCCCTGCTTATTTTTCTTCTCTTTCGGAGTGGAAAAAAGCAGGAAAAAGAGGAGGAAATGCCTCGGCCTCGGGGGCGAAGATGCACAATCCGTGATTGTCCTCGAGGATTTTGACATCCTTTAAATTTCCCTTTCCGTCCTCTCTCTTGAAGCCTCTGGTTCTTGGCTCTGTGGAGTGAGAGGTTGCTGGATTGTTGGGAGGCAGCCGGAATAAGAAAGGGGAAAAACAGGCTGGAAAAAAGAAAGGGAAGAAGGGGAAAAAAAAATAGAAGAAGAAGAAATGGAAGAAAGAAGGGGAAAAAAGGGAGGCAAAAAAAGAAGAAGGAAAAGAAAAAGGAAAGGAAAGACAAGGAAAGGAAAGGAAAGGCTGTCAGGCACTTTGAGCACTGGGATTTATTTCCCTCTTCCCTCCTCCGGACAGCCCCAGCTCCCATCATGGCATGGGAAGCGCATCCTGTGGCCCTGTCCCCGTCCCCATCCCTGTCCCCATCCCTATCCCCATCCCTATCCCTAGTGGAAGCTGTCCCTGCCCATGGCAGGGTTTGGAACCCGCTGCTCTCTGAGGTCCCTTCCAGCCCAGCCCATCCTGCGATTCCACGGTTCAGCGATCCCAGCTGGGATTCCCGGGATGAGCCCTTCGAGCTCAGCTCCTCGCCCGGCTGCCGCCGCTCTCTGGATCACGGGGAATGCCCATCCCACCCCCCGGAGCCATCCCAGCTCCCACAGCTCCACACCGAGCTCATCCCTGCCTGAGGAACGCTCAAACCCAGCAGCGGCCCCCGGTCCCCGCCGCATCCCAGCCTTCCACCAGCGCAGCGTCCCGGCGCTGCCGCCGTCCCTCTCGGGGAGCACCGGGAAGCCAGGCAGGAATTTTTCCCGCTGCTGGAGGGGATTTCTCCATGTGCCTGGCGGGAGAGAGCGGCGGTGCTGCCGAAGGAAGGGAGGGATCGCTGCGTCACCCCCTTGATTTACTCGATCCCTGCTCCCGCTGCACTGCGGAGCCGATGGAGCCGCTCCGTCCTTTGCCTCCGGGGCTGTGCAGAATTCCACAAACCCTTTTTTCCCCCCCTTTTTCCCGGCCCCCACCCCAGCTCTTAAATCCTTTGGAGCTGGGGAAGCCCCAGTGAATTTTAAAGAAGCTCTGGAAGCTGTGCATTAAAACCTAACGAGCCAGACTATCAATTATCCCGATGGAAATGAGGAGTCGCTCCGGGGGAAGGAAATGGTGGCGTTGGGTTGGGGCTGCCGGTGAGGGATCGGGACCCGCCGAGTGATGGGGGTGGAATTAAATCCGATTCCTTCATTTCCCCACCAGCAGCGTCATGGATGTACAGGGGGAGCTGGAACAGTTCAACCCTGACGGGGAGAGAGGGAGCTGGAAGTTCAGAGAGGAGTTAAAACTGGGATTAGCTGGAGATGCCGAGCTCTCCGGTCCCCTTGGGAAGCCGAGGATGTCGCTGAGCATCGCCCTGCTCCCAAAATTCCCTCCCTGCCTCATTTTCGGCCACCTCAGCCGGTGCCAGAGCCTGTGACTCAGGGAGGATCTGGCTGGGTCTCCGTCCTGCAGGGGAATGCACCAAAATCCTGCTCTGGAATCCCCATCAGCTCTGACTGGAGAACGAGAGGCACCAATTTTCCCTGTGAGGCTCCTGCCCGATGCCAGCTCCTCTGGGATTATTGATGTTCTCCTTGTCCTGGGAGTTTGGGAGCTCAGGAACCTTTCGGCCCCGAAATTTCAGCTGCACTCTTTGCCCCGAGCTCAATTTTTCTCTCGGTTCCTTGTGCTGCTGGAGCAATGAAACCCCAAAATGTCAAAGCAGGAACTCGTTGGCCACAAACTCCACACGGCACCGTTGGATCCGGCCCTGGCTCTGGAAAATTATCTGGTTTGGGGGTCTCCAGGAACTATTTGGTTGAATTGTTGACAGTTCTGGGAAGGAAAGCTCTTTATCAGTCAGTTTTGATAGCTCAGAGCTGAACCACTGCAAGGGAGAAGCTCTGGGTGACTGAGTTTAATCCCCAGGCTTGGCTCAGCAGGAAGGGATGTGCTCCAGGATCCGGGATATCCCGGATAACGCCAGGATATCCCTGCTCTAGCTGCTCTCCTCGGTCCTTCCTTGGTGCTGGATCCCTCTGGGATCTGTTCCGTGCACACAGGAGTCGCTTCTGGAGCGTGACGCTCATCCCACCCCGGGCTGTCTGGGGAAGGTGGGATGTCTCCAGAGCCATATGGATTTCTGCCAGTTCGAGGAGCGGAACAGAGCGTCCCTGTCATGGGAAAATCCCTTGGGAAGAGCTTTGGCACCTCCCAGCAGCACCTGCCCTGGCTGTCATCACCCCTCCGCTCTTCCACTCGCTGCGTGGATGGGATGAGCACCCTCAGCTCCTCGGAGATGTCCCAGCGGGGCCCTGCCGCCCTCTCCAGGGGAATTCCAGGAATTCCCGGGGACCACCGGGAATGGGGTCTGGCATGGCAGCACCTTCAAGCCTTTCCCAGCCTGGAATCTGCTGTGGCACTGGGGGAGCCCAGCTCAGCTCTCCCTTTTCCATGGGGAGGAAAGTCTGTGGGATCACGAGTTCTCCCAGGAAAAACCCCAAATTTAGGAGAGGGGTGGGGCTGACCTGTCAGTGATGCCACAGGGGGAAAACTCAGCTGGGAGGGTGGGAAGGAAGGGAAAATGTGCATTTAATCCACTCCGGGGAAGGAGCAGAGGCAGGAGAGGGGGGATGTGGGTGGGAGAGGCCCGGCAGCTCATCCCAGCTGTTATAAATTGCCTTTTCCGAGCCATCCCAAACTTTTGGGTCGCTTAATTCCGCGCCCGACTCTGCAGCGGATAAATCCAGGGCAGGTTTGTAAATGCTGCATTGCTGGCAGCCAAAACACAAATACAACCTGAACGGCTGCCAAATGGGAAAAAGCAGGGGGGAAAAAAAAAGCTCTGTGTCAGGATTTACAGCCCTGGAAAAGAACAGGCTCAGCCTGGGCGGCCGGGAAGGGGCTGGCACCGCTCCTGACTTCCCTCCCGGGGCAGAGATTTGGGAAGAAGATAAAGAGAAGCTGTTTTCAGGCTGTCTGGAGCTCTGGAGAGGGTCCTGGGAAGGGATCTGGGTGGGTTTGGGGTGTCTGGGATGCTGCAGGCTCTGGGGAAGGCACGTTTGGGAAAGTGGAGGGGGGAAAAAGGTGTAAAATTCCAGCTGTGGAGGCAGGATCGGTGGCTCCTGTGCTGGCTGGAGCATTGCTTCCTTCCTTCCTTGATTCCTTCCTTCCTCTTTTCCTTCTTTTTCCCCTCTTATCCTTTTCTTTCCTTCCCTTTTTCCCCACCAGGAAGGTTTTGCACTCCTTGAGTGGCTGCTCAGGGTTGGAGCCGGGATCTTCCCGGTGCCTCCCATCCGTCTCCAACCACCCGGGTGATCCCAGAGGTTCCTCCTCAGGAAGGGCTGGGAAGGACCTTCCCCACGTGGCAGCAGGATGGGATTTCTCCAAGGTGGGGAAAGCTCCCCTGGGATGGCATCAGGGAGTCAAAGGAACCAAAGGAAACAAAGAAATCCAGGGGAAAAAAAGCGCAGAGCAGCGCAGGATTGGGATGACTTCCAGTCTTGGATTCAGCTTGGATTCTCACCTTGTGCTGTTGGGATGGAGCAGGGGGCGTTTTGTCCCTCGGTAGAGGGACCAGGACGTGTTTTGTCCCGTGGAACAGGACCTGGATCCGGCTGCTCCGCGTCCTACGCGTTGGATTTATTTCCCTGCAAAGGCACAGAGCGATGCAGATGAAAAGTCATTGATCCATCGGCGCTGGAAGCAGCCGTGTGCTCCATCCTGCCGTCCCCAGTGCCACCCCAGGCGCTGGGACACGGTGACAGGGGGTGGCAGGGGGTGAGAAGGGGTGACAGGGGGTGACAGGGAACCACCCACGGCGTGGGGACCGTGGGAGAGGATGAGGAAAAGCAGCGCTGCCAAAGAAAGGGCTGGAATCACCAAACCCCCAGCTCTGATCCGCTGAATTCCAAATCCCACTCGGGTTTTGGATGGAAACGTGGACCTGGGCTGCAGTGGGGGGTGTCCAGGGAGAGTAGCTCATCCTGGCTTGTTTTAAGATCTTCTTTTCCTTCTGTTTTAAGAGGAGGAGCTCTGGGACAGGCTGGTTCTGGTGGCGGACGGCCTTTCCGAGGGATCCTGGCTGGATGTGGCCGGTGCTTCCACAAAATTCTGCTCACCTTTCCTACCCTTCCCACCGGTGTTAAACCCCGGGCTCCTTCCTGCTGGATCTCCCTTCCTGAGCAGGGATGCAGGGATGCAGGGATGGCTCAGATTCCCACCTGGAAGCCCTGGCTCTGTGGATGTGCAGTTACGGCCCCAGGATTCCGGGCTGTCACTCCCGATCCATCGGCCAGAGCGGGGCTGGCACTGCCCAGGTGCCTTCTCCTGGCTCTGCCGGCTGCTCCAGGGATCTTGTGCTGCCTTTGGCCAAATCCCTGTGGTTGGATGCAGGCTCCAGCTACTGCCAAGTAATTTCCTTTCCTCTGTTATCAATAGAACTTGTTCATTATCTCTTAACCTATCCCAGTGCAGAACTCCGAGCGGAGCATCCATCTCTGGTTTTGGCTGCGTCTGCTGGAGAAAAGATGGAATTTGCCAAACCCCCAGACCTGATCCTCTGGGAAAGAACAGCCAGTTGTGGTCAGGTTTCCCATGGGAATTCAGGTCAGGGTTTCCAGGTGTGTCCGTTGGAGCAGGGAGTGGGAATGGGAACCCAGCGCGGGGTCCTCGCACCAGAGCATCCTTTGGGAACGGGACCACTGAGATCCTGAGCTGTGCCCTGCCTTAACCCTTTCCCTACAATCCCCCCTGCTGCCAGGGAGCCGGGAACATCTCCCTTTGCAGCAGGAGCAGCCGCTCAGCTGAGGAGATGGAAAAAACCTGGAAAGCCTCACACAGGAACGTTGGGCAGCAACACCACAATCAACCCCCGGCTGCTGCATCTCAAAGGGATCCCGGCCCTGTGTCCCTGTGTCCATCCAGGGAATGCCCAGCCATACATCCCAGTGCTGGGCCCCTTTCCCGGCTCACAGCTCCAGGAGCAGCGTTTTATCCTCAGGAGGAGCCCTGGGAATGATAAATCCCAACGCAGCGGCCGCAGCTGCCCGGCCGTGGGTGAGCTGCATTTATTGGGCTGATCCGGGCGACTTTCCCTGACCTTCTCCGTACAAACGCCCTCCTGGGAGGAGGTTTCCCCACAAAAACCCTCTTTATCCAGCGGGAATACACTTTTAACTGCTGTTTCCTCCCAGTGTTGGTGCATTCAGGAATCTTTTCTCCCGGTGATTGTGTATTCAGGAATATCAAAGCCCAGAGGTTGTTTTGAGGTGACTCCACCGAAGATCAAAGCCTCTCCTCTCCCTCCCCTGCCGAGGAGATGCAGGTGTTGGAGAGAATATTCATGGAGAAATGCTCCAGGATTAACCCTTCCAGGGGCTGGGGAATTGCAGAATTCCAGTTTGCTCTGTGAGGAGCCATCCCAGCAGGATGTGTTACCTGGGATGAGGGATATCTCTTGAGTTGATTCCCAAATCAAGGCACTCTGGCAGCTGGAAATGTCCCATCCCACATCCCGTGAGGCTCCAGCCCGTTCCCAGCTCCCAAATTAAAGCCTTGTGCTGCAGGCCCGGCAACTTTTCCCTTCTCCTGTGGGAATCTCAGCCGCTGCTGCTGCTTGAATTCCTCAGAGCAGGGATCGATATCCTGCAGGATTTGCTGGGGAACAGAACAAGCCGGAAAACAGCCCTTGGAATGGGATGCTGGGCTGGGATCCCAAATCCAGATCCTGGAGCCTCTGCCTGCCCTGGGGCTTCCTGGCCAGGCTGGGATTTGCCTCTGGGATCGAGCATTCCGTGCTGGGAAGACTCGGCAGCCAAATCCCCGTGCGGCGGTGCCGGACAGGACTCGGTGACAGCATCGATCCCGGAGCTTGTGAAACAACTGGCGTGGCTGGGAAAGGTTCTCCTCGCTCATTCCCACGTGGGAATGGCGTGTGCTGCTGGAAGCTCCTGATCCAACAGAGGTCCCCCCCCCCACTCCATGGAGAAGTGACATTTTCATGGAATAATAGAAAGGTTTGGGTTGGAAGGACCATAAAGCTCATCCCATCCCTCCTCCTGCCATGGCTAAGGACACATTCCAACATCCCTGCTTGCTCCAGCCTGGCCTTGGACACTTCCAGGGATGCAGCAGCCACGGATTCTCTGGGAAAGCAGGAGCAGAGCAGAATGCCGGGGGTGTGGGAAGAGACCCTGTAATAACAAACCGACCCCAAATCCCACCGTGTGCCTCCAGGGAGTCCCTGGATGGGATAACAACCCGTGGATGGTCACTTGGAAAAACCAGATGATGAATTCCATGGATCCAGCTGGGGATCAGTCCCGGCCTTCCCAGTGCTTGGCACTGCCATCCCCACTGCCTGGCAGCCTTTGTGCCTCTCCCTGCGATCCACACGCGATGCTCCGGCTGGGAAAGGGCGGGGGAGCCGCCAGCTGAAATCCTTCTCCGTGTGCTGGCAGAACAGGAGGATATTCTTGGAGCCGGGATGTGGAGCCAGCAGACACCTGCCGGGCCGGGCTTTGCTTTCCCAATGCAAAATTTCCATTGGGAAGTGCGACAGGAACGGGGCGCCGCTTCCCTGCTGCCCACGGGAGCCACCCCCTCCCCACGGGACAGCGCTCCCAGGTTTCTGTGCCGGCTGGGAACAGCCCGGACAGGGCTTGGGTTGGGAATTCATGATTGCGGATGGATCCAAAATCGCTGCTGGAGGCGGCTCCTCCCGGGCTGAGCCGGGATCTGGGATTTGGGATCTCTTGATATCAAGTCTGGCACGGGGGGATTGTCCTCGGCCACCGGCTGCGGCACGGAGGTGCCACCCGGTGCCACGGGGCGCCGGCTTGGGCACAGCAGCACCTCCAGGAGCGGGACTGCCGGCTCCCCGCGAGCCCATCCCGCTGCGCCCACCCTGCAGCCGGGCATTTTGGGGGTGCGGCGCTGGCCCCCGGCATTGCCGCCCACCCAATCCCGGGATCGCAGCCGCCCTGTCCCCATCCCTTCCCTCCGGCTGGCAGCTGCCACAGCCCGGGCCCGGCAGCAGCCCCCGGCCGTGGGAATGGGAAGTGGAGAGGCTCTATTTTAAACCGCCGCTGTGGGTTGGTGACCTAGAAAAGCAGCTCCGGGAGCAGGAGTGTGAAGTCCAACCTCCCCCGCTGCGAGCGGGGCCGCCGAGCACAGGGTGACCTAAATAAAGCCACGGGAGAGGTGTCGGGGGTGCTGCTCCCCTAAATAAATCCATGGGGAGGTGTCGGGGGGGCTTCTCCCCTAAATAAGTCCGTGGAGAGGTGTCAGGGTGCTGCTCACTTAAATAAAATAATTCAGAGGTGTCGGAGGTGCTGCTCCCCTAAATAAAATCATTCAGAGGTGTCGGGGGTGCTGCTCCCCTAAATAAATCCATGGTGCTGCTCCCCCAGCCCCAGGTTTGCAGCTCAGGACCCTCCCAGCACCATCCCTGGGGGTTTTAGAGGGATAAGAGGTGGATAAATCTCAGCAAGGATGCAGCAGGACCAAATCCGGGGGTCCCACGTTCTGGAGGGTTATGGAATTTACCTATGGAATATTTCAGCGATGGCATGGCACAGCTCGCTGAGGGGTGGGAGGGGAGAGGAAGCTGAAGAGAAAGCTCCTTCCTCCCCTCTTTTTAATGCGCTGTCGGGAGGAATTTCAATTATTTAAAGCTCACAGGTACGTGCTCCTCGCAGCCTCCTAAATGAAGCAACGCCCGGCTCTCCTCAGCCCCAAACCCGGGAAGGTTCTGAGCCTTCGGCTGAGCGCAAGACAGGCCAATTAATTAAATCCGTAAATAAGTTCTCCTAATCCCATTAACAAAAGAGGAGCTGGAGATTAAATCTTTGATGGCACTCGCTGCAAAATTAATGCAGGCAGCCTGCGAGGAAATGTATTCTTCCCCTCACCTCGGCGAGGATAACAGCACAGTTTTATAGGGCAGGGCGTTATCGGGAACGGGAAATGGATGTAAAACCAGCACGGATCTCATTAAAAGGGTGTAATGAGCTGCAGACAGGACGAGCTGGGCCTGCTGAGCTCGGGGGCTGCCACGCCAGATCCTGCCTGTGCCACCTCAGGGAGGGGACATGGGGGTGCTGCCGAGGGATTTGGGGTCCCTGTGGGGTTTCTTGGCTCTGGGGTGAGGCAGGAAGAGGCTGGGAAGGGGGGAGGGTTTCACCCAGGGTGAGAGGGAGCAGGGTGGGACGCCGGAGCCGCCTCGCTGCGGAAGCTCCCTGGCATCCCTGGCAGGTTGGGATCTGACAGGCTGGGGGGAGGCACGGGGGGTGGATAAAAACATCCTGGAATCCTTCCCGAGGTGCTGCTCCTCCTCTGCTGCTCCAGAGGAGAAAATCCCTTCCCCAGCACTTGGAGCAGACGGCTTCCCTGTGGCACCGCCGGAATCAAGGGACAAAGGGGGGAAATTTCCTTTCCTTTCCTTTTTCCTGGCTTTTTTTAAAATCCCAGCACTCTCACCGTGTGGGGGGATGAATCAAGGATGTCTCCTCTGGCTTGTGCCTTGTTCGGTGTTTTCTAAAGGGGGGGCTGGAGGTGTTTGGGGTGTTGGTGAAACTGGGGGGATCCAGCTGCATACCTCACAGCTCCCGAGGGAGAATCCCAGGGATGGTTTTCTCCTGCTCCAGCCTAAATCTTGGCTTGGGGTTTTCTCTCCTGGAAAAAGGAGGTGCAAACTCTGTGCTCCCCAAAGTTCTGGGACACCTTCCCCCCCGGATTCAGCTCCTGCTGCTCGGAGAGCTCGGGTTGTGCCCACCGTTCCTTCTCCATCCTCCTCCCGCTCTTTTCTCCTCCCCCTCTTTTCCCAAGCGTCATTCCCAGCGAGGGGAAGCCGGGTATGGATTTGCGGTGCCGGATCGTGGATCCTTTCCCACCTTTCTTGTGTCTCCAAGAACTAAACCCCTCCGAAGCCCTCGCTGGGTGTGCTGGGCAGCACGTGCCCAGGCTGAGTTACGGCGCAGCCGGTCCTTGTCACATTCCAGGGAGATCCTGGAGGCAAATCCATCGGGATTCTGTGGCCAGGCCGGCTCGGGGCGGGGAATCAGCTCAGTGATTTACAGGAGAGAAAAACGCTCCCCTGGGTGCCTGAGCTGCCATCAGTGCTTTTCATTTAACTCCTTGGAGCTGCTCAGGGAGGGCCTGGCTCCTGATTTATTTCCTCTGTATTGGAACTGGCGACAGCAGAGTTTTTGTGCGCTTGAGCTCCGGGAGTTTCTCCATCGCCACTGGAACTCTTTTAATCTTCATTAAAAGCAGCAGAAAAGGTTGTTGTATGAAGTTCACGCTGCATTTTCCGTCGGACTCTGTTGACAGCAGAGGGATAATCCCGGCCTGGCGCTGCCTCATCCCTCCCTATCTCCAGTCTGGAGCTTCAATGAGGTGCCACTCGTTGCGATGTAAATGAGGGGAGAGGTTTCCCCATGGATTCCCGGCCTCATCCCCAGCCCCATCCTTGTCTCCAGCTCCATCCTTGGATCCATCCCCAGCTCCATTCCCAGCTCCATCCCCATCCCCAGCCCCATCCAAGGACAGGAAGCAGCTGGAGGTGAAGCAGAGCCCAGCCCAGCCACCTCCAGCTCTGGATCTGACACAGATTTGATACCAGGAGCTCGCTGCATCCATGAATTTGGGGTTATCCCTCAATTATTGCCCCTGAAATCAGCGGGGCTGCCAATGGGGACAAACCCAAGGCCACGGGGTGGAGGCTGCATCCAGCCTGGAGCAGGGAGAGGCTGCACAGCCCTGAGAATTCCCAGGATTTTTGCCTCCGCGCCGGAATTGGAGCATCCAGGCAGGATCTGCCGTGCCTGGTGCTCCATCCACGTCCTGGCACGATGGCTCTGGGGTCAAACGGAGCGGGAAGCTCCGTGCTCAGGCAGATCCCAAGGGAAACACAGCAATTCCCAGGGAATCAGAGGGGCAGCGAACGTGGAGATAAAGCAGGGAGGAAATAAATATAAAAATTAGTGTAGAAATTAATATAGAAATGAATATATGAATGAAGATATAAATAAATATAGAAATTAATTTAGAAATGAATATATGAATGAATATATATGAATATATAAAGAAATATACCAATGAATATACAAATGAATAAATAAATTAACATAGAAATAAATATATCAATGAATATATGAATGAATATAGAAATAAAGATATCAATGAATATATATGAATATAGAAATAAATAAATTAATATAGAAATGATCATATAAATGAATGTATAAATAAATATATAAATATATAAATTAAAATTAAAATGAAAAGAAATTAAAAATAAAAATAAAAATAAAAAATAAATATAATAATAAATCTAAAAATATCTATCAATGAACATAAAAATGAATATATAAATAAATATATAAATGAATATATATAAAAATATATAAATATATAACCCTCCCTGCTTTGATCTGCTGCAGGATCTCCCTGACTGCCAAAATGTCATTCCAATTCCACCAAAAAAAAAAAAATTCC
>VXAD01003541.1:485245-495679 GCA_013399195.1 Dicrurus megarhynchus
TAAAGCAGGGAGGAAATAAATATAAAAATTAGTGTAGAAATTAATATAGAAATGAATATATGAATGAAGATATAAATAAATATAGAAATTAATTTAGAAATGAATATATGAATGAATATATATGAATATATAAAGAAATATACCAATGAATATACAAATGAATAAATAAATTAACATAGAAATAAATATATCAATGAATATATGAATGAATATAGAAATAAAGATATCAATGAATATATATGAATATAGAAATAAATAAATTAATATAGAAATGATCATATAAATGAATGTATAAATAAATATATAAATATATAAATTAAAATTAAAATGAAAAGAAATTAAAAATAAAAATAAAAATAAAAAATAAATATAATAATAAATCTAAAAATATCTATCAATGAACATAAAAATGAATATATAAATAAATATATAAATGAATATATATAAAAATATATAAATATATAACCCTCCCTGCTTTGATCTGCTGCAGGATCTCCCTGACTGCCAAAATGTCATTCCAATTCCACCAAAAAAAAAAAAAAAATTCCAACTGGCTCTTTTACTGTCGAAGAGGGGCTAAAAAAGGAGAGCGGAAGTGCCAGGGATTTGGAACAGACGAGTGCAGGTGTTGCTTTGTTTCCTTTCTGGGAAGCCGCTTTTAGATCTGATTTTCAAATCGCTGCCGATTTTTGTGAATCTCCAAGGAAGGTGTCAAGACAGATCAGCTTGAAAGTCCCTGTGCTGCTCTCTCCGAGTATTTTGCATAAGCGAGGCAATTCTTTTGCTAAATAAAAACACCGAGTTGGGCCTGGAAGAGGAGGAAATGTGCATCAAGGATCCAGCTGATGCCAATCAACACCCAGCCTTAAGTGCTGGAATACTTTCCTGGCTGAAGGCAGGAAAACGCTCCATCCTTCAAGGATTTCTGTCTCTTCAGGGATTGGTTTAAATCCCCCCCAAAAAGCAGGGTTTTCATGAGGGGTTTACTTGCAGCTGGGTGAAAACCCTTTTCAGGAAAGTGGTGAAACTCAGCTGGAGGGATGAGGAACTTTCCTCCTCCAAGGTCTCGGCCAGAGGCAGTGTGGTCCTGGCTTGTGCCTGGGGATTTAGGATCCATCTGGGAAAGGGCTGCCAGGTTGTGGGGTCTGCAGGAATTGGGAACCAGGAGGGGCAGCAGCTCCCACAGCTTTTGGCGGATGCTGCAGGTGGGGAGGGTGTGGGATCTTAAAGCTCATCCCATTCCTCCCTCTGCCATGGGCAGGGACACCTTCCACCATCCCAGGGTGTTCCAAGCCCTGTCCAGCCTGGCCTTGGGGACACTTCCAGGGATCCAGGGGCAGCCACAGCTTCTCTGGGCACCCTGTGCCAGGGCCTCACCACCCTCCCAGCCAGGAATTCCTTCCCAAATCCCATCTATCCCTGACCTCTGGCAGTGGGAAGCCATTCCCTGTATCCTGCCACTCCATGCCCTTGTCCCCAGTCCCCTCTCCAGCTCTCCTGGAGACCCTTTAGGCACTGGAAGGGGCTCTGAGGTCTCCCTGGAGCTTTCTCTTCTCCAGGTGAACACCCCCAGCTCTCCCAGCCTGGCTCCAGCCCTCGGAGCATCTTTGAGTCCCTCTGGACTCTCTCCAGCAGCTCCACATCCTCCCTGAGCTGGGACCCCAGAGCTGGAGGCAGCTCTGCAGGTGGGGTCTCACCTGAGCGGGGAAGAGAGGGAGAATCCCCTCCCTTACCCTGCAGTGGTCGGGGATGGGATGGGATGGGATGGGATGGGATGGGANAAGGAGGGGGATCAGGGATCCCCCGGCGCCGCAGCGGGGCGTGGCAGCGGGGGGGGATCTCAGGAGGTGCCGCGGGGCTCCGCAGGGACGGGGATCGGGATGCAGCTCTGAGGGGTCGGGATGCAGCTCTGGGGGGGTCGGGATGCACGTCCCGGGGTGTTCCTCGCCCCCGCACCCCGCTGCCGGCCCGGGGAAAGTTGCGGCAGCCCGGAGCGTGCGGGCGGTGGGTGACACCCCCCGCCCCACCCCGCGACCGCGGCGCCCGTGGGTGGCCGGTGGCGGCGGCTGGAGCGGGGCCCCGGCGGTGCGGTGGGGCTGGCAGCGCCCGTGGGTGCGGCTGGGGGGAGGCTCTGGGTGCTGCTGCTCGTCTCGGCCGTGTGCGGACAACTTTGAAGCGTGTCGGGCATTTGCGGGGGTTGCAGCCCCCGAAATTTGCTTTTTTTTCCCCGGCGCCGGGGTGCGGATGTCTGAGCGCACCCTGCGGCGGCCCCAAGGCTGAGCCCCTTCCCTGAACCCTGGCAGCGGGGGGATGCGGGGAGCGCCCTGACCCTGCTGCGGGGACATTTTGAGGTGCTCTGCTCCCTGGTGGGGCTCTGCAAGGGCATCGCTGCCCGGCTCAGCGTGGCCCGAGGGCTCTGGCAGGTGCTGCTCCTTTCCCAGGATGGACCAAGGTGGTGCAAACGGCACCAAAAATCTTTTCTGGAGTAGCCTGGAACCTCCAGGAGGCAAAACCACCTCGGGAATGAGGCTGGGGCTGCTGGAAGCTGTGGCTCGCAGGGATGGGTTCTTCCAGGAAAGGGACCTGGTTGTGTCTCTTGCTGGTGTCTTTCTAATAATTCTGTTTATGAGCTGGAGCAGCGATTTGTCTTTGTGCAGTGATGAACCCTCCTTCGTTCCCCTGCTCAAACAGCTCTGAGCGAAGGCAGCTGCCCCGGCCGTGGCTCTGCTCTGGGCTCGAGCCATGCCACGCTCCTCCCGGGATCCTGGGAGCGTGTGTGGGATCAGCCTGATCCCCCTCCTCTCGCCGTGAGGTTGTCAGAAAAAAAAAAAAAAACAAACCAAACAAAAAAAAGATAACACGGGATAATCCAAACGCGGCCAGTTGGCTCCAGGGATGCAGAGATGAGAACAGACGAACCATTTGCTTTAATTACTGCTATCAAAAGCCCAGGCTGCAGCTTAGCCTGAAAATAAATATTGTTAATGTTGTGACACCGGCCTCTGTTCGATGATGCATCACTCATCCGGGAGGCATTGAGCGAGCTGCGAGGGCTGACTCAGATCTGCCTCGGGGGTTCCGCGGGGAGCGATCAGCCCTGGAGCCGTGGGGCTGAGCCCCACACGCGGCTCCGGGAATCGCTGTCGCATCCCGTGGCCGCCTCGCCGGGCACCCCGCAGGACGGGGAGCGCCGGGTGGGCGCTGCTCGCCCGCAGCAGCCTCGGGCAGCGCTGTGGCAGCGCCGGGCGATGCGGTGGGAGCCGCTCGCCGTCCGCTGCAGGGTGGGAACCCAGCGCATCCCAGCCCCGCTCGGAGCCGCCGCTGGGTGCCAGCCCCGTCCCCTGCTCGGCGCCGGCTCCAGCTTCTGCTTCCTGCTCCTTCTCTCTCACACTTCCCTCCGCGCTGCCCCGGCTCCTGCCGGCCGTGGGAAAGGCGCATTTGGGGTGCGGAGCGCCCTTTGCAGCCAGGGTGACACCCCGGAGCCCATTGCGGGGAACGCGGGGGGGGTGAGACATTCCCAGCTTTGGGAAGGAAAACTGAGGGAGGTGCGGGGCCTCTGCCTCGTTTCGTGCTCAAGTTTTGAGGGACTTTCCGTGGGGGATGACAACGAGCCCGTTCCCCGTGCCCACCGCAGGTCTCGGCGCTGTGCTGGCAGCGGTGACTCCCGTGCCAGCTCGCCGGTGGCCCTCGGTGGCCTCCTCCCGCCCGCAGCCCGGTGACGCTGTCACTGCAGTCACCGCCAATTAGCGCTGAGACTAATGAACCGCTCCAGGTGGTCCCAGCCCAGCGCTGAAGGGCCGGGAAGGGAGGGGGCTCTGCTTCCCAAGGCCGGGCTCATTAATTCCCCCTCCCTCCCTCGGCTGGGGAGTGGCTGGGGGTTGGTGGTGAGGCCGAGGCCGTGCTGGTTTATAAAGGTTCACGTGCTGGGAGCAGCAATTCCCTTCTCCAGCCCTGAGAGGTTTGGATCCAGCTCTTCGCTTTGGATCTGGGGCGCACGTGAAGCCAGGTATTGATGGGGTTGTGGGAGTGGGGGGAAAGGAACTGGGGGAACTGGGAGTGTCCCAGGCTGGTGCAGACCCCGAGCTGGTGGCCGTGTGCTGCTGTGCCCGTGGCCCTCGGGGACGGTCGCGCTGCGGTGCTGAGGGATCCCCCCAGCAGTGGGACCCCTCCCCACAGCCCTGGCCCTGCCCAGTGGCTCCTCTGCCCCAGCCTGGCCGTGCCACCCCCACGATTGCTCCTGTGGGGTGACAGCGCTGCCCTCCGGCACCTCCGAGCTCATCCTGGCTGGTGCTTCCCAGCCTTTTCCTGTGGCTGAACCTCCCCCAGCCGCTCGGTCCCCGCGCTGGGTCCCTGCTGGGATCGCGCTGGCTCTGGCCACGCTCCCTGTCCCTGGCATCGAGGGTGCGATGCCGGCTCCCTGTGCCGTGCAGGGATCTTTCCGTTGCTAAGCAGCTCCTGAGCAGCGATGGCAGCACCGCTGCCGTGCTCGGGGTGTGCCCAGACATCACCTGGATCTGCCCCTCCGGCAGCCCCGCGTGGGTCGGATGCACCCAGGAGCTGTTTATTTATTTAATTTTTTTTCTCCCCCCGCATTGTCTTTCCTGTAATTAATCAAGGGGAATAAATCCTTGCGACAGCATCCTAACGGTGTTTGGTTTGGGGAGGGAGCTGCTGGAGGAAATGTCAACGCGCTGCTTAAATAAAACTGACTGAGCTGCTGCTCGGCTGCCTTGGGATGCAGCTTTGTCTGGAGGATGGCGGGGAGCTGGGAATTCAGGGGGAGTGGAATAAAGACAGTTCTCAGCACCTTGTGGGGATTGGAAAGGCAGCAGTGGCACTCGCCCAGCCAAGAGGAACTGGTGTTCCCAAAGATTCCCCAGCGGCTGTGGGGTGGGGTTAACTGGAGGGCGCTGGAGGCATCGCTTTTCCTTTCCTGTCTCTGGTGTGTCACTGTCGCCTGTGGCCCGTGGCTGTCACGCTGAGCTTTAATTAACTAATTAGTGCCACGCTGACCCGGGAAGCCGCGGGGCTGCTGCTCCCTGCAAGGGTTCGGTGTGGGGCTGAAGGATGCGGCGGCCCCAGGGCTGGGACTCGCTGGCTCTGGGTCTTTCCCCAAAGCTGCATTCCCAGGACCCCTCAGTCAAGGCTCTGATTTGGAGGATGTGGGAACATCTGCTCCCTCTGGAATTGTCCTGTCCTGCTGCTGGACGTGTCCAGGTGTCCGGCAGGAGCTCCAGCCCCAGCAGCTTCCTGCCGGCCGAGCTCTGCCTCCCTCCTCCCTGCCTTTAAAGGAAAGCCTGGGCCGTGGGCTGTTCCCTGAGCACCATCCATCGGGCAGCTTGCCCAATTTTGCCCGAACTTTCTAAAACCATTCGCACGTGGGATGAGACAAATGATGGAATGTCGGGATTTGAGGGAGCTGGGGTGTGTGGGACCCTACAGGGCCGGGCTGCCCTCCTGTCCCTCCCGGTGATCATCCTGCAGCGTTACACCGCTGCTCCCGCAGATATTTTGGGGATATTTTCCATTTTTTCCTCCCTCTCTGTGGGTAAATCCAGCAGTACCAAATCCTGCCTGGAGCCAGAGGTCAGCGAGGACCTGCTGCCTGCCCCTATAGCCATGAACGTGTGCCACAGGGAATGGTGTGGGGTGGGCAAACCCCTTTTCCTGGGAAAGGACGAGCCTGGATGTCGGGAGATGCTCAGGGCACAGCCGGATGTGGGGTGTGGTGTCCGTGCCAGATGTCTGGGCAGGACTTGGAATTCCCTGTGGTTTGCAGCCCTTCCGGGGTGCCAGGCACGGAGCAGGGCAGGATCTGGTCCTGAGGGACTTGGGAGATGGTTGGAAATGTCCCCAGGAGCTGGGAGAGGTTTCCAGCCAAACCTGGTGTTTCAGGATGCCCTGAGTGGTGAGGAGACAATTCCATCCTGGATCATCTCAACTTCGGCATTTACTCCTCACGCTGCACACCTGGGGGGGATCTCAGGGGGTCCTTGTCACCCCAAAATATGCCCCTCTTCTCTCTGGGGAGCCCCATCAGGCAGTCCCATCCTCATCCCCTGTTGTTCCACCCCCGGCTCCAGCTGTGGAGCAGAAACCCGCTCCGGTGCCAACCTGCAAACCCCAGCATCCCAACGGAGCATCACTTTGGATCCATTCCACTTCCAAACCTCCTGCTTGGCGATGACACCCAATAATCTCCCGCCTGGCACCGGAGCAGCAGCTTGGGTTGCTTGGTTGGGGTCTGGCTGCTGCCGCTGCTGCTCCATGCTCCAGGTAAGTGGATGATCCCCAAAATCCTGCCTTTTCCCACCTGGATTAATCGCATCAGGCTTTGTCAATGGAAAAATTACCTCATCATTGGCACTGGCAGGTGGTGAGAGCAGCAGACTTATTCAATATTTAAGAAAGCTGCATTGCAGAGCTCAGGAGGCTGGAGGGAGAAATAGGTTGCCTGTGTCAGTGTCTGCTGCTGGAGACAATCTCTGCAGGCATCGGCTGGCAAGTGCAGAGCTCACCGGAAAAACCTCGCCCTTGCCCTGGGAGCCTGGAAAATACGGCATTTTCTCTGGTTTGGCGTTTCCAGGTGGCTCCAGGGGGTGCGTTAGGGCAGCCCTGTGCTGGGGCTGTGCTCGGTTGTGGGTGGCTCTGGGCCCTGCAGCGCCGGCGCCGTGGGGTGGGATGGGCTCATTCCACGGGGATCCCGCTGCCTTTCCAGCCCTCCCACGGCTGCTGGAGGGCGAGTGGGACCCGCTGGCTGTGACAGCGCACCTGCCGGATTTTGGGTGCTGGAGGTGGGCCCGCGAGCCAGCAGCTCCGGGAGAGGGATCCACGGAAGGCGTTCCATCCCGCTTTCCTGAGGCACGATGGAATCCACGGGCTCCGTCACACAGAAGTCACGGAGCGGCGTGATCGGAGTCATGTGGCCCTTTCCTTAAGGCCAGAAATTAAGACCTCGCTGCTATTCCTGGCTCTGCCCGGGACGCGCTGCCGGCATCCATCGGAAAACCTCAGGCGGCCGGCGGGATGAGACGGCTCCTCGCATCCCCCACTGACACCAGGGCAGCAGATCCAGGACCCTCCGGGCTCAGCCAAACCCTGGAAGGTCTTGGCACCCTCCAAGTGGAGGAAAATTTGCGTTTCATTAAGGAAACGCTGCTGCATCCCATCGGTCCCTGCTCGGATGGCCACATCTTTGTGCTCGGGAGCCGGGATTTGGCAGGGAGGGAAAAGCCACCCGGAGCTGTTATTTTGTCCTTTCCCGTGCGCTAAAAATGCCGAAGGAAGCATTAGGGCGAGCGGGGGTAGCTGCTGGAAGTAATGCAAAGTAGATTTTTCCAAATCTATTATTTATAGGCGGAGAAAGGGATTGTGGATTCCTTCAGGAGCCGGCCCCGGGCTCCGCTCCATCCGCAGCAAAGCGGAACGCTCGCGGCCTCGCTGTCATTAGCAGAAAGTTCCAGCTGGGGAAGGAGTTTTCCTTCCTGATCCCTCTTTGCTAGGAAAAAACAGGCATTTCCCCCTCTTTTCCCCGGCTGCAGGGTTTGGGGTGGACTTTCCTGCTCCGTGTGACCTTGGGCAAGTCCCTTATCCACCAAAAACGGGTGGTGGCACCATGGTGCTGCTCTTGCTCCCTGTTCAACCCGCGCCCACCCGGGGACCCCCCGGCTGTGCCAGGACGCTTCATTCCCAGCGGGAATTTGCTGCTGCAGTGCGGATTGTGGAGGTGGCGGGGGCGGGGGGACTCAAATGAACAATTTGCTTCGTTAAGTGACCTTGTTAATTGGAGCCTTCTGGTTTGGCACAGGAACAGGCGCTGTGCGAACCAGCAGAGCACTAATTACCCACGTGCCTCGCTTCTCCTGCTTTTCCAAAAATACTCTTTCGCATCCCCAAGTTTTCCATGAAGCCAAGGTGAGCCTCGAGCTTCCACTGACTCCTCAGGGAGCCAGGAGAAACTCCTGCAGTGCTGCAGAGTGTTTTTCCCCTCATTTTTTTTTGGGAAAGTTGGGTGTTTTCTCCTGGCTTGGAGTCAGTGATTTCGGCGGGGCGGTTTTGCAAGCTCCCGTTTTCCGTCTTTTCCATGGTATAATCTCCCCAGTTTCTCCACTGGAGTTTTGCTGGAGCTGCTTCGTGCCCTGCAAAGGTGCATTTCCCAGTTTGGGCAGAGCTCTGGTCCTGCTGGGATGCTGGTTTTGGGACCTGGTGAGATGAGGGGAACTGAGAGGTCCCTTCTAGGCAGGGAGGAATCCAAGGCAGCATCACCCCAGGGGAGCAGGATGGGAAGATGGATGATCCATGGGCTGGGAGCAGCCTCGTTGTCCGTGGCTGGGCTCTGCAGAGGGGCTTGGGGTTTTTTGGGAATTTTTTAGCTCTGCTGCAAGCAGATCCATCAAATCCCTGGTTTTCCCTCAGAAGACATGACGGGATGAATGGATCCATCCAGTCCCAATCCCCCTGCAGTGAACAGGGGCAAAACCCCTCCAAAAAACGGGAATAAAGCAACAATCAGCCTGTGGATCTGACATCCATTGGTATTTTAGGGAGAAGGGTTTGAAGAACCCTCTCTGGATGAACCTTTGGAGAGGAGTGGACGGACCCTCGTGTTGGAGTCCTGGTGCCGTGTTTGCCCTCCTGGATCCACTTCAGTAAACCACAACGGAAAAGGAGGGAATGTGGTTTGGGAAAGGACAGTGAGAGGTGCTGGACTTTGGGGAAGAAGTTCCCTTGCCTGTAGCTGTTTCTCTGGAATGGATCCCCCTCTTCCCTCCTGGCTCTGAAGCCTCCTAATTAATGTGAGGTCAGGGATTCATTAATTACATCCAGGCTGTGCTGCCCTCCTGGGACGGAGGTGGCTGGAGGCTCCTGTGTCTCAACATCCAGACAGCCACTGAAGTGACATTCCTGCTCCAAACCCTCTCAATCCCACCAACAAAGCCTCTCCCGGGGTGATTTTTAGGGATTTTTTTTGTTGTTTTTCCCCTACAGCCTGGCTGGAAGCTCCACGACTCCGTTGGCATCTGGGAGCAAAGCGATTGTCATCCCCGCTGGGTGACGGTCAGCGGGGCACTGGTGTCCCCAACCTCGTGGCCGGGGGTGGCCGGCGATGACCGACGCGGTGCTGGGCGGCTCCTCTGACCGGTGGATGTGCCCCAGTGACAGGACCATGTCCCTCCGAGCCAGGTGACAGCAGGGACAGTCCCCAGGGTGGCTGGGGACACCAGGGGTTGGCTTTGTGCCGTGGGATGGGGATGTTTTGCCGTGTTTGCTCCTAAAGCCCCTGGACGAGGGGGTGGGGACGGAGCCGGGGCGTGCAGGTGCTGAGGAGCCCTGTCCCTCTGTCCTGTCACCCTGCTCGGTGACACCACATCCCCATCTGGAGCACATCTCCAGCCCGGGTGGGGGCTGGGAGTGGTGCCTGGATGTTTGGAGCTGCTCTTTGGGAGCAGTGGGGGTCCACGGGGAGGGAGAGGGAGTTGGGGACTGTCACCCCGAGGTGCCAGCCTGGGCTCTCCTCATCCGTAATCCTTATTCCCTCTCTTTCCCTGTGCTTCCCAGCAGTGAGAAGGAGCAGTAAGTATCTCCTTTATTTTTATTTTTCACTTATTCCTCTTTTCCTGCTACTTTGAAGGTCTGAGAACAGGAAAAAAAAGGGTTTGGATACAAAAAAAAATTAGGTTTGGGAAGAGTCGCACGGGGTTTTAATGAACGTAAGGCTCAGGACCATGTGGGGCTGTTCACTCCAGAGGGGAAAAGAGCCAGGAAAGGTCTTTGGATGAGCAGGAAGGTGAGGAATGTTTGCCTTTTGCATCCCTGAGTGGCAGACGTTACCCTGTCACCAGGTTAGCGCTGCCTGACGCCCAGGCTGGGAGAGAGGATCGTTGAGAATGATGTTACAGGGAGAAACACTCCCATGTTCGGCGAAATGTTCCCAAAAAAAAAAGCCACCCACTCCTGCGCCACCGCCCCGGTCCCGCGGCTGCCAGGCAGACCTGGTGTTCCAGGGTGTCAAAGGAAACCGTGGAAATAACGGGAATAGTTCTGAAAAGGAGTTTTCCCTCCGTACGAATCCAATGTTTCCACACGAAACCCCCCGAAAATGGAGATCAGAACTCCCAGCCGTGGGTGGGGGCTCACGGCGGGCTGGATGGGATCCGGAGGACGGGGGTGTGGGGTGTGTTTGGGGTTTGGGAAGCGGCGCCTGGGCACACGCAGGGGTGGGAACGATCCATGGCTGGATCCCGGTCCCCGCTGTCCCCGCAGGCTCCCGGCGGGATGGGCAGCACAGCCCGAGCGGCAGCGCAAGGGCGAGGAGCTGACGGATGAGGAGAAGGAAATCATCAACCGGGTGATCGCCCGCGCCGAGAAGATGGAGGAGATGGAGCAGGAGCGCATCGGGTAAGGGGCGGCGCCGGCCACACCGAGCGGGACAGA
>VXAD01003541.1:503375-530359 GCA_013399195.1 Dicrurus megarhynchus
CCCCCCGAGACCCACAAACCACCCCCAACCCGGCGGCACCGCGGATTTTGAGTGCCCGTTTCCACAGCCCGGCATGCCCGGAGTCACTCGTTGCCCACAGCCCCTGCTGGCCGTGGGGACGTTTTGGTGGCCCCGGTGCCAGCCAGCTCTTTGTTCTCCCCGCAGAACGTGTGCACCAAGTGCGGGGTGCAGACCACCAACAACCGGCCCCAGGCCATCTGGCTCTGCAAGATCTGCAGCGAGCAGCGGGAGGTGCGTGTGGCCCCGCTGTCCCCACCCCTCCGAGACGGGACCGGCTCAGCCTCCCAGGGGCCTCCAGCACCGCCCAGCCGCTGTCTGAGCCTGGTTCTTCCAGGATGGTTTTGTTTTCTGCATAAAATGACGTTTTATTTCACGAAAGCAAAGGTTTGGGGTCCAAGGGGCTGTTGTGGGCAGAGATTGGCTCCCTGCAGTGCGAGCCGGGGAGTTAATTGATTAATTAATTAGCAGGGTGGGGATGTGGGGTTGTACATGCTCCTACCTGCTGGAGGAAGACCGCGGTGGCGCAGGGGGATGAAGCCCTGAGAGCCCCGTCCGTGCTCCCGCAGGTGTGGAAACGCTCCGGTGCCTGGTTCTTCAAGGGTTTGCCCAAGCAGATGCTGCCGCAGCCGATGCCCATCAGCAAGAAGGGACCCCAAACCCCGAGCGAGTCCCGCCCGGCCGAGCCGCCCGCCCCGGACCCCAAACTCCCCTCCCGGGCACCCACCCGAGGTAGGTGACAGCGGGGACGCTGCCAGCGAGGCTCTGGGGCTCCTCCCCATCCTCGGCAAGGGAAAACTCCTGGGGGAAAAAAAGCATCCAGAGCAGTGGTGGGGCTGCTGCCTGTGTCCTAAAGGGGGTAGAAATGGAGCCTGGAGAGGTTTTATCCAGCCTTTCCAAGTGGGGATGGATGGGGCTGCAGGACATCCTCGAGCAAAGCAGCCCCGCGTGGGGGGATCAGGGCGCCCGGCTGGGAGTTTGGGCAGTGCCTGGGTAGGGATGCGGTGATGGAGAAGCCTTGAAAAAAACAGGGATAAAAACGGAAATCCGGGGAAAGAGCGGCAGCGTGGCCCGGGATGGGGTTGGGGGTGCGTGGGCTGCAGCTTCACCCCCTCTNGGGGCACCCCAGGAAAAGGAACAGCGGGACCAAAGGCAGCGGCCGCCCCCGGGCAGCGGGACCCTGCCCCGGTATCCTGCACTTTTCCTGGCATTCCCTGTGCCCTCTTCCCAGGCGCCTGATGACCCGGCTGGAGGACATGCGCCGCAGCGTGCTGGGGGACGGGGTGAACCGCTGCATCCTCTGCGGGGAGCAGCTGGGGACCAGGGGCTCCGCCTGTGTCGTCTGCGAGGACTGCAAGAAGGTGAGAANATTGGCTCCCTGCAGTGCGAGCCGGGGAGTTAATTGATTAATTAATTAGCAGGGTGGGGATGTGGGGTTGTACATGCTCCTACCTGCTGGAGGAAGACCGCGGTGGCGCAGGGGGATGAAGCCCTGAGAGCCCCGTCCGTGCTCCCGCAGGTGTGGAAACGCTCCGGTGCCTGGTTCTTCAAGGGTTTGCCCAAGCATATGCTGCCGCAGCCGATGCCCATCAGCAAGAAGGGCCCCCAACCCCCGAGCGAGTCCCGCCCGGCCGAGCCGCCCGCCCCGGACCCCAAACTCCCCTCCCGGGCACCCACCCGAGGTAGGTGACAGCGGGGACGCTGCCAGCGAGGCTCTGGGGCTCCTCCCCATCCTCGGCAAGGGAAAACTCCTGGGGGAAAAAAAGCATCCAGAGCAGTGGTGGGGCTGCTGCCTGTGTCCTAAAGGGGGTAGAAATGGAGCCTGGAGAGGTTTTATCCAGCCTTTCCAAGTGGGGATGGATGGGGCTGCAGGACATCCTCGAGCAAAGCAGCCCCGCGTGGGGGGATCAGGGCGCCCGGCTGGGAGTTTGGGCAGTGCCTGGGTAGGGATGCGGTGATGGAGAAGCCTTGAAAAAAACAGGGATAAAAACGGAAATCCGGGGAAAGAGCGGCAGCGTGGCCCGGGATGGGGTTGGGGGTGCGTGGGCTGCAGCTTCACCCCCTCTCGCTCTGTTTGTGCCCCCAAGGCCAGGCGGATGCCGAGGACACCGAGGGTAAGCACCGGCCTTTGTCCCCTCCCTGCGCCGCCTGTGCCGAGCCCTTTCCCTGCCTCCTCCTCTTCCCACGGCGTTTTCCCGCACAGTTTCCCCCGGGATGCTGCAGCAGGACCTCTCCTCGTTGCTGCCGCCCACCCTGCGGGGGGGGAAACCGGGTTATTCCAGGGCTTCCCCACCTCCCGCACACGCCGGGGCTGAGCCGCTGCCGTTCCAGAGCCGCCTCCGTGGGTGGTGGGTCCTGCTGGGAGGGGCAGGCGGGGTGGTTTTTTGGGTTTTTTTTCGTGGTTATTTAACGGCAATCCTTGGAAAAGCTCCCGGGGAAAGTTTAGGAGGCTTGTGGGGGATGGAGCAGCCGAGCCTTGTGCTGTGCACGGCAGGCAGAGCGGGGGGAGGAGGCAGCGGTGGCTGGCTCTGGTTATTCCTTGCACCCTCCCGGCACTTCCAATCGTGGAATCATTCCGTTTGGAAAAGCCCTCAAAGCCCATCGAGTTCCACCGTTCCTCCAGCACTGCCAAGGCCACCACTGACCCATGTTCCCAAAAGGGCCACATCCACACGGCTGTTAAATCCCCCCGCAGGGATGGGGACTCCTGGGCAGCCTGGGCCGGGGCTGGACAATCCTTCCAGTGAAGAAATTTTCCCTAATATCCGATCCAAACCTCCCCAGGCTTAACTTGAGGCCGTTTCCTCTTGTCCTGTCGCTTCTTATCTGGGAGAAGAGCCCGACCCCCACGTGGCTCCTGTCAGGGAGCTGTTGAGAGTGACAGGGTCTCCCTGGGAGTTCGTTTTGAGTAACAGCCCCCATTTTCCCGCTCCCACATTGGATTCCAAGGGGATGAGGATCCCTGACCCGCCTCCAACACCGCCTGCTCCTCATTTGGGTGATCATTGAGAGCAGCACAGTGGCTGCAAACCCTCCTCTTCCTTGGCTCCGTGGAAGAGGCAACGAGGGGGCTGAGGGGACAGTTCCCCCCTGGAATCCTGAATTCCTCCATCCCACCCGTCCTTTTAGTCCAGCTTCTGCTGCTCCCAACTGCTGATCTCCCTCTTCCCATGCAGCAGCAGCACTTGGGGAAAGCACTTAATTAAAGCAATTTCATCACGCCCGTGGCTGGTGCCGTTAAACCTCCCAGCCCCACAGGCAGCGTTTATTAATCCGGCGGCTCCCGGAGTCGGGAAGGCTTTGCCAGCTCCGCACGTCGCTCCCGGTGCTCAGCATGCTCCTGCCGTGCCCATGATTTTCCTACAGCTCCCTTGGAAAATTATTTATTGCACCGCTCTTTCTGCACCACGGGGCTCCCGCTCCTGGATGCTCATTTCGCTCCCTCCCCGCTCCTCAGCATTCCCGGTGTTTTTCCCTCTCTCCCTCCTCCTTCCCCCCCNGACCCTGAGAGCCCAGCCAAGGAGAAACAGCCCATTTATGTCACAGCAAAGATTTATCCCTGGCGTCTCCGGCAGCAGCCAGGTGAGCACCGAGACCTTTCCCGTCACGTCCGTGGGGTTGCAATTCATCACCCTGGAGCGCCGGGCTGGGATTGACCCGCTGGGACGGCGGCTGCTGGGTGATGGAAGCGAGAGGCAGAGGCAGCTGCCACGGCTTTCTCCTTAATAAATGGGAGATGATCAGCAGGAGGAAAATATGTCCCCCCCGCCGCCCCATCCCAGGAATGCGGAGCCGTGATGCCATCAGGGGTTTGCTGGGTGCTGAGGACCAGCTGATGGATACCTCTGGCCTTGTTTTCCCGTGGGACTCTGGCGTCCCCACGGTTCGCTGTGCCCTTGGCGATTTCCTGAGCGCTGCGTGCAGGTTTGGTGGCGCAGAGCCCTCCTGCTGCAGTGCCCAGAGCCCGGGAGGTGCTGCTGCAGTGGCCGTACCCGCTGTCCTCCTGCTGCTGCTGGCACCCAGGCTGGGCATCACACAGGGATGGCTCCTCGCTTTTCCAGCCTCACTGCTCCTTTACCCCTCTCCCTGCAGGCACCGACGCCGCAGCGGCGGCCCGGGGCAGCCGCAGGACGGCCGAGGGCCGGCCGGGTCCGTGTGGCAGCGAGGACACCGCTGGGGACAGCGACAGCCGGGACTACGCTGCCGAGAGCGGGGTCAGCAGGAGCCCCGGTGAGAGCGGTGCTCCCGCATCCCTGCGCTCCTGGAAGGAGAGGTTGGAGGGGGGCACAAAGCCGGGAGCCATCTGCGGGTGGGCTCTGCTGATCGTCCCCTGTCCTCGCAGGTGTGAAGAGAACCAACTCCGTGCAAGGCCAGCGGCCACCCCCGCCGGCCACCGCCGCTGGCTCCGGTCCGGCAGCAGCTCCTCCCGCAGGTAGGATGCGATGGGACTGCGGCCAAGGCGTTGGGTCCCTGGGGACACCCCAGGGTGGGGCGGAGGGAGAGGGAAGGAAGGGATGTCCCAGGGGATGTCCCAGCTGATGCCACCTCTGTCCCCAGCGCCGGCGGCAGCAGCGGCAAGGCCGGGTCCCGGCGGTCCCGCCCGCTTCCCGGAGAGACAAGGTAACCCCGGGCTGGCTGCGGGGGGCTGGGGGGCACAGCGGGCCGGGGGCTAACGGGGGGTCCCTCCCGCAGCGAGCCCTCCGCTGGGACCCTCGGAGCCGGGCCGCGCCGCCAGGGAGGAGCGGGGAGGGGGCTTTGCCGCGGCCCCCGGCAGGGAGGACAGGCCAGCCTGGCAGCCCCCTGCTGCCACACAGCCCCCGCCGGCATCCGCGGCCCCGCAGCGGCAGCAGCCCCGCGAGGAGGAGGAGGAGGATGCCAACAGCTACGACTCGGATGAAGGCAGTATGTCCCCGGGGAGGGAGGGAGGCGTTTCTTTGGGAAATGTGGGATTTGGAGGAGGTTGCTGAGCGGGCGTGACTCGCATTGGAAGGCGGTGGGTGTCCGGCACGGAAAATCCTTGGGAATGCTGCTTCCCTGCGGGGCTTGGAGCTGGGGCGGGGATTTGAGGGGGAGGATATATGGTAGAACATCCTGGGTGGGAAGAGCTGCTCGGTGCTTGGGTAGGAGCAGCTGATGCCCTCTGTGCCTGCTCTTCATCCCTGGGGGGAAGGAACACCAGCCTGAGGTGGTTTCCAACAAGCCAAAACAGGGGCCAGGTGCTGAGCCCCAGCTTTGGAGGAGGTGCTGCTCCCGAGCTGGAGCCTCTTCCCACGGTGCTTCAGGGTGGAATTCCTGTGGGAAGGGTTGGTGGGGTCACTCCTCCTTTGCCTGGTGAATATCGGAGTCAGCTCCAAAGCCGCGGGCTGCCCTCCGGGGGCAGTCCCTGCTCTGCAGAGCCGCGTCCAGAGCTCCCGAATCCGCCTGGATTTGTGGCGGTTTGGCCACTGCCAGCACAGTCTCACTGCATTAAACAGCTTTTACATTTGACCCGCAAATCTTTCTAATTATTACTAATCGGGGATGATTAAACACAGTTATTGGCTGGGGTTTTAATGAGGTCCTGTTTCCTGTCAGCCACGCTGGGAGCTCTGGAGTTCAGCCTGCTCTACGACCAGGAGAACAGCTCCCTGCACTGCACCCTCATCAAGGCCAAGGCAAGTGCTCCTCTGTCTTCCCATTTTTTCACTCATTTAAATCCATCTGGCTCCCAGTTTCTCCGGTACGATGGGATGGAAGCCGTGTGGCTGCTCCCTTGGGAGACCCCAGGCACGGCTACTCCTGGCTGGGGAGGGTTGGGGGGCTTTTCTTTGCGTGATCTGCGGGAGTGATGATGCCCTGGAACAATCCTCCCAGAGAAGCTGTGGCTGCCCCATCCCTGGAAGTGTCTAAGGCCAGGTTGGAGCACCCTGGGATAGTGGAAGGTGTCCCTGCCCATGGCAGCAGGTGGAATTTGGTGATATTTGAAGTCTCTTCCAACCCAAACCATCCTGTGATCCTACAACTCCGATTTTTCCAGGGGTGGGTCGGATGTTTCAGCACATCCTGGCACCTACAGCCGCTTGGGGCAGAGGCTCTTGGGTCGCTGACCACATTTTCTCTTTGT
The DNA here is from genome assembly GCA_013399195.1 of Dicrurus megarhynchus. Classification (NCBI taxonomy): domain Eukaryota; kingdom Metazoa; phylum Chordata; class Aves; order Passeriformes; family Dicruridae; genus Dicrurus; species Dicrurus megarhynchus. The sequence goes on from VXAD01003541.1 coordinate 509,497, forward strand.
TGAGCTTTGCTGAAGGAGGATTCACATCCCGTGTTTCCTTTATCTTCTTTTAGGGCTTAAAACCGATGGATTCCAACGGCCTGGCTGATCCCTACGTGAAGCTGCACCTCCTGCCCGGAGCCAGCAAGGTGAGGCTTTGCCAGGTTCGGTGCATTTTGGGATCGGGGTGGAGCAGAGGTTCCTCAAATCCCCCTCATGTCCCTCCCTCGGATCAGATTTTCCCTGTCGATTTCTCCACTCGCTGCTGTTTCCCCCGGGGGTTTCTCCGAACAGGGAGGACGCTCCCAGATGTTCTCCCAGACCCGAGGAACAGCTCATCCTGCAGGCAGAAATCTGCTCAGGGATGGAGGGAAGCTCCAGAGGAGCATCACAAAACATCTGCCCCAAAATCTAATTATGGCCAGGGCTGGAATTATCCGTTTGCTTGGAAGCTGCGGCACGTTCTTGTTGGAGCTCTGGGGAGAGAACTTTGGTTCCATCATGGAAATTCCTGGGAATCTCCCTGCCCAGCCCAGCTGAGCTGATCTTGGTGGGCAAACCTTGAGGAAGGGATGATGAGCAGTGCTGGCCCCTTGCTCAGGGGCTGCAGCAGAGTTTTGCTCAGAGGAACCAGGAGAAAAACCACGGGAAAACGGATGATGAAATCATTGGGTTGATTTTACAGCTTTGCTTTATGCACGGGGGATTCCTGGCCTTGTTGGGAGGGAAATCCAGGAGTGATGCTGGGAATTGCTTTGATTTCTCTTGCTCTCATTTGCTGATACATCTTTTAATTTATTTTGTTTTTTATATTTTGAACTCATGTTTGTGAAAGACACACGAGCAAGTGACAGCTCCTCGATTCCCCGCTGTCACCTCCTTTAGACCGTGAGAGCCATGACCTGAGCCCCCACAGCCTGCCCTGGGTGCCTTTTTCCCCCTCTCCCTGAGGGAATAAACCCCAGGGAGTGACAAAATCCAGGCTCTCCCACCCACCACACATCACCAAACCCCCGGTGCTCGTGCAAAGCTCCACCTTGATGCTCCCCTGGGATCGCTGGCTCGCCATCACCCAGATGTGATGGAGCATCCCTGGCAGGAGCTGGGATTTGGGCAGGGTGGAATTCCTGGGTGTAATTCCTCCGTGTTTTTTGGGACGCCCGTAGTCGAATAAGCTGAGGACGAAGACGCTGCGCAACACCCGGAACCCCGTGTGGAACGAGACCCTGGTGTACCACGGCATCACCGACGAGGACATGCAGAGGAAAACCCTCAGGCGAGCACGGCAGGAGCCCGGGGATCCCACGGAAGGGCGGGATGGGGCTGGGGGTGTCCTCACTCGGAGCATCCCACCCGGCCTTCCCCAGGAGCGCAGGGGGCACTGGGAAATGCAGTTTTGGGTTAAAATCAACGTGAATTTGCTCGTTTGGATGGTTCTTTTAAGAGAGGAAAAGCGGCGTTTTGACCTTGTCATTTAAGAGTAAATTTTTGGTATTACTGTAATTTTAATCGTTGTAGAGATGCGTGTTTTTTGTATCTCTGCTGATTTGGCAATATCCCAGAAAAAAGAAGTCTGTTTAAATATCTCTCAAAATCTGTGGCTCTTTCCCCACTCAGGAAACTTCCACCTTTTGATTTCTTGCCCTATCACAAAGCAAATATTAAAAATATTGATTTTTTTTTTCTTTTTTGGGGCAAACTAGAAATTTGGGGGTTGATTGCTTTTGGTCAGAGAAGACCCAGATCAAGGGTGGCTTTGGGGGGTTTGGCTCAGGAGTCGGGCACTGCTCCAGGCTGGTTGACGTTCCCCTTTCCCTCTTCCCTCCAGGATCTCCGTGTGTGACGAGGACAAATTTGGCCACAACGAGTTCATCGGAGAAACCAGAGTTGCCTTGAAAAAACTCAAAGCCAACCAGAAAAAGAACTTCAACATCTGCCTGGAGAGAGTAATACCAGTGAGTGCCCATGAAAATTCCTTCCGTTCCCGTTGGGAATGCAAACAAATGGCACCCAAGGGGCTCAGGGATGGGCTGTGGGGGGCTGGAGGTGCCCAAATTCCCTGGGCTCCTCTAGGAGTTGGATTCCCACCTGGGCTGATGTGATCCATCAAGGCCAGGAGAAAAGAGATTGGTGGGAATCCATGGGAAGCAACTCCAGGGACTGCTGACGGATGTCACCATGGAGGAGGGGACAGGTTGTTCCGTCCCCTGTTGGATCTGCTGGGGTGGAGGTTGCTGGAGCAGATGGACATTCCTGAGGCCCTTCCACTCCAGAGTCCAGTGCTGGAGCTGGGCTGCATTCCCAGTGTTTTTTGCTGTGGGATGGTGCCTCTCCCAGTCATTCACAGCAATCCCTTTGTCCCTTTCCCGTCCCAGACGAAGCGCACCGGAGCAACCGGCGCATCCCGCGGGATGGCCCTGTACGAAGAGGAGGTGAGTCCTTGGAGCATCCAAACTCCATCCACGTCCCGCCCACCATCCCTCGTGCAAACCCCATTATCCCCCCGCCCTGCCGTCACGGCGATCCGACATTCCCTGATATCCGCGTCATCCCTCCTGCTCCTCCGCCGGCTTTTCCTGGCTCGGCTCCTCCACGCCCTCCCTTCCTGCAGGTGGATGGCGGCGGGGACGTGGAGGAGCGCGGGAAGATCCTGGTGTCCCTCATGTACAGCACCCAGCAGGGCGGGCTCATCGTGGGCATCGTGCGCTGCGTGCACCTGGCGGCCATGGACGCCAACGGATACTCGGATCCCTTCGTCAAGCTGTGAGTGAGCCGGGAATGGCTCCGGGCTGGAGCACGCGGCCGTGGAGCCACCTGCTGTCCTTGGGAGCTCCTTCCAAAGCCTCTGGAGCCCTGGTGCAGCGGGAGCTGTCCAGCAGCTCCCGTTGTGGGTGACGTTCGAGGGCGCTGACCCAGCCCTTGTGGGGCCGTCGCTCCCTGGAGCTCTCCAAATTCCCTGACCCCATGGTGACCTCGTGGAGAATCCCGGAGTTGTTAAAGGTTGGGAAAGACTTCAAGGTCGTGGAGTCCCACCTTTGGTCCCCTCATATCTGCGAACAGAGGATGTGTGAGGGATGTGGGGATGGGTTTGGGGCTGCAGCCCAAGGTGGAGGTGCCTGATTTCCCCGGTATCCATAGGGGAACATCCATAGGGATTCCCACCTGTGGCTGGGCTGATGTGACTCGTCAGGAGTGTGGTGGGAATCCAGGGACAGTGGAAGCTGCAGGACAGGGGGTCCTTCTCTCCACTGCTGACCTGAGGTGGCTCCATGTCCCTCCATGCCTCACTTGCTGCCCCATAATCCCAGGTGGCTCCTGGGAATGTGTGGGAATATGGTTTTTATTCCACCCTCGTGAGCTGCACCACAGAGAGGTCCCTGCGGCTGTTCCCAGTGGGGTTTTTTTCCTGTTTTTATTCTTTGCCTTCATAAAAAAACCTCTGTTCTCCCTAAAACTCACTCAGTAACTCTCACATTGAACATACTCTGCTCATCTCTTCGTTCTGCTCAGTGGGACTGAGCAGTTTCCCTTCCCAGCCTCTCTCTGTTTGTTGGATTCTCCATTTCCACAAACAAAAAGATGGTGGCTTTCCATTTTTCATTTAGCTTCCAACAGAGATCTGATTAATCCCAGCTCTAAATTGAGTTCTGGATCTGCAGCCAGGCTGCACAGCCCCAGCCCCACTCTTTTCCCACATCCTCTGGAAGGTGGGAAGGGAGACTGGCCCTAAATAAATCTCTTCCAGCCCAGAAACTCAATTTTAAAGCTTGTAAACTCCCACCGTTCTTGCACTTGGATTTGGAGCTGTTTTCTGTTGCCCCCAGTTGGCTGAAACCTGACATGGGGAAAAAGGCCAAGCACAAGACGCAGATTAAGAAGAAAACGTTGAATCCTGAGTTTAACGAGGTAGGGATGGATATTTTTTGTATTATTAAATCAATTTACTGATCACTGTTGAGTTGAGTGGAGGAGGTGGAAGACCAACTCCCCAAGGTTTGGCTCTTTGCTCAAGCTCCTTTCCCACTCCTGTGCCCTGGAATATTTTGGGAACGGCTTTGCCATGGCAGCACAGCACACCCTGAACGCTTCCTGCTGCCGGCTCCGTGGCATCCCAGCTGGGGATGTGGGTGGGATGAGCATTCCCGGGGGTGGGAATTGGAACTTCTCTGCCAGACACCTGGAAAGGGCTCACGTAGGTGCTAGGGGCAAGCTCAGCTCCCGGGTGCTGGGATCCTGGGAGAAGAGGCGCAGCAGGGAAGGAGTGTTTTCCCTTCATTAATTATATTTTAACCGTCCTCTCCTTGGATTTTGAATCCAGGCTGAACAGGGATTGTGTCCAGCCCCCTAACTGCAGCTTTTGGGGTGTGTTTTCCTTTTGGGGCGTGACGTGGGTGTTCCCATTTCTGCAGGAGTTCTTCTACGACATCAAACACAGCGACCTGGCCAAGAAGTCCCTGGACATTTCTGTCTGGGATTACGACATCGGAAAATCCAATGACTACATCGGTGAGCTGGAAGTCTGTTCCCTGTGGGGCAGGGGTTTGGTGCCTGCTGTGGGGTTGGGGGTGTTGGTCACCTGCCCGGGTGGGGTGATGGAATCTGGTGGGTGCAGACCCCACACTGCCCCACCTCCAGCATCCTGGGAGATCTTCTGGGCAGGAAGAGCATCTCCAGGCGTTTCCATGAGATTTTTGGATCCAGGAGGGGCGTGAGGCAGAATTTCCTGGAGCATCAGCATCACCTCTGGGTACAAAGTCTGCTCTTCTCCCCTTTCCCCAGGCGGGTGCCAGCTGGGAATCACGGCCAAGGGTGAGCGCTTGAAACACTGGTACGAGTGCCTGAAGAACAAGGACAAGAAGATCGAGCGCTGGCACACCCTGCAGAACGAGAACCACGTCGCCAGCGATTAAAGGGAGCCTCCGCCCGGCCCTCCCCACCCTGTGCCACGCCCCTGTAGGTCCCCGGTGTCCCCGGTGTCCCGTCTTCCAGCGCAGCCACGCCTTGCTACAGCCTCCGGTCCCAGGGTCCTCCGCCTCCCCCAACCCCCCTCCACCCTGAAAACTCCCCCGGATCTTTTCTATTCTCCTTTATTTATTTCCAGCTGGGGGCGGGAGGCCGTCGAGTGTCCCCTGGTGTGTGATTTTGGCAAGCAATAGTTCCCTCCTGACTGTTCCCCTCCCTCTCCCCGGTCCCCGTGGCAGCGTTCCCGTCGCGTGTCTGACGCTCCGTGTCCCTCCAGCCTCCACTCCCGGCATCTCCCGGTGGGAGATGGGAGTGCTGGGCTTGGGAGCGTCAGCCTGTCCTTGCTTGTGTGATCTCAATACCTCAGTTGCAATAACGACAAAAGCTCCTCGGCTTTGGTGTGGGTGTCACCGTCGCCTGGTGTCCGTGTCGTCGTGGTTAGGCCAAATCCGGTGTCACCGGTGCCATCCTGCTTGAGCTTCACCTCTGGTTCGGCCCACCCGAGCAGTGTTGTGGCACATCCCTCGCTGAGAAGATCCACCACCCGCACAGTAACAGCGGCAAGGAGGGTTTAGGGAGCTGTGTGCTCGCAGGGAAGCAGCTTTGGCTCGGTTCGTGTCGTTCCCAGCCGCCGCGGGCTGTTCCTTCGCCCCAGGAAATCGGTGGCTCCGCCGTGGTGGGAGCCCAGCTGTGTTTTAGGGTTGTGACTACCTCCTCTTCACCTCTGAGCTGTGTAATAGTGACCGGCTGAGCCCTGAGGGCAGCTCCTGGCTCCCCTCAGACCCCTCCCGCTTCCGAGGATTTACTGTTCCTCAGGAGGGAAGCTGAGGGAGCTGCTCCTTCCCCCCAACCCCCTGATATGCGTGAGGATTATTGCTTTAATCCCCCACAACTCCTGGAATTAGCTGGAGCAGTCCGAGATCTTCCAAACTTGGCTTGGTTTGGTTTTCTTTCATTTTTCCCGGTTCTGCACAAGACCCTTTGTCCTCGACCTGCACTTTTAGGGATGGCCCGGAGCTGTTGGATCTGCCCTGGACAGCAGGAGAGCTCAGGCTCTCTCCAGCTGCTGCTGCTGCTCAGGTCTGGAACCATTCCCTGGCTCTGGAAAAGCCCAAGCATATCCCTGTGGATAGGAGCACCATAAGCACGATGGAATATAGGGAATTTTTCGTCACACTGCGCATGTCGTGTGAAACCTCCCCGCCCCCTGCACCCTCTGCTGCGGCCGCTCGCTCTTGGAGTTGGATGAATTTTATTTTCCTGGCGTTTTCTTTATTTTCCCCTTTTTTCATGGAATTCTTGCCTCTGTGCCAGTCAGAGTGACATCTCTGAGCCACTCTGGCCAGAACCCAGACTAAAACAATCCCGTCCTTTTGGGATTGTTCCCCTCTGTATCCCGTGCTGGAGCCTCCCTGCTCCAGGCCTGGGTGAGCTGTGGGATGCTAGGATCCAGGATCAATGGTTGGACTCTCCCTTTTCCAACCTTCGTGACCCTAAACTGCCACCAGCCTTTCCAGAGGGATAGGCCTGGCCCAAACCTTCCTGTTCATCCCAGAGCAGCACTCGGGCACGGAGCTGTGCTGGGGAAATGTGTGGCTGAGGGTAAAAATACCTTTAAAAATCATTATTTAAACAATTCCTTGATTTCTCCTAGCCCTGCAGCCGCCCAGCCCCCTTTGTATGTGCAGAACAGCTCACTTAAGGTCACCCTTATCCCGTCCTGTATTCCCATTCCCTGTTCAGCCTGCTTTCTTTGGGAAAAGGATGCTCAGATCATCTCTCTGCACCTCCAAAATTCAAGTGCAGCTCGCCAATCTCCTCGGTATTGTGCAAAACCACGGCCCAGCCCTCCCTCTTCTCAGTTTTTCTGATGGTAATTCCTGCCCTGAATGACTTCTTTTCGTTGTAAATAAAGCATGCACCTATGGATTGGGAATGGTGAAAAACAAACAACAACAACAAACAAAAAAAGAGAAAAAAAGAAAAAAAATAGAATTCAAAGCCTCTTCTACTGCTGTTTGCATTCAGACTCGCATGCAGTGATTTTACAGCCAAATACCAGTTTACAACTGTTAAAGAGAAAAAGAAAATGTTACACGGGAATTAGAAATCCTCCAGTCTTCCGCTGCATGCAGCACAACATCCTCTCTTGGTGTGGTATCTAATAAAGTGAGACTATTGGAAAAGAACAAAAAAAACCCCAAAAAACAACCGAGTTTTTGGCTTCTTTCATTGCCTGTGGGATCAGGAACAGCGTGGGGTGGAGGTGCTGGGAATTCCTGGTGGGTCGGGGGTGCTGGGATTGAGGTGGGCTCGAGGCGTGAAGGAGTTTGGGGTGGTTGGGGCAGAGATCCTGGCTCTCCTGTGGGTAACAGGGATCTGCGTTTGGGAGTATCCTGATTTAATCGTGCGGGTTTAAATCATCCCTGGGCTCTCCCTCGCTTGGTGCCTGGGGGTGAATGCCCTGGGGGAAAAGCAGGAGCGGTGGTGGGAGATTCTTTCCCCTCCCTCACCCCCAGTTTGGGGAGCAGGAGCCGCTCCCTCGGGCGGCGGCAGCTCCCGTTGTGCCGCTGCTCCAACCAAGCGACGATTTCCTTTAATTTCCTTTTATTTCGGGTGTTTTCCGGCTCGATTCCCGGGGCAGGGCTGGTGGGAGCCCCCGGGCGCTGGTGGGGACATCGCCCCTCGGGGACATCGCTCCCTCCGTGTGCCCGGACGAGGACGAGGTGGCGGCGGTGGCCGGGCCGGTGGCGATGCCCAGAAACAGCAGCAGATGTCACTGGAGCTCCAGGGATGCAGCGGGAAGGAGGTGCCGGGAGGATCGCCAGGGATTTGGGAATTTGCGGGGAACAATCGCACCCCGCTCCTGCCGCTCCTAACGCTGCTTCTCTTCCAAACCTTCAGCGGCAGGGAAGAGTTGGGGCTTTGTCCTCTGGGAAAAAAACGTTCCCAGGGAAGTCCAGCAGCCTTAAAACTGAGCTTTCGGAACTTCTTTTCATTGTTTTTGTTTTCCAGCGTTGAGTTCTTCCCATTGATTTTTCCTCCTCATTTTTTTTCCTTTTTCCTGCCCAGCAAGTGGCCAGCAGAGAGGTCCCAGTGGAGGAATTCCAGTGGAAAAGTCTCATCCAAGACCTCCCAAACAAGAAATCCACCCCAAGAGGTCCCAGCAGAGAGACCATCCAGCTCCAGCTGAAGACTGGGACAAGGATCTCCCACGTGCCCTGGGATGAAGGTGCTGCTCTGTTTGTGGGTGAGGCAGCACCAGCCGTGCTTGGTTGTGAATTCCCAAATGGAAAATGATTCCAAAGACGGAAAGAGGGATTTTGAGCAAATCCATGGGAATAAGAGAGGATCCTTTGTTCCCCCACGTTCCTATTTCTCCTCCCATTTTCTTCTCAGCCTCTCCAGAAGGAAAATCCTTGGATTGCAAGCTGGGCTTGTTCAGGACCATCCTATGCACCTCCCGCTTCCGTAGGTGGCTTCCCAGTTTTAATTCCATCCCAGCACATCGGAAGCATTCCGCTCTTCCAGCCACTTTCCTCATGTGCTGACTGGATTCGGACCTTTGGAGCCATCCATGGATTCTCATCCTGGTTCTGGCCAGGCCATTCGGGAGCAGGAATGAGAAATCAATACAGGTTTGCTCTTCATCCAAGGGGCTGGGAAATGGGGATGGCAGCAGCGCCTTAAGCAGCTGCCAGGACCTGAGGCAGGTCCTTGACTGATCTTGGAGAAGGGCCAGGACCATCCCAGGAAAAAAAACGTGGGATGGAGGTGTTGGCAAAGTGTTGGGCTCTTGTTCCATTCCTGCGAAATCCAAGTGGCTCCTCTCCAAGGCTCCCGTGGCTCCAGGAGGTCACAGCAGCACCCAGGGACCCAACTCATGCCCTGCAGTGCTGTTTTCTGGTTACTTCATTAAAAATTCTGTTTTATGGAGCTCTCCTCATCTCCTGCCTGATCCCGGGGCATCAGGAGCGCACTGAACTGGAGCGAAACCTTCCCTGGCTTTCCATCTCCGGGGGGAGGGGGAAATACAATAAATAAACCAAGCTTTTCTTCTTTAACATTTCACTTAAAAAATAGAGGAGCTCAAATAAATAAATCCCTCCTCTATCCGCTTTGGAGCCCAGCTTTTCCAAAAGCCAGCAGGGAGAAATCTCTTTATCTCCCAGGGCAGAGATAACAATGTAATTACGAGCTGGGATCAATGGTTTTCATCTCATCAGTCCTCAGCCTAAAATAAACCCTTCTCTTTCCGCTCCAACGCCCAGAGCTTGGCTACTACCTCCTCTGGGCTACCAGCCACTGCAGGGGTCAAGGTCTGTGGTGGTGTCTGGAGAAAGATTTTTCCTGGGGGAAGCTGAGTTTTGGGATGCCTTTTCCACAGGGGAACGTTGGATCTTGAGTGGAAGAGGCCAATGAAGACCCTCAGGGGATGCTCAGCTCCTCCCTCGCCAGAGGAATACGGAGCCCTGTTTTAGTGGTTGTGTGAATTTCCTGAGTTTTTGGGGGGAAGAAAAATTCCAAACAATAAATATAATCCTTTTTTTTATTGCAGGCTGCAGCATGGGAGCGTAACTCACGGCCATCGGAGAGAGGAGTGGTCGGCAGCTGCCGTAAATCCCGGATTCCAACAGGCTCCACACTCTGAGAAAAGTAGCAGTGGATGCACGGGATAACGGGAAGGGAATTGGAAAAGGAAAGGGAGTCCGATGAAGCACAGCTTGAATATTAACTGGGAGTGATGGTTTGTACTGGGAGAGGCCCCAGGAGATGGAGCAGCCTCCTGATGATGGAGCTGGAATGAGGAATGTACTCGNCCAGCACATGACTCCATGCCAGGCTCAGCTGGGATAATTTGTGCACCTGGAATAATTTCCACCCAGCGTGGAAAGCGGCATTTCGTTATAAACGAGCACAAAATTCCTACCTTTTCCACCCTGTTCCCGTCATCCTATGGCTTTGCTTCCACGGCTTTGCTGTTTCCCAGCCAGCACCGCTCCATCCCAGCCTGGCTGTGGCGCTGAGCTCATCCCAGCTGCTCCCTGGGGATTGCATTCCCAAAGAGCAGCGCTGTCCAGGACACGGGGAGCGGGTTTTAACTGGGAGAGAGCGGGTTTAGATGGGATGTTATTCCCACGGGAAGGGGATCACTCCCTGCCGTGCGGATCCAGCCCTTTGCATCCTGCTGCTGCTGCGCTAAGAGCTGGAAAACCGCGTTTTCCTGGAATCCAGGTGGAGCTGGTATCAGCTGGAGAAGTTTACTGCGGAACGTGGGCCTGGCAGGAGCGGGGATGGGAGCTGGGGAAGCGGCGGCTGCTGCATCCTCGGTGTGGGGGACACGGACACGGCTCCCTTGGGGATATTTTGGGAATGCTGGGCAATGAATCCAAGCCCCCCGGGGCAGGGAACAGGTGGATAGGGAAGCGGGATGCCGGCACCTGCCTTCCAAGCTGGATGGAGCGGGTGGAGCCGGGCTGGAAAGCTGCAGCTTTCTGCTTGCAGGGATCCGAGCAGCTCCCTGGATCCCTTAGGGCCGCAGAGAGAACGGATTCCTCAGGTTTGCTGGGAGAAATCCCAACAAACGCCTTTCAAAAGCTGTCCAAACAGAAAGGCCTCACCTTGATCGGGGCAAACTGGGGAATAAAAGCGGTGGCAGACAAAAAGGAGCGGGGGAAAAAAAATGGATTTAGGTCGGGTCAAAGGGAATTGCCGCTGAGAAGCCTCGGGGGTGTTTGGAAACGGGGATGGGCTGAATTTGGGAGGGAAGGAGCCTGAGAAATTCACGGGTGTCTCTGTCACTCCTCTTTGTCTCCTGATGAGGGTCAGCATCGTTAATTGAGGGCCACCTGGGCAGAGCTGAGGAGCCGATCGGTATCTCCCTGATAAGAGCCCTGTCATGGAAACCCTGAGTGCCGCAGCCGAGATCTCCGGAGCCTCGGCAAATCAGGGCTTTATTCAGCCGCTAACAAAGAGTAGTTTCCTTTTAAAATCTGAGTTATTCTGCTCCGTGTGAACCCCGCTCCCCTGTGAAGGCAGGTGGGACTTCCAGAGGGGGAATTCAGCCGCTGCCTTATCTCCAAAGCTCTCCCGAAGGAGGAGTTTCCAGGAGCTCTCACCTTGCTGGAGCTCACACCTTTCATCCCCAGCTGCTCTCGGGGTGTTTTAAATGTCTTGGCCTTGCAAATTGGCTTTGATCGAGCAGCGGGAAAGTTTTCGGGGAAGCAAGGCTTTGGAGACCGGCAGGAAAAGTGGGAATGAAAACCTGCCTAAGGGAAAGCTGCTCTGCCAGGCAGCACAGAGGGTAATCGAGGCAGGTTAAATCCCTGGAAAACAGACTCATTGCACCCCTGGAAAGGCTCAGGGTCAGGCTAGACGGGGCTTGGAACAACCTGGGATAGTGGAAAATAACAAGGGGGTGGGGGGTGGAATGGGGTGAATTTGAAGTTCCCTTCCAACCCGAATTTTTCTGGGATTCTCGGAGGAAGCAGAAGCACGGAGCGGAGCCCATTGAGCAGCTGTTGAATTAAAAACCCAGGAAAAAGGGAAAACAAAGCCCAGCAGGGACCTGGGAAGGGTTCACAGGAGCTGGCGGGCTCTGGTGCACTGGGATAACCCCGGGCCGGAGCTGCTCTCCTGGAGTGGGAATCTTATCGATCTCCTTTGTTTTACCAGCGGCGCTGACGTGATGATACTTGGCAGCAGCGCTAACGCTGAAATACGAGCTGCGCTCGGGCCTCTTTATCTTTAATTGTTTGAAAAGTGACACGGGGATGGCGTTGGTGCCCTGGAAATCATCCCGGGGCTGCGGGGGAGGTGCTGAGCCACAGGTCGGGGACCTGCTCGTGCGACAGGCGGGCCACTCCGCCTTTTCCCGCATCCCTGGAATCTCACGGTCCCGCAGCGGTGGCCAAAGGTGCTGGGAAGTCTCCTGTGCTCGTGGAAGTGGCCACTGGCTGCTGTGACAGGAGGAGGTGGGGACAACAGGGCCAGCCACCCGTGGGAACAGCTGCTGGTGGTGGCAGAGCAACGTTCATCCATCCCGGGTTATTTTCCATGTCCTTTTCCCCGAATGGACTTGGAAGCCTTGTCAGCATCCCACGCAGGAGCTGGGGACGGAGGCAGAGGGAGGTGGGGTGCGCTGACATTTAACTCAGACGAGGATTTAAGGATTTACGCTGAAATGGAGTTTAAAAATTCCTGTCCTGGTGCCAACCGGCTGCAGCCAAGAGCTTGGGAATGCTGCTGTGTCTCTGGGATGGGAAGGATTTACACCCCAGGAGTGGGGTATACCTGCTTTTGGAAAGGGGTCACCTCATCTTTAATTTTCCCTGCCTGGGGGATGATGGGGTGGGAATTCCTCTCTTTGCTTCAGCTCCTGGAAAATCGGTCCCTGCCTGATGGGGAATGTGCCGAGCCAAATCCGCACCTCCTGAAATCCTCAAACACCGGGGAATTTGTGGAAGGGCTACAGATGCACTGGGAGGAATTTTGAAGCATTGGCGTAGAACGGAGCATTTTAGACCCATCCACTTCTTTACCGACGGCCTTGGCCTCTGCGTGGGAAGGAAACACAGCGATTTATTGACTTTTTTTTTCCCCCAGGTTTTTTTATTCAGATATTTTCGACAGACGCTCCTCAGGGCGGGTGTGACCGGCGCCGTGGATCTGTCGCTGCTGAGCTCACGGCAGCCGATCCGTGGGACAAATCTCAATCCATGGAGCAGCTCGGGATGTGAGCCAGCCCCGGGATGCAGGGAGGGGTCTGCCGCAGGAGCTGGCTCCAGGAGCAGCTTCCCGAGTCCTCCCTTGCTCCAGCAGCGAACGGTCCCTCCTGGAGCTGAATAATTCAGGCTCTGCAGCGCTGCCGCTCCCGCCGGGAGCGCGGCACGGCCGGGGAATGGCAATGAGCCGGCGCTGCGGAGCCTGCTTGGGCTCGGAAAGCTGGGAATTCATCCTTTCCCCCATTCCCAGCGATGCCATCCCGACCCCCGGGGCCTGTCCCCTTCCCAGGAGGACCACGCTGCTCCTCGGAGCCCTGGAGCCAGGTTGGATGGGCCGGGATGCGGCGCTGGCACGGGAAATGCGCTCCTGGCGCGGCTTTGAGATGCGAGGGGTGTGGTGGCCTCGGGGACAGCAGCGAGGACACGAGGTGGCTTCAGGACAAGGCAAATAAAGCTCGTCCCCAGGCCCTTGTCACCGCCGTCCAGGTGTCCCCAGGGCTGGAGCAGAGCCCGGACACCCTGGGCTGTCCTCGCAGCATCCCTGTCCCTGCCCTTTGCATCCTCCTGCTCTCCCGGGATTCCTCTTGGCTGCGGCTTTTCCTGGGAGTGCTTCCAGCGTTGTGTGGTGCAGGAAGAGGTGGCAAATCCCTGTGGAGAGCAGGAGGGTTGGTCACTAAACTGGGAAGCGGGAGCCTGGAGGCTGCAGCTTCGTGCCCTCTATGGGATGGGATGGGATGGATGGATGGGATGGCCACAAAAACCATCCCTGCTCCTTCGTGGATCTGTTCCTGCGCCAGTGGAGCCGGGACTGGGGTCCTGAGCAGCACCTGGAATGCTGCACCTTGTGGGATATCCAAGGGGAGATAATGGTGCCGAGCATCCCATGGTTCCGGCGTCCATCCCTCCTACGGCTGATGGAGCTGCCGACATTCCTGCTCCATTTTCGGGATGAGCCCGGCTCTGGATAAAATAATTTGCTGAGAATCATTAACCTAATGATGGAGGCTTTGGATAAACAGCTTAGCCTGGCCGGGGGGAAAATGGGCTCAATGGTGGCTCTGGAAAGAGATGGGAAAAGGGATTGGGATGAGCGGTGGGGGGGTTCAGGGGTATTGAGGCTGGGGTCTCCTCCCAGCCCCCTGATCCCAGGGACTTTCAGCCCCATCCCACCCCTCTCCATCCTGGAGATGGAAAGGAGCAGGAATGGGGTGTGAGCACCAGAATCCTGCCTAGCCATGGGATTTAGGGATAAAACCTCAGGACCACATCCCAGCGCTGCTGCAGGGTCAAAGGGGAAACTGAAAAGCAGCTCGGGCACCCAAAGCTTTTCCTATTTTTGGAAATGTTGGAGATGATGGGAAGTGGCACCGGGTAGGAGGAAGTTTGGGGTGAATATTCCCATTTATCCCAGAATTGTGCCAGACAATCAGGAAGCTCCGAGCAGGCAGAAGGAAGGGAAACATCCTCAGCTCCATCTTTAGGTGTCTTTGCAGTTTTTCTGTCTGGATCAGAATTGGAGCTAGGTGAGCCCTAAATGCCGATAATTAAACCCAAACCGCCCCAGGTTCAGGTGCCACCCCCCGTCCCCGATGGGGGCCTGGCCCTGTTATTTGAAATTGATGCAATTATTCTTCTGGCAGAGTAAGAAATTTCTGTTCTACGGTGCCCAGCGGACCCTAAAGCAGAACAAACGCTTTAATAAAGCCGGGATGGGCCTTCCTGGAAGCCGGAATGTTGGGTTATTAAGGAGAGGAGCAGGTTTGGGAATGTTTAATAAATGATTGCCTGATATTTCTTGCTTGCAACGCACCTCTCTGATTAGTAAATGTTTTCTGCTCGCTGATTAACTTTGTTTATTCCTTAATTAGGTTCAGCGCCGGCTGTCTCGTGGTTCCCAAATAATTGTTTGATTAATGGGCCTGGATTTACATTTTCATTAAGCCCCCCCCCACAATTAGCAGTGCCAGAACAGGCAGATCTGGGCCCTCGGAACGACAATTCCAGCCCATTAACTAATAACTGTCCTATTGATCGGGGATAATGGAGCACAGGCGGTGAATCCACGGCTGAGCCACGGAATTCCCGGGGGGAATGTTGGGAATGCACCCCAGCGGCACCTGCTGCTCCAGCTGCCTTTGCCTCATCGGTGATTAAAAGGGGCTTTAATTGATTTAATTGATTCCAGTTTGGGCATTGATTGGTGAGGGAGGGCTCCCAGTCAGGGATGGAATCATCACTTCCCAGGATGGGATGGGATGGGATAGGGGNGGTCAAGAATGGAGATGGGATGAATGGGGTATGAGGGATGGGAATGGGGTGGGGATAGGGATGGGGACAAGGCCAGAAACAGGAATAGGGGCAGGAAGAGGGATGGGAGCAGGAAGAGACACAAGGACAAAGAGGAGGACACTGCCAAGGAGCCGCTTGGCTGCCGATCCCGAGGGAAGGGAGACGAATCCCTGCTTGTCTCAGCCAGCCTGAAACGTGCCCAGAGATGCTTTCCCAGCGGGGAGGAGGAGGTGCCGGGGGACAAACAACCCCTTTTCCATATTCCCAGGGGACCTGCCAGGCTGCAGGGACATCACCGTGGCGAGGATGTCACCCTGGCAGGGCCCTGTTGCTGTATTTGCTCTCACCACAACCGTGGCTGGCTTTTTTTTTATTTCCATGCTGGATTCTGCTCTCCAAAAGTAGGACACGGCCGTTCCACGTGCCTGCTCCAAAGCTCCATAATCCCCCGCCGTTGGCCAGGCTCGGGAATCGCCGTGCTGGGAGTGGCTTTGCCGGGTGCTCCGGGGCTGCGTGGGACCCGCATCCAGCGAGGAGAGGTTGGAGGGGATGGAAAACCACAGGGACCCCTTGGATCTCCTCCTTTTTTGTGGGAGTGATGTCACCCCTGCCTGGGGATGGCCGTGATTCCATGGCCAGCATCCCTCTGCCCTCATCCCAGCCCTGGGATGCTCCTCATCCTCTCCAGCAGGGAGGGAAGAAGGCAGAGCAAATCCCTCTGCCAGGAGCTGCCGGGGGAGGATGGCAAAACGGGCCAAAAATGGGGATTTTGGAAGGTTTTCCTGAGTTTCCCCATTCCACGTCAGAATAATCCTGGATTTGCCTCGCTGTTCTCCGTCTTTTCCCCCTCTGGAGTGCAAACCAGCCCCAGGGAGGCCGAGGAGAAGCTCCCAGTTATTTGTTAGCCCAGAGCTCCGAGTGGTCACTGGAAAACTTCCGGCTCTGCCTTGTGTCCTGTCCATCCCTGGCTGAGGATTTACGGAGCTGCCTCTGGCCCAGGTCAGGGGCAGATCATCGTCCCTGCCTCTGCTCCGGCCCTTCCCCACATCCATCACCATTATCCCGGGTTTTTCATCAGGCATGACCCATTCCCGAGGTTCCCAGGAACTGCTGGAGGATTTATTTCCCTGCATCCCGACGCTGCATCCGGGACACGCTGCCCTTCCCAAAATTCCCCAAAATTTCCCTCCTTCCAACATTTTTCCTCCAAAAGCTGCAGGTTTGCACGGCAGGAAGAAATTCTGGGAGCTGTTTGGCGATGCCATCTGTGGATTCTCCCGTCACAGCCCCATCCCGGTGCCTGCTGCACTCCGAGGGCAGCTCACAAACTCCAACACGTGGAAGCCAAACCCAGATCCATGAATTAGCAGGAAGAAATGGAAATGGGATCCCTTTTTGAAGTTTAAAGGGAAGGTGAGGGAGGCTGTGGGAAGGGGAGCTGCAGCCGGGATGTGCTTCCCACACTCCATGGAGCACCAGGAATACTCAGGACACCCCTGGCAGGAATCTCCATCGCGTTTTGGACTTCACCAGCCCTGGAAAAAGAAGCCCTGAGCCCAAAAGCAGCCAGGATGGATTGGAAAATGCCCATTCCTGGGGAATTCCTGCCTGGCTCAAGGAATGCTTTGTGTTTAGGGAGCAAAGGGCTCTGGCTGAGGGCAAGGGGGGGGGATGGTTTTAAACTGAAAAAGGAGAGATTTAGGTTGGATTTCAGGAAGAAATCCTTCCCTGGGAGTCCTTGGAGGCTCTGGATCCCTGGAGTTTTCCAAGGCCAGGTTGAATGGAGCATCCCCTCTTTTCTTGAGCCATCCCCTCCTCCCCACACCATCCCCTCCTGCCCTAAACCTTTCTTTCCTGCCCCAAAATGCCCTCCCCCTGCCCCATGCCAGCAGCACGATCCCGAAGCATTGGTTCTTGTCATTTATTAGCAGGACAATCTGCTTTAGGCCCTGCTGACAAATGGGGAGGTTGCATTCCAGGAGTTTATCCCTGGGGAACAAATAAACAGAGCGCTGGAAACCTCGTGAATTTTTAAAAGAGTTTATAGAATTCTTTTTTTTTTTCTTTTCCCCCCTTTTCTCACAGACGGAATGCTGAAGGGGGAAATATCCCCTCCATCTGCATTCCCAGCACTTCTTTTCCCTTCAATCCCTTAATCCGCTTCTTTCCAGCTTTAATCCACATGGTTGCCTCTTTCTCGTTGGGTTTTTCATCAATTCCCCCCACTCCAAATAATCACAAAACCAACACCGAGACTCCGCAGCTCCGTGAGCATTACATCATCCCAATTCTTATTTTTCTTTTTCCTTTTTTTTTTACCCTAGAATGAGCCTGGATTTGCGGCCCCGGGGCGTTTCTCGGGATTGCGGGCAGCGGGAATTGGACATCCATCAGTGCCCGCGCCGGGAGAGCGGCTCCCTGCTGGAGCCATCCCTGCCCCCCGGGCATCCTGATGAGTTAATTAAGGAAAAGCCGGGCAGGAGAGGTGCGGGCCCTCCGGGAATGCTTCCTGGAAGGGAGAGGCTCCTGTAATTCCCAGGGAGCCATGGCCACCGGCTGCTTCCCGGGGGAGCAGGGAAACACCAGCGCTGAGGAGAAGCCTCCTTGAGCATCTCCAGGGGGATCACGGGGTGTTGGGTTCCCATTCCAAAGAGGTGTTCCCAATATTTTCCCCGCAGCTTCCAGGGGCTGCTCCATCCTCTTCAGCATGGGGGGTGACTTGCATGGATCTCCTGCCTCCAATCCCTCCAGATCCCAAAATTCATCCCTAAAAGCAACGAAAATCCATCGGGAAAACTGTGCTCGCTCCTGTTTTGGTGATTCCAGCTCGTTCCTGCCCAAGTCGTGCTGCTGGAAAATGAATGTGGAGAAGAAGAGTGGGAAAGGCCGGCAGGAGCTCGTTATTCCATGGCATTCCTGATTCCTGGGAGTTATTCCCTTTCCAAGAGCACGAGGTTTGCTAATTATTGACTTTTAATCAGCTGCTCCCTGATAACCCAGCCCAGCTCCCCAGTCCGGGAAAACCAGGATTGCAGGGACGTTTTCCAGCCCCAGAGGAACACCTTGGGATAGAGAGAAGTCAATGAAGGAAATGAGGCTCCCTTCCCTGCCCTTCCCTGGATGTCACCTCCTTCATAACCCAGAGCTGGAAGTACAAGCACAGCCTCATCCTCGGGAGGAAGGCAAAACCTCTGGAAAACCTCTGGGATGCTGCTCCAGCATCTGCCGTGGGAGTGCTGGGGACCAGCAGGAAAAAAAACCCTTTCAGCTATCTCCAGGGAAAAAAATGATCTCCTAAAAATTGACATTTCCAATCCCAAAAGGCCCCAAATGTGACTTCAATCCCAAACTTGTTTTCCCACTTCCCGGCTCGTTGCGGAGCAGAGCAAAGCAGCACCAGCGACCCATTTAAATGGGAGATCCTGACCTTTCCCCTGAGGATCTTTCCAGCCATCCTGTTCCCGGCTTTTTTTTTTTTTTTTGGTGTGTGCTGGCACTTCCTAATCCTCCAAATGGGATTGGATGCAGCTTTTTCAATATTGTAATGCACTGCATCCTCTTTTTTCCCGAGCTCTCCGGTAATTAGAAGGTTTTTAAATGCCCGTAAACGAGGTCTGCGGTGGCGGGGAGGAGGGGACGGTCACTCCGGTGTCCCCCCCGGGGTGGAGACCCAGAATTTGCCCTTTTCCAGTGAAAACCACCCCGGTGCCAGGGCACTGGGAGTCACCGGCTCCATTTCCCTGGATAAGGCCGGCGCCAGGAACCTCCACAATCACTTTTGGCTCAAAATCCAGCGTCCCTGACGCCAGGATTTATCTGGGGACGCTTCAGGCCAAAGTCAAAATTCCCCTGGCAATAACCTCGATGTCTTCGGGGTAAAATCCACCCCGAAAACCCTGCTGGATTGGGTCCTTCTGGGAGCAGGGATTGGGAGATGCTTCCTTCACGCTCCACTCCGTAAGGAAAACAGATTTGATGTCTCAGGAGGATGCTGGGGAGCCAAACTTTATTCCAACAGATGGTGGCCCCCGGGGGAAGGTGCCACGCATCCCATCGGGAGAGCTGGAATTGCAAACACCCCGCTGGGGAGCCGTGGAGGGAGAGGATATCCCTGTTTTTATAAAATACAAGGAAGAATCGCTGGGTTTGGGGGGAAAGTGGGAGAGTTTGGATGCAGGGAAAGCCCTTGGGTGGTGGGATCCACTGGCCCAGCACGGGGCTGCTGTTCCCAGCCCCATTCCCGCAATTCCCAGAGCTCGGCCGGAGGGAGGGAGCGTTGCACGGCCGAATCCAGGGAACAAAACACCGGGAGGATTAAAATAGTACAAACCAGCTCCTCAGCCCCCAGACTGGGACTGAGGCAGCGTTCCCAGCCTGGTTTCCTATGGAAACGAGCGCCGCGGTCCAGCCGCTTCCCTGCGCCTGCCCGGGGCGGTGTCGGGCGGCTCCTCGCACATGGATGCTCCCGCATCCCGCACGGATCGGGCGAGGCTGCGCCTTCCCTCGGCAGGATCCATCCCTCCCCTCGGCTGCTGCATTCCCGGGGCTCCAGGAACGGGGATCCCAGCGGGATGAACGAACCCCTGTGGGTGTGCTGGTCCCCCGCTTGCCCTGCACCCGGAAAATTCCGCATTCCAAGCCCGCATCCCAAGCCCGCATCCCTGGCTGCAGCTTTGGGAGCAGAGATTCCAAGGCCATGGAAGGTGCTGCCTCCATCAGCTGCAGGCACAGGTGTTTCTTCTGGAGCCTTTTGGAATTCTCTCCTCACCTGGAGGGACTCGCTGTGTGCCACAGCCGGGAATGCTGAGGGATTGGGATCACAGCTGGGAATTCTGAGGGATTGGGATCACAGTCAGGAATGCTGAGGGATCCGGGATCACAGCCGGGAATGCTGAGGGGTCAGGATCACAGCTGGGAATTCTGAGGGATCGGGATCACAGCCGGGAATTCTGAGGGATTGGGATCACAACTGGGAATGCTGAGGGATTGGGGTCACAGCCGGAAATGCTGAGGGATCGGGATCACAACCAAGCCAGCACCGAGCAGGGGATCCGGGTCCCAGCTGCCACCAGCACCCCCTAAAAATCCCCCCCAACTCTTAAATTTGGCAGTAAAAGGGGGGGGGAAAAAAATCCCGCTCACTTTAATCCCTTTAGAGTTGCAATTTTTCCTGTTCCCAGGGTCGGGAAGTTTTCAAATTAATTTTTAATTGATCTGACGGCGCAGAAAATATAAATCTCCACATATGCAAACACACACATAGATACATCCCGTGACATATTTATATTTAATTTGATATATTTAGCTATGATCTTTTTATTTATAATGCTGGTTTAGATCATTTCTATGCATTTGCATCTATATATGTGGAGATATATCACATGTTTATATATTTATATTGTTATATTAATTATATTAATATATTTCTATTAACATCCTGACGTATTTTTTTAATTTATATTTTAAACGTAGCTTTAATCCTTGCCTGCCCCGTTCAATAAATCTCTGGCCGGTCCCAAGAGGATGGAACCGGATTCCCGGCGGGAATCCTCAGCATCCCTCGCTTTGGGAGCAGCGGCGGGGCCGGGGCCACCCGGGAGCTGCTTCCCCATGCCTGAAAAACGGGGGAAATCGAGAAATAAAATTTAAAAACAGATCCAGTCGAGGCGGCGGGAGGGAAGGGGTTAAGGCCGGCAGCCGGCGGAGGGAGCGGAGCCGCTGGATGGAGACGTTAAGAAGCGGCGCCCGGCAGCGGCTGCGGGCAGAGCCGAGCGGCAGCCGCCGGGCCGGGCTCTCCCCGGCCGGTACCGGCACCACCGGAGCCCCCCCCGGGTGTCACCGGCACCGTCAGAGCCCCCCCGGCAGCGGGGCCGGGCCGCGGGCAGCGCCCGGAGCTCCCCCCCGCCCCG
>VXAD01003541.1:530853-553081 GCA_013399195.1 Dicrurus megarhynchus
TGATGATTCCCGCCTCATCCCGGCAGGGATTTCTCGCTGGTTTCTGCTGGTTTGGGAAGGGTTTTGCTTGGCGGAGGGAGCCAGGAGGGAGAGAGCTCTGCTCATCCTCATCCTCCTTCCCAGACTTCGTGCAGGAACGTCTCCGCCAGGGAAATAGGGAATATGAGGGAATGTAATCCTTCCAGAAGCCTCTCCCCTGTTTATTTTCCTCTTCCCACATCCATGCTGGCAACTTCGGGGGATAATTTAATCTAAAGATGAGCAGGGAGAGCAGAGGCAGTTGCAGAACGGCGTGAAGGTAACCTTGAGCTGAGCCCTATAAACCCCGGCCTCCATCCAGGCAGGATTAAAGAAACTTTCCTGGCAATCCAGAGCCGGGAATCACAGCCCCCACCCAGCCTGGCCCTGGCCCACTGCACCTTCTCATCCGCTGAGTGCCATATCCTTCCTTCCTCTGGGAATTTATCTGGGAGTTATCCTTTATAAATAAGGGGCTGTCCTTTCCCTGGGCTTGGGAAAGAGCTTTTCCTTGGAATATCCAGTGCTGTTGAGCTCCAGGGGCTCCTCCAAGACAGGGTTTGTTAGCAGTTATTACATTTTTAAATTGATATTATAGTTATTTTTAGCAATTATTGTGGTTTTTATGTATCTTTATATTACATCTATCCTATACATTATTAGCAGATATTAGAGGGGTTATATTTATTATTTTATTATCTATATTAATAGCCACTACCATGGGTTTTTAATTCTATTCTATTCTATTCTATTCTACATTTTCTATGTTATTATATGATATAATATGACATTATATTACATTATAATATTCCATATATTCTTAGCAGTTATTAGGCCCAGGCAGAATTCCCCAGGGCATTTTGCTCAGGTTTTTGGGATGCTTTTCCCAAATCCTGGTGCCCAAGGAGCCGAGCCCAGCTGCAGCATCAGGGCTGCAGGTGCCTGTGTCCAACGGGGCTCATCCATGTCCGGATGTTCCTGTCCTTCAGGGTCAGGAACATCCCAAACCCCTTCAGGGATGTTTGGGATCCTGGCACATGGGAAATCTGCCCCCCACGGAGCCCTGGTCCCCCAACAGCCCAGCTGGGACTTGGGGATGGGTTTCCTCTCCCAGAAAAAAGCTTCCTTCTTCCTGAGGCATCTTTTCCCCGTGGAAGGTTGGGCCAACCCTCAGCAGCTCCAGGCTCCCATCCAGAGTCACATTCCCATGGCTGAGGCAGGGTTCCTTTCTCCCTGTGTGGGATACAGGCTCCATGGGTGTTCAGCATCATTCCCGGCTCATCCAGATCCCGGGAAAATCTCTGCTTCTCCCAACCCCCATCCCCTTTGGACTACCAGGGACTCAGCCGCTCCGAGCCGTGCAGGGAGCCCTGGGATGGGAATCTGTGCTTCCCGGTGTGTTGGCTCTCTCCGGAGCTCCTCCTGGGGCTGGGGAAGGAGCGTGGGACGGGAGGATCTGCCCTGTGCCGAGGGATGAGCCTGCAGCATCCATGGGAATGGCAGCTCCCTTCCCAAGCCGGGCCTCCCTCTCCCTCGTGCAGCGGGAAGCAGCGCCGGGTGTGCAGGGAAAGGAAGGACTCATCTCTCCCGGGAAAGGAGGTTTTGAAGGAAGTGTTGCACGAAATCCTCCTTCTCACTCCATTAATGTCCGTGGGCTGTGGAAGGCATTGTCTGCTGCTGGAAAAGCTCGTTAGTTAATTGCCCCAGTGCTGGTGTAATCCCAGATTAACGAGGGCTGAGGGAAATCTCCGTGGAGCTGCCCCGAGCATGGGATTTATGGGGAGGCTGGGTTCGGCTCTTCCCTGCCTGGGGGGTCCATCCCGGACGGGATGTGCCGGGTGCTCCCATGGGAAGAGGTTTTGGTGGGGCTGGAGCGGGGGTGGGTCACACTTCCCAAATCCCCCATGGATCCCAGCAGGGTCTCTGTGGGATTTAGGCTGCTCTGAGCACCATGAAGGGGGGGTTCTGCAGGGGGGGCGCACCTGGATTTCCCTTGGGACAATCTCCTGCAGCCAGGACCGGGCTCCGGTGCTCAAAACCTCGGGATAAAAACCCTTTGGCTGCTGCGGGGTTTGTTCCTCGCCGTCAGGCACAAGGAGAAAAACAGCAGCGTCCTGGCTTTCCCTGGAATGATGAGCTGTCAGGCTCGGGATGTGCCGGGGGCTGCGGCTCAGGAATGCTTTCCCACAGTGACAGGGACCATGGATGAGTGTCCAGAGGATCTGGGGAAGATGAGCAGTGCAGGGAGGGCCGTGCATCCCCCAGGGATGGCAGCCAGCCCCGGCACCGCCTCTGGAAAAGTCCATCCCGTGTATATCAAACCTCGGGATTCAGGCAGCTCCGTCCGGGGGGAGCTTTGCTGAGCCAGCAGCTGGCTGGGATCCAGCTGTGCTTCCCTGGGGAGCAGCCCCGGCCTTCCTCCCGCCCTCCTCCTCCTCCTCCTCCCAGCTCCGGGTGGGAGCGCATCCCCTGGGATGCACATCCCTGCTCCCGAAGTCTGATTGAAAACCGTAACTGGATTTTGCAGACTGGGCATGCAACGGCCCGAATGCGAGGCATGAAAAGTCCTGAGGTTAAACCCTGTCACAGACACTCAGCGTCCTCCGGAGGAATTACATCACCTTTTCCAAGGGCTTAGGTGTAGAAAGGGTGGGAAGAAACTGGAGAGGGAGTCTGGGAGCACCCCGAAATCCCGGCTGGCCTCTCCCAAATGCCACTGTGAGTCACTCAAAAATAGGGAATTAACGGGGAAGTGGAGCTTTCTCAGCCCTGGGTGCAGGGATGGGGTTGATGCCGGCAGCGGGAATGCCCCGGGAGGGATGCTGGAAACCGGCAGGGATGTGGGGGTGGGGGAAGGTTGGGAACCTGCTCCCCAGCACCCAAATTCAGTGACCCCGATCCCAAAGGAGGGAGCTTCCCTCTCCTTCCACAGCCCCACCAGAAGCACCCCAGGCAGATGGGATAATGCTGGAGAGAACCAGATCCCTCAGACCCCGGGGATTGCTGCAGATTAATTAATTAATTAACGAGAATGCTAACGATGCTGTGGCATGGGGCACATTTCGGCGGCTGGGAAGGGGACACCGGCTCCCACGGCTGGAACCCCGCTGTGCCACCTCATTTCCATCATCCCACGGTTCCCTGGACCCTCTCCCTGCTGAAATCTCCGCAATCCACGGCTCTCTTTCCCCTCCCTGCCTTCGGCAGCGCCGGGTGCTTTTTAAATCATTCATGGCTTAAACCATTTTTCTTTATGAGCTGCTTTTCACACTTGCGAGGGGAATTCAGCCTCCAAGAACCTGGAACGGGCTTTGACGGAATTGTGGGTGGAGGAGCAGGGAGTGAAGTGAGAACTCCCCATTTTCAGCTCCGCTTGGGCCATTGTGGAGTAGAATATCCAGGGAAAGGAGCAGAGCCATGGAGATGGGATTACCTGGGAATTAGAGGCCTGGAGGTAGCGGCATTTCTTTGCTTCTGGGGGCTGGAGCAGCTTCCTCATCCCATCTTGGATTGGGTTTGGGAGTCCCTCGCCTGCCCCACAGCGAATTCCCACCACCATCGTGGTGATCCCACCCCGTGCCAGCTGAGGGCTGTGGGGTCTGGGTGGGGATGAGCATCCCTTGGGCAGGAATTGGCATCCCTTGGGTAGGAATTGGCATCCTTTGGGTAAGAATCAGCATCCTCTGGGCAGGAATCGGCACCTCCTGGATGGGGACGAGCATCCTTTGGGCAGGAATCAGCATTCCTTGGGCCGGGGTCTGGGATATCGGCGGGAATTTGCAATGCCAGGCAGCTCAGTGTCATAATTAATAATGGGGTTAAGCTTCCTTAAATCAGCTTGATTAAACAAAATTGCCTTTCTGGGCCAGGCTACAGGCCCTGGGCTGGAGGAGCACTGGCCAGCTATTGGAATAAGCCAGGGCAGGATCCATCCCGATGTTCCTGGATTTATTTATAGCTCAGCCCTGGCAGAAACGGGGCTGGTGCCCTGTGGGCTCTGTCCTCGGGAGAGCACAGGGAGCACTGAGAGGAGGTTGTGCAATTAGCACGACCTCGTTTCAGAGGAGCCTTTTACAGACCTTAATCAGTTAGTCTGAGGCAGCCCCGAACGGATCCGTGATCCTTCTGGACCTGGATCCCTCTGGAACTCGGCGCCTCGTGCCCTGGGAAAGTGCTGAGACCACCGATAAAACCCTGGAATATTTCAAAATCTGTTTTTATCCGTAAGCAGAATCAGCTCCCTGATTCCAGTGCAAACCCCTCCACGGATTCCCAGCCAGGAGGAAGATTTGCAAACGCCACAAAATGCTTGGGAAACCCGCACAAAAGTCCACCTGCAGATGGGAAACTCCTGCCCTGGATTTCCAAGTGGAGCCAGCAAATCCCAAATGAGAGGTTTTTCCTTTGCACCCCTTGCTGCTTTGGCCTCTGGAAGGGGTTTGGCGGCTCCACAGGGAAGCTCAGGCCTGGGAAGTGTCTCACCCTTGAGGATGAGGATCCAATCCTGGTGCAGCTCCCTGGGATGAGCCTGGAAGCTGCTGACTCAGCTGCTTTTAAGGCTTCCCCAGCAGAGGGGAAGCACAAACCCATTTCTCAGCAGAATGAAGGCAGAGAGAAGCTGAATAAATAAACCTGGCTTCGATTTGAAGGCGGCTGATAGCTCCGTGTGCTTGGCTGGCCCCTGGGAGAGGCACTGGAAGGTGCTGGATGCTCCAGGCATGCCTTGCTGGGATGGAATAATCCATTTCCAACATCCCAGTTTATCTCAGTCTCATTCCCAGTCACAATGGTGTTTAAATTCAGCCCCAAGCTTCTCATTTGCCGCTTCTTTAAAGAGCGGAAAAGGGCGAAAATCCATTTCCGTGGGGCTGGAAAAGAGGATGGCAACTCCAGCTGGGATCTCGGGTTGCCCAACCCCTGCCTGGGCAGCAATTCCAAGCTTCCAGTGCTGGACATTCCTAGGGATGGAGGCTGAAGGGTTTGAGGGATGGCAGCGCTGAGGGTGCCCGGTGTCACTGGGGGGCTGTACTGGTGTCACTGGGGGGCTGTACTGGTGTCACTGAGGGTTTGTACTGGTGTCACTGGTTGGTGCTGGGGAGGATGGGAAGCCGCAGGAACCGCCCTGCAAAGGCAGCAGCCACTTGTGGAACTGCTCTGGAGGGACGCGGCGCTCTGTGGTGGCTTTTGGTGACAGCAGGTCCAGGGTTCTGCACTGGGGTTCTGTGTCCCACGACTCCTGCACCCCACGGATTGGGTTCTTTCAGCCCATCCCCCTGGGTCCTTCACATCGCCGCATTTCCAGGCTCAGCAGAAGCATTCCCGCATTCCCAAGGGTGCCCAGATGGGTGCAGGACCTGCTGTCCCCATGTCCTGTGGCGTGGGACCGAGGTCGGTACCCGCGTCACAGCCGCCCCCGTGGCGTCACCCCATTGTTGTCACCGCCCCGTCTGTTTTCAAACCCTGTTCTTTCCCCGTCCCTGTGATAAGAAATGCTAACGAGGGGATGAAATTGGATATTCCCGTCGCCTTCTCCTCCTAATGGAATTCTGGTGGTGGTTAATTTGCTGGTTTTAATGGGCCCATTGTTCTGCCGGGCTGCGGGAGCCACGTGAGGGCGTTTGGCCCCGCTCGGGTGGGAGGTGGTGCCTGAAGACAACTGAACCTTGGGGCTCGATAATTGCAGAGCAATTTGAAGACAAGCCCCATATCCATAATTGATGGGCCCTTCATTCCCCCCGCTCCCGCCGCTCCCGGACCCGTTCTCACCTCCCCACGCGCGGGGGGATGGATAAACCTGGATAAAGCTGGCAAATGAACGAGGATTTCCTTGGCCGGGGGACAGCTGACACCGCTCAGGGAGGTGGGTTGGGTGTGGAGGGATGCTCGGGCGGGTATCCCGGTGCTGGGATGAGGAATTCCGCTCCTGGTGGGAGTGTGGTGATGGGAGTGTTGGGTATCCCGGTGCCGGGATGAGGAATTCGGCTCCTGGCGGGAGTGTGGTGATGGATGTAGGCAGGGAACCATTCCCCAGTCCCGGCTGGACCCACATCCTGGGAAATGCCCCCACCGGGCTCCGCTGTGCTTCGGCTCTGGGTGCCAAAGGGTCTGGGGGAGCAGGGAGGGATTCCCCAATCCTGGCGCTGCCAGCCGGGGGGATTTTTTCCAACACTGCAGCTCCCAGGGCTGGATCCCTCCCGCGGGATGCGAGCAGAGGGATGGATCGCAGCGGGTCACAACCGAGCGTGGACTGGCGGATAAATCCCTCCATTCCCTGCTGTCCCAGCAGTTTTCCAAGCAGCCGTCGCCGCAGCCGCCGGGAGGCCAGGCTGAGGACGCTGCATTGCGCTGGCCGGGGACTGTCCCCGTTTGCTTCATCAGTTTGGATGACAAAGTGTGTCACCAGCGTCCCCCGGCCACGCCGCGGGCTGGGCTGGCACCGGCGCCGCTCCCGAGCGCAGCGGGGTTGGGGGGCAGGGTGGAACCCCTGGGGATACGGCGGAGGGGGGTGGTGGCAGTGGGGACCCGGGCTGGCTGCTCCGGCACCCCGGTGCTGCTGCGCGGGGGGTGGATCCATCCTTACAGGGAGGGATGCAGGGAATGGCGTTCCAGGATGCTTCCCCCATCCATCAGCTCCCGATATCCCCGGGCCCTGCTGATACTGGGAGCACTGGTGTCCATACTGGGAGCGCTGGTGCCGGCTCTCTCTGCCGCCCTGGCCGCCTGTGATCCCCCGGCAGGCGGGAGCCCATTATCTGCTTGAGACAATTAGCAGAAGCATTAATGGAATATATGCAAATGCGCGGTAATTGACCTGTGACTCCGCAGTTCATGATGGAGAAGGATGAGCTCCAGATGGCTTAATGAGAGTAATTTAAGCCCCTTCTTTATATGCTGTGCTGCAGCCTGGCAGAGCCAGGCCGGGGAGGGGAGGAGGAGGAGGAGGGGTGGCATGGGGGAGCGGGATTTGCTCCCCAAACCACCCAGTATCCAGCTCCCACCCAAAGCCCGGGAAGGTGGATTTGCTCTGGGCAAGGGGAAGCCATAAAACCCTGAGTAGGGAGCACGGGAGAGCAGCCAAACGCCCTCGGGACCACCGGGCTGGGGACTGCTCTCCCACCATGGTCCCCCCTCCCTGGCCGTGACACCTGCACCCCCCCTGCCCCATCCTGCACATGGAAAACCCAAAACCCCGCTACTCCGAGGTTACTCAGCCTTTACTCCGGCTGTGTTGGCCGCGAGCAGGGCTGGGGAGGGGTGGCTTGGAGTTGTGCCCCTTCGCTGTTCTGCCCCAGCCTGTCCAACCCTGAGCTCCGTAAAATTCCCGCGGCAGAGCCGGAAGGATCTGAATAACCACTCTGGGAAACCAAATTAAAATATTGATGTATAATTCATGCCATATGTTCCACCAATATTTTTTATTTAATCAACTGAAGACAGATGGCAGGAACACAGAGGCCATTAAACTAATGGCACTTTGTCTTTCCATTTATTTCCGTCTCCTTTCCTAAAATAAAGACGAGACCGTGACAGGCAGCACACCCTGGGCACGAGACCTTTCCCGGCACTCGGATGTGTCAGCAGGGGCACTTCCCACGTGGCGTTTTCCCAGGAAGGGCTGGAGCAAATCTTCCGTAGCTGGAGGGGTTTGAAGGAGAGAAATCCCATGAGGGAACTCCAGCCTGAAGGGGACTGTCCCTTCTCTGCCCTTCCTGTGCCAAGAGCAACCGGGGATGTTCCTAGGGTGACACCATCCTGGTGGCAGGGTGGGAATGGGAATGCTCCTGGCTAGAGGATAGAGGAGGTCGGACTGGAGAGACACCCAGGGATGTCGTGCTCCCGTGGGGTCTCCCAGCCCTGCCGGATGCTGGAATATCCACCGGCAGCACCTGGAATTTCACTTGGGGTCTGCTGGTGCAGAGATGTTTGGATCTAGGGGTGAAATGCGTTCGTGCAGAGCGTGTGCGCACAGCTCATCCTCCCGGGGGTGAAATTGGGTGGAACTGGAAGTTTTCCCCATCCCAGAGCCATCCTGGAGCACCTCTCCCGCACCACGAGGCGGAGACGGGCAGGCTCTGGGATTTGGGCTCACCCCACCAGCATCGCTCCCGCTGCACCCAGTTACCCACCTGGGAGAGGTGGAACTGCCCCTCTCCAGGGCTGGAAGGTGATGGACACCCGGGAGGGACAGGGCCACCATCCTCCCGTGTGCCGGGACGCTTTCCTGAGTGTGCCTCTCTCTCTGACTTGCAGGTGGAGATTCCTTGCGCTGGGAGGGAGCTGAATGGGGTTCCCTTAGACAAAGGGTCCCAGGCAGCATTCCAGGCTCCGGGCGCGTCCAGGGACCTTCCATTCTTTGTCTGAAAGGGCAGCGCTGCCGTTCCCATTCGAGCGATGCCTGACGGAGCCGGAGCCGCCGGGAGCGAGGAGCTGCGGCAGCTGATCGGCTTTCAAATCACCTTCAAACCTCGATTTCCTTAACATGATCCCTCTGTCAGCGCAGTCCCCGGGGCACAGCCGGGGGGCTTTGCCGGCAGGAGAATAAACCGGGGCTGGAGGTGACAGCCAGCTCTGGAAAAGCCCCGGCCACGACGCGGGGACTCAAAATCCACCTTCCCCAGCCCTCCAGGACTTTTTAGGGTCGGGCAGCAGCTTTGCACGCCCTCACCCCATCTGCTTCCCGGCCTCAACCTCCAATCCAGGTGGGATAACCCCCTCCTCGGAGCATCCCAGGAGCCGCAGAGCAGCTTCCCCGCGGCGCCGGCTGCCGGGGAAGGGATGAAGACGCTATGGCCAAGCTTTTGCTAAAACTCCAGCGGTATTTTCGGCGCAAACCCGTGCGTTTCTTCACGCTGCTGGCTCTGTACCTGGCCGCCGGCAGCTTGGTTTTCCTGCATTCCGGCTTTTCCGGGGAACCCACGGTGCCGGGGAGCCCGCGCAGCCCCGCGGCCGCCGAGGGGCCGGGGCTGCCCTACCTGGGGGTGATGCAGCTCAGCCGCGGCTTCAAGGCGACCGCGACGATGCCGGCGGGGACCCGGCGCCACGGCCCCTGGTTCAAAAGCACCTCCAAGGAGCCGTCGGAGAGGGGAAAATCCCGGGATAACGGCGGCCCCCGGAGCCGGGCGCTCAGGGGCAGGAGCGGCCGCGAGAAGGAGGAGGACAGAGGTGAGGGTTGGGGACACGCCAGCCTAGGCTGGGGGGGGATGTCTCTCCTTTTTGCCTCTCCCAGGGGGACATCACGAGGTGTCTGAGCTGGTTTTGGGTTCTGCATCCCTGCCAGGAGCACACACCCCCAGGAAATGTGTATTTATTTAGTTATTTATTTATTAACCACATGCACACGCTGCTGGAGCACCGAGGTTTTCTTCCCACGTCCCACGGGAATGCCCTGGGAAGCAGCAGCCCACTCTGGAGACCACCAATCCAGAGGATATTTCCAGAAGGATCTTCTCCCTCTTTTTTCCCTTCTTCCTCTCCTCCCTCCTTGAGTGCCAATAATCCACTTTTATTTTTCCATCCGAGCTCTGAGCCCCCCCCGTGCTGTGACAGGCAATTTTAGGGGTGCAGCTGGGGGGACGCTGTGCCCCATCTTCCTCCCGCCCTTCAGCTCTGCCAGGGGCCAAATTCAGTTTTCATCCTGTTGGCCTGAGTCAACGCAAAATCCAGGTGTGTGTGGGCGTTGTGTCGAGGCAGAGGCTGGCTGTGATTCCCGTGGAAGTGTGGACAGGGCTGGGATGTGGCTTCCGGAGCCAGGAGCTCCCTGCCTGGCTGGGGTCTTGTCAAATGGGTCCATTATTAATGATCAAGCCAATGGAGTCGTTCCCATCGATTTTTAAAATGGCATCTATTTATCCTGGAGGCAGCCAGAGCTGAGCGCTCCGTGGGATTTTGGGAACCCCCAACCCCACGGCAAACTGGGGCTTTCCCAGGGGTCCAGGCTTGATTCCCCCAACCTGGGCTGCTCCCAGGGTGTGGAAGGCTCCTCCTTCTCCTCCTCCAGCAGGATGATGTTGTGTTCACTCTGGAAAAGATTCGTGGTCCAGGCATGGAAGCCAAAGGAAAAATATTTTGTGGTGCTTATGGGATTTTCTCCTGCTCAAAGGAGCTGAAGGGATTCCCCTGCTGTGACCCCGCTCCGAGGGGGTCCCTGGGGTATTTTGGTGGCCACGTCTCTCCATTAATGCAGATTGACTTTAGTGCAGCCTCAGCAGATGGTCCCTGAGCCCAGGCTGTCTGTCCCCATAAAGACCCCAAGCAGTGCCCGTGTCCCCGGCCATATGTCCCGTGTGCTCCGAGATTAACCTCATCCAGCACTGCCAGCAGGGCTGGGATGCTGGGCTCGGGATTCGTGGGTTTACCTGCTCCCAGGTGCTCCGGGAATATCGTTTTCCCCTTGGAGCATCTTGGCAGCTCCCGAGAGTGATGGTGTGGAGAAATTGTCCAGCCCGACAAATCCCGCGTGCCCGGCGTTCCTGGTGTGGCCGGCGGAGCCTCGGGAGCACCCCCCCGCTTCCCTGCTCCTCTGGAGCACCGGGATATCTGGCAGGAGCAGGCGGATTTAATGGCGCTGGTAATTAAGCGGGGACAGCTTAACGAGGAGGCTGTGGAGGCTCTGCCACGTGAAATCATTCCCGAGGGAATACTGCTCCCAAAAGCGGCTCTGGTTTAGAGCGTGAAGTGCGGCTCCCTCTTCCTCCTCTTCCTCCTCCTCCTCCCTCTCCTGGCAGTGTCAGGCAAAGGTGTGGGCGGAGAGCAGCCCTGTCTGCCAGGGAACGGCCTCATTCCCATGGGAATGCAGATCCCCACGGGAAGGGACATCTCCTGCCTTCAGCCAGGGAGGATTTTTCGGGAGTGAAGCCAAGGGGAGCAGGAACAGACCCCAGCCCTCAGCCACATCCATCTCTGGTGCCTTGCTGGACACGTCCAGCCATTCCCACCTGGGACACACAACCAAGCAATTCCATGAGGAAGGAGGGACCAGTCACCCCAGGCAGACAGCTGGAGCCGTCCCTCTCTCCCTAGCTCCCGGAAAAACGGGATGTTTGGGGAATTTAATGACGATCACTGGGTGGATTTGTGTGCCCACTCACAGCCGTGTTTCCAACAGGCTCCGAAATTCCTCCCGGAGACGTTCCCCTCTCCTTACAAACTGTGCCAGCCCCACCCTCCCCCCATCCCAGCATCTCCCCCTTCACTTGTGTCCTCGTCTCTCCCTAATTATTCCAGCTGGCTTCCCAAGAAGTGGCAGCACGCATATGTCAGGAGCATTGGATTGAAGGTAATGCACATCAGTCACCGGCTCCCTGCAAGTGTCTGGAGCCATCCCACACCCGCTGGATCCGGCACGGCCGGAATGCGCTGACTCGCCGGGACCTGCGGGAATGCCGTGGGGGATAACTGGGAGTTCTGGCTCCAGTGGTTGAAGTTATCTGGCACATTTCTCTCCATCTTCCTGCTCTGCCGGCCTCCAGGCTGGCTTGGGAAGGTTGTTCCAGCACTGGTGGGGTGTGTGCAGTGCTGGGATAATTGGGAATGGGGTGGTCTGTGTGTGGGGCACACCAGGGATGGAGTGAGCTGGGTCAGGGACCCCAAGGAGGCGTGGAATGCAGGGAGGAGGTGAGAAGTGTTATCCCAGAGCGTGGTTTGGTATTGGAGTGGCACAGTGGAAGAAATTCCTCCCTGTGAGGGCGGTGAGGCCCTGGCAGAGGTTTCCCAGAGAAGCTGTGGCTGCCCCTGAATCCCTGGAAGTGTCCAAGGCCAGGTTGGACAGGACTTGGAGCAACCTGGGATAGCAGAAGCTGTCCCTGCCTGGTTTGGACACAGAGTTTCCAAAGCAAACAAACAGGGAATGCTGCTGCACATCCCTATTTAGGGAAAAATCAGGAGGGGTGGGATCTGCGGGTGTGACCCCCTGTCCCCTCCGTCCCCAGCCCGGTACGTCGGCTGCTACGAGGACAACACCCGGCAGAGGACCCTGCGCGGGATGTCCTTCTTCGACTACAAGAAGATGACGGTGTTCCGCTGCCAGGACAACTGTGCCGAGCGGTAGGGACGGTGACAGGGGCTCCATGAATCCCGGAACGCTCCATGAATCCCTGAACGCTCCATGATTCCCTGCACACCGGCTCCGTGATTCCCTGCACACCATTTCCGTCAATCCCTGCACCGCATCCCCATGAATCCCTGTACCACGTCTCCATGAATCCTCTCCCACTGTCTCCATCAATCCTTTCCCACCATCTCCATGAATCCCTGTGCACAGTCTCCATCAGTCCGATGGGATAGGATAGGATGGAATGAAATGGAATTATATGATATGATAGATTAGGATAGGATAGGAAAATAGGGATAGGATAGGAGATAGGATGGGATAGGGTGGAATGGAATGGGGTGGAATAACAGGATACAATGGACTAGAAAAGAATAAGGATAGGATAGAATTGCAGAATGGGATAAAACAATGGAAAGGATAGGATAGAATGAAATGGAAGGAAATGATAGATTAGGATATTATAGGAAAATAGGATGGGATGGGATAGGATGGAATGGAGTGGAAGAATAGAATAGAATAGATGAGAAAAGGAAAAGGATAGGATAGGAGAGAATTGCAGAATGGGATAGAACAATGGAAAGGACAGGATAGGATCGGATATTTTCAGTTGGAAGTGCCCTACAATGATTGCTACCCCAAAACGAATCCCTGGGATGCAGTGCTGATCCCAGCACTGGCCATGAGCAGGAATGCTCCTTCCAAATCCCCTGGAGCCGGGGGGATCCTGGGGATGTGCTGAGATCCCGGGGATGTGCTGAGATCCCGTCTCCCTCTCGGCAGGGGGTACCTGTATGCGGGGCTGGAATTCGGGGCCGAGTGCTACTGCGGGCACAAGATCCAGGCTTCCAACGCCAGTGAATCCGAGTGCAACATGGAATGCAAGGGAGAGCGGAGCAACACCTGCGGCGGGATCAACCGGCTCTCCATCTACCGCCTGGAGCTGGCCCAGGAATCCGCCCGCAGATGTGAGTTGGAGGCGTCCATGTGGATCCCGGCTCGACCTTGGAATGAGGGAACTTCCCTTGGTGCTGGAGGGGTGATCCCGGCATTCCGTGTGAGCCGGGTCATGGCTCCATGGAAGTGCTTGGAGAGCGGTTTTTGAGTCCGGGGTAGTTTTGCTGCTGCAAACATCAGGAATCTCCCTGTAGGGAATGCTGCTGGCTGGGGTTGGGTGGAATGAGGAGCCCCAGGGACTCTGGCTGGAATTCAGGGAATTTTGGGAGACTTTGGGTGGAGATTTTCTTCTTGATGGCCCAACAGGACCATCAGCGTTTCCAGTGTGTGCTGTGGGATGAAGGATGTGTGGGAATTCCAGACAGATCCAAGGGTGTTCCCTCATTTGGCTCCCAATTGGGCATCTCTGTAATCACCCACATTCCCTGCTCACCTTTCCTCATATCCAAGGAATGGGAAAGGGGATGGCAGCAACCAGGAATGCCCAGGGGCTGAGGGTGCCAAGGACCTGGCATGGGATCCCAGTGCCGGGAAGGACCAGACAAAACCCGGCCATGCTCTCCTCCCTGGCTCCATACCCGCTCCATCCCTGAGATCACCGAGCTGATAAAAACAGCCAGGAAAAAATAATCCCAACTTTGCTGCCAGGATTTTGCTCCATCAGCAGCCGGACGAGCTTCATCCAACATGGCTGCAGTGCTGGAGGGGCCGGGAGCCGCTGGAGTGGTTGGGAATTCCGTGTCACCCTGTGTCACACGGAGTGGCGGTGGTGTCACTTTTGGGGTGTCACTGGAGCCTCTTTCTCTCTCTCTCCCCCAGATGGAAGCGCGATATTCCGAGGGTGCTTCCGCCGGCCGGAAAACGTCTCCATCGCCCTGCCCGCCAGCCAGCTCATGCTCAACATGTCCGTGGATAAATGTGTGGATTTCTGCACGGAAAAGGTACCGGGATAAATTCAACTTCTTCATCTTCGTCATCATCATCAGAGTCACACCGGGACATCTGAACCCGGTTTAGGGACATCACTTTTGTGTATCCGAATGGCAGAGGGATAAATGGATTTGTGTCCCTGTCACGGGAGGGACTGGAGCAAGCAGCAGCCCTGGGAAAGTTTGGGAAGGAGCATCCCAGAGGCGCAGTTTGGGTGGGAAGGGACCTTTAAAGGCACCACCACAGGGTTCTGCTCTGGTCCAGGGGTCTCATCCTGGGGTGTGGTGACTCCGAGCAGGGAGGGAAAAGGTTCCAGTGGGAATTGATGGAGAGTGGACGCTGGAATGATGCTTGAAATAGGTTGGAAGGATGCTGGAATTGGAAGGATGCTGGAATGGGCTGGAAGAATTCTGGAAATGGTCTGGTAGGATGCTTGAAGTAGGTTGGAAGGATGCTGGAATGGGCTGGAAGGAGGCTAGAATGGGATGGAATGATTGCTGGAATGGGCTGGAAGGATGCTGGAATGGACTGGAATGATGCTTGAAATAGGCTGGAAGGATGCTGGAGTTGGAACGATGCTGGAAATGATCTGGAATGATGCTGGAATGGTCTGGAATGACGCTGGAATTGGAAGGATGTGGGAACGCTCTGGAAGAACGTCACAAACCACCCCGCACTGCCCAGCGGGGCCGGGGCAGCGAGGGCGGGCGCGGGGGGGCAAGGCTCTGCCTCGGAGGGGTGGTGCCGGTGCCATTCCCGTTCCCCGTGGCCATGCCCGCAGGAATTCCCGCTGGCGGCGCTGGCGGGCACCACGTGCCGCTGCGGCTTTCCCAGCACGCTGTTCCCGCTGCACGAGCGCGAGGACGAGCAGCTCTGCGCCCACAAATGCGCTGCCGAGGAGTTCGAGAGCTGCGGCTCCGCCGACTTCCTGCTGGTCTACCAGACACAAGTGCAGGGTGAGCTTTTCCCTACTTTTTCCCATCTCCCGTTCCCTGGGAATGCCGGCGGAGAGCTCCCAGCAGCCCGTTAAAAAGGAGCGTTTCTTTGAATTCCCTGGGAAACCGGGGAGCTGGGGTTTGCTGCCCGGCTCAGCTGCAGGGCACGGCAGATTCTGTCTGCCCCGGGCAGGATTCCTCCTTCCCAGGGCTTCTCCCGACTCTCCATGATCCCATGGGAGTCTGCTGTGCAGAGGGGACAAGATCCAGGGAAAAATATGGGGGGGGAAAAAAGGCTGTGACCGGGAGGAACGTTCCCAAGAGGGCTCCTGTCCTCCTGCAGTGGGAGCAGGGAGCCAGGGAAGCACAGGGAGAAGGGAAAACTGTTCCTGGGAGAGGAAAGGGCTGAAGGGAGCAAGTGAGGACCCAAATTTGGGTGGTTTTGCTTCAGAGAGGGTCAGTTTTGTCCCGATCCTTTGGTGTTTGGGGCCGTGCTGGAAATGCTGTTTGCTGATCCGTAAGAAAAGCAGGAGCGCTGCTGGGCACAGGGATCTCTGTTACTCTTCCCTAAGTATGCAGCTGGGAATGACAGAGAACTCTTTGGAAAAAATCCTCTTAGGACTTTTTGGGTATTTAAGACTCTTTGAGGTGTCCAGGACCCTTTGGGATGTCCCTCTATGCCTTAGGCAGGGCACCTTTCCCTGTCCAGCCACCTCCCAGCATTTTCCCGGGAGCAGCAGTGTTTCCTAAGATATCCCTGTGGGAAAGGCCGCTTTCCATGGCACATTCCTGCTGGCTCTCCCTGCAGACAACCGCTGCATGGACAGGAGGTTCCTGCCCAGCCGTGCCAAGCAGCTGGTGGCCCTGGCCAGTTTTCCTGGAGCCGGGAACACCTGGGCCCGGCACCTGATCGAGTTGGCCACCGGCTTCTACACCGGCAGCTACTACTTCGATGGGTCCCTCTACAACAAAGGTGAGGGGGAGACACTCCTGGGGTCCCCATCCCAGCTGGGGACAGTCCTGGTGAAATCCTGGGGGGTGCAGGAAAGGGAGGAGCAGAGATGGGTGTGACCACGGGGTGGTTTGGGCTGGAGTGTCCTGGTGAGGGAATTCCTCCCTGGGAGGGAGGTGAGGTCCTGGCAGAGGTTGCCCAGAGAAGCTGTGGCTGCTCCATCCCTGGAAGTGCCCCAGGCCAGGTTGGACAGGGCTTGGAGCAGCCTGGGATAGTGGGAGGTGTCCCTTTTCAAGGGGGTTGAGATGAGCTTTAAGATCCCTTCAAACCCAGAGAATTTTGGGATTCTGATTCCAATAACCCACCCCACTCCCAGTTCCCCCAGTTTGGAACCGCTCACAACAGTTTTATCTGGAGACATTGAAGGTTTCTCCTGTCATTCCTTCACTTTTTGTGGCTTTGAGAGGAAATTCTCCGTTCCTCCTCGGCTGTGGTGGAGTTGGGATCTGTACCGGGGGTACCCACGTGGTTGGTGGGGTTTATTCCCTAAATCCCCATTTTCCTGACACCACAGGCAGCACATTCCTTCCAAACTCCTGCCGAATCCAGCCTTCCAGAGAGGGAGATGCTCAGTGAGGGAGCACTGGCCCAGCCCCCAGGGTGCAGCAGCATCCCAGGGAAGGGAGCACCAGTGGGAAAAGCCTTGGCTGGGTTTTGCTGAGCCACCCGAGCGTGGGCTCCACGTTCGTTCCCTGTCGGAGGGGCCGGGAGGTATCCAGGCAACCGGCAAATTTATCCATCACCGAGAGCCAATTACACCTCTCTCGCTGATGGAATACAGCTCCTTCCAGCTTATCCCCCGCTCCAGGTGCATTCCAGGGGCTGGGGTTGATCCGTGTTCCGTGCAGGAGCCCCTCTCGGGACCCCCCACGGCATCACCCCCACCTTGGCCTGCTGCGCTGCCCCACAGGCACAAGGATTTTCCCTTTATTTATTAGGAGAGTTTAAACTCTGCTCAGGGAGATTGAAGCCATAAAATCTGCCCTTGGCCCCTCAGAACTGGCACAAGAGCCGAGCGTGGCCGGGGAGGTGTCACCCTGAGGGGCCCCTGTGCCTGTGAGCCACCCCCTCATGGATTTTATGAGACTCGTGACATGGGAAAAGAAATTATTTCCATCTGGGAGAGGGATGCAAATCCTTCACGCCCCAGCTGCTTTCATCATCCAACTGGATTTCACAACCCGATATCCCCGTGTCGTTCCCTTTCATGGAACCATGGGATCATTTCAGTTGGAAAAGCCCTCTGAGACCGATCCAACCGTTCCCACAGCGCTGCCAAGGCCGCCGTGTCCCCAAGTGCCACATCCATGAGGCTTTTAAACCCCTCCAGGGATGGCGGCTCCATTGCTGCCTGGGCAGCCGTGCCAGGGATTGACCACCTTTGGGGTGGAGATGTTTTCCCTGATATCCAATCTAAACCTCCCCGGTACAACTCGAGGCCATTTCCTATCATCCTGTCCGTTTTTCCCTGGGAGCAGAGCCCGATCCCCCCCCGGCTGCCCCCTCCTGTCAGGGAATTGTGCAGAGCCACAAGGTCCCCCCTGAGCCTCCTTTTCTCCAGGCTGAGCCCCTTTCCCGGCTCCCTGTTGTTCCTCCCGTTAATCCCAGCTCTGTCCGGGCAGGATTCAAGGGTGAGCGGGATCACTGGAGGAGCGGGAGGACCATTTGCATCAAGACCCACGAGAGCGGGCAGAAGGAGATCGAGTCCTTCGACTCGGCCATCCTGCTCATCCGCAACCCCTACAAGGCCCTCATGGCCGAGTTCAACCGCAAATACGGGGGGCACATCGGCTTCGCCGCCCACGCCCACTGGAAGGGCAAAGGTAGGGAAGGAAATCTGCTGGGAGAGCGCCAGCCCGGCTGCTGGAGCTGGGAAGTGGTTGGGAAAGCCCGGCAGAGCTGGAGTTGGGTGTTCATGGGGGAATCTTGGGCTGGGCCACCACTTTGGGGTCACCATGGTCGTCTTCTGGTGTGATCTTGGATGGCTGAGGGCTCTCGTGTTGGGTGGGATGGGATGGGATGGGATGGGATGGGATGGGATAAGATGGGACAAGATGGGGTGGGATGGGATGGAACAGGACAGCAGGACCACCCTGCCCTGGCTGGCCCAGGCAAGGATGGGCATCTCCTGTCCCCAGTGTGAGCACAGGCAGCGGTGGCAGCCCCCAGCCCGTCCCCGTGGTGTCCGTGTGTCATTTCCGCGTGTCCGGCTGCTCCCCAGCCACCACCTTTCCTGAGCCACAGGCGGGTGCCGGAGGCTGCTTAATTACAGCAATTTCCAAATTGCTGTTGTGGGATTGACTCCGTTGGAAAGAGTTAAAATGTTTAGCCTGATTGAACATCTGCTACCCTTAATTCCGAGTTTATTTAAGGGGAGCTTTGGCTGCCGGGGCTGGGATGTGCCTGGATTTCGTTATCTCCATGTGCTCGCAGTGCCGGGCACAGCCCAGCCCTGCTCTCCCCATCCCATAAAACCAGCGGGGCATGGTGTCCCCCACATCCTCAGCCTTGAGTCCCTGGGCTGGCATTGTCCCCTCTGTGGTGGCGTAGGAGCCTCTTGGTTGATTTTATCCCTGTCCAGCTGTGGATAGAGCCAGGATTTGTATCCCAGCACCACAAGGAGCCTCCTGAGCCTTCCCAATCCCAACCCCCTCCCCAGCCTGTCCCTCGTGTCTTCCGAGGGGAAGGAGATCCAGAGGGGACTGTTCCCTCCACCCCAGCGTGGTCTTGTTTGGATGCACTTCAAAATACATCACCAAATTCCTTCCAGAGGATGTACGGAGTAATTAGCTGATGGGTTAATTGCCAGGTTAAATAACCATTGCTGGGAAAGATGGAGATTTCCCATTGCGTGTTTGGCGACCCCATTCCCAGCTGGAGAGGCCCCTGCACATGGAGCATGAGGATCCCATTCCCAGCCTTCCCTGCAGCCCAGCCATCCAAATTATTACCGTCTCCCAGTGACTAATTTTGGGGCAAATTTGGGAAAAAACACCCCTATGCCCTCTCTCCAGCCTCACCCCCAGTACCGGGAGGTGTTTTCCCATTTCCCCCCCAGCCCCTTCCCAGCCCCACAGAGGCCAAACCCCCATTTGGTTCCGTGGCGTTAATTTTATGACACCCCTGGAGCAGCTCCAAAACAAAGTTTTACGTGCTGTGCTTACACAAGGTGAAGTGTCCCGGATCTGTTTAATGGAACACATCCCGTGCTTAACGATTCCTCGGGGAATCCAGTCCAGCTGCTGATCAGGCCTCGGTTTTGAGGGGAGGAGGGAGATGCCCGGAGCTTTAACGTGGCGCTGCCAGGGGAGATGTGGCCGATTATTGATGTTTCACCATCCCTTTTCCCACCTGATTCGAGCGGGAGGATCAATTAGCCAGAAGGAGAATTGAGAGATTCCAGCAGGGAGGGGAGGGGACTGTGGCTGTTCTCGCCGCGGAACGGAGAAAAGACACGAAGTCTGAGTTCAGGGTAAAAGGAGGCTGAAGCAATTTAATCGCTTCTTAGAGGGTTTTTATATGTTAGTTCACAAAAAGTGTGTTAAATGGCATAAGGTAATTGGTTCTTTCGGCCATCCACCCCTTAGGGTGATTGGCCAAGTTCTAAGGCACCCATCTCTAAATATTTTTCTAGTTGGAGCCATAACAATGGCGGAAAACAACCTTGCAGGTGCAGAAGTTCACAGAACTGTAACATTATTTTGAATGACTTGCATGGGAAAGACAAAACGCTGCTGAGAGCTGAAGAAATTCCTTGCTGAAGCTTTTTCAGCATCCACAGGGGACACGGGGGACCAGCCACTCACGGCCTCCTCTGCCCCCTTTTCCCCAGAGTGGCCGGAGTTTGTGGCCAACTACGCGCCGTGGTGGGCGACCCACACGCTGGACTGGCTGCGCTACGGGAAGAAGGTGCTGGTGGTGCACTTCGAGGACCTCAAACGGGACCTGTTCGTGCAGCTGCAGAGGATGGTGGCCCTGCTGGGTGTCCCCGCCTGCGAGGACAGGCTGCTGTGCGTGGAGGGACAGAAGGACGGCAACTTCAAGCGCTCGGGCCTGAGGAAGCTGGAGTACGACCCTTACACGCCCGAGATGAGGAAGGTGATCAGCGGCTACATCCGAACCGTGGACGCGGCGCTGAAGCTCCGCAACCTCTCGGGGGTGCCCGAGGATTATTTCCCCAGATGATGGTGACCGCGGCGGGGACACCGCGCCCTGCGTGGCCGGGGGTGGCTCGGTCCTCCTCCCCACCGGCCTCTGCCTAATTCCACCCAGTGGGTGGCTCCTCTTTTAACCCTCCGTGTGCTGCTGTAGCTGTTGGTCGCTCCCTGCATGAGCCACCCCAGGTCCCCAGCCACTGCTGAGCTTTTTTTTTTTTGGCCAACCTGGGGACACGGGTGCCTTCCCTGCTCTCCTGTTCCGGCTGCCCCGGCCCTCCTGGGAAGTGTAAGGGGATGTTTGTGTCCCCTCGGGCTCTCCTGGGAACGCCGAGCTGCTCGGGCTGTGCCTGACGCGCCCGGAGCTGCCGGAGCCGAGCTCCCTGGGGTGGGTGTCCCCAAAATCCCAGCCCTGGAAGGATTCCACTTCTCCTTGGATGGAATCTTCAGCCTTCCCAAGGGAGGATGGACCCAGGGCGTGGCGCCGTGGGGGTGACGCTCCCGTGGATCCTGCCTGAGGTGACGGGATCGGCAAGGCCGTGCTGTGCAATGTCCCCAAGCGTGGTGGCTGTGGCCCTTCGAGCCATCCTGTGGCTCCCTGAGAATTCCCTGGAATTCCCCGGCCACAGCACCAGGCAAAGTCGCTGCTCCAGCCCTTGGGTGGCTACAGGTGGGAGCTCCCCTTCCCTGTGGCTGCTGCTCCAGAGGGGGATGTTTTCCCTGGACAGAGGAGCTCACCCAGGCCTCGCTTCAGAGCCCACAACCCAGGCCAGCCCCCCAGGAGCGGTTTTGGGGTGCCAGGAGCAGGGTCCACTCTGCAACTCGGCTGCACCCAGCCCCCGTGGGGAGCAAACCCCAGGGCTGAGCTTTGGGGTGTCCCAGAGCCAAACCAAAGGATCCCACACACTGGGAACATGCCGATTTCCGCGCTGGCTTCGTGCACAGATGCATGTGGTCCCTGGCTGTCCCCTCGTCCCCCTCATGCCACCCTCCCTGTCCTGGCTTTGCCCCAAACGGGCCCCCCAGAGCCCCCACCCCGCCAGACCCCCTTGGATGTAGGTGCAAAAGCCATAAATCGTACGCAGCCTTCTCTAGAGTTAGAGATTCACCTGCTGGCTTTTAACTCTTGATCCTGACAGAAACGCAGGCACAGGTTGGATCCAGAGGCCCCGCTCGGTCTCTGTTCCAAGAGAGAAGAAAACTCCCTGGAGAAAAAAGGAGAATTTCAATAAAAATCTATTTTTCTAAGGTGTGTGCGGAGCAGAGCTGGGCTGAGGGGGGGTTCCTGCCCCCTGTTTTCTTGAAGGAGACGGGGGATTGCGTTCAGAGGGAGTTTTCAACTCTTCCCTTGACAAACAGCTGGAGGTTTTTTGGGATTCATGGCAGTGGGCATCGAGCTGAGCCCAGGCTCATCCCCTCACAGCAGCCCCAGAGCAAACCCTCAGAGCAGCCCAGCTATTAAAGGAGAGGTTTTGTTGCTGCTCTGCCTCCCCGTGTGTTTGTGGGGCCACCTGAGCACCCGCCACCCATCCCAGCCCAGGGATGTAGGAACTGCTCCTCTCCCCTTTAATCCCATTAACTCATTTCTGTATTTAAACCCGTTAACGGGTATTTAAATCCCATTAATGACATTTCTGCCTTGACAACGCAACCAAAGCAGCTCCTTTTTGGGGAGCTTTAGCACCTGGAGGGTGTCCTTACAGCCAGATTTAATGGGATGCGTGGTGGGAAGGGGGAGATTCACTGCAGGGTTTGTTCCTGACCTTCCTCGGCACCGGAGCGAGAGCTGGGTGCGATTTATTCCTTATTTCTAATCCGGAGCTGGTGAAATTCCCTGGTTTTTGTTTCTTTAGCGGGGACGAATCCTCACATCGGGCTTGATTTGTTCTGACAGGACCCAGCCGCCAAAGGGGCAGCGCTCCCTCCCGCCCCTCGGAAGCAATTAACCCCCCAAAGCCAATTAACGGCCGAGATAAAACAATTAAGGGATGACATCGCGTGCGGCGCTCGGAGCCCGGGCTGCAGCTCGGGAGGAGGGAGGGGACTCCACATCTGCACCGCCACCTCCACAAATCCCACAAAAAAGGACTGGGAATCTTCCCGGCCACCAGCACTATCAATTTACCTCTTCCTTTTTATCTTTCCCTGCTTTTATTGCACCACAATCGCTTTTTTT
>VXAD01003541.1:553117-579666 GCA_013399195.1 Dicrurus megarhynchus
TTTTTTTTAAATTTAATTTAATTTGCACTGAAATGGAGCACTTGGAAGGTATTTATGACCGTGTCAGGGAGTGCTGCACATCTGGCTGCACCTCTGGATTATGGGATCCCCCCTTTCCCCTCATCCCATTGAGGCAGGAGCAGCTCCCCCCTCCTGCCAGGAACTGCAGCCCGAGCTGGAGCTTCATACTCTGATTTATTTATTTATTTATTAAATTTTAACCGCGCGAGGACAAAATTCCTATTCCCCCTGGAAAAAGGAGCCGACCACCCTTCCTGCACCGTTTTCCTGGGGAAAGCTCTTGACATTTAACAGCCCGCTCGGCTGCCTCCGTGGTGCCTGGGGGAGGCAGCACTCAGCTTTTCCATGAGGGTTTGAAAAGCTGGGAATCTTTCCGCTTGACTCAGCCTGAGCATCCCTGGCTGGGCACAGCGCGCCCTGCCCTGGTGTGGGGCTGGGGGGACCGTGATTCCCCGCCTCCTCCCTGGATTCCTGCAGGAAAAATCAGCTATTTTTGGCAATCCCGCATCCCTGGGAGCGCTTTCTTTCCTCCCGGTCCTGCTGCGGCATTCCTCCGTCCTGGGCTGGATGGGCTGCTCAGCTGTTGCCGTGGCAACGGCGTCTGCACCAAAAGCTCCCGCATTTCCCCCAATTCCGGGTGGGTTTTGTGCTCCCTGGACCCTGCGATGCTGCAGGTGATGCCAAGTGTGGCTCAGATCCGGGATCCCTTCCTGGCAAAGGGAGCGGATGCTCCTTTGGGGTGAATTCGGGGATTTCTGGGCTGATGCAAATGGTGCTGGGGGGCTCAGAGAGAAGGATTTCCTCTTCTTCCCAAATTAAATCCCTGCTGTGTTTAAAATAAAAAAAAACCCATCCCCTCCCTGCCTCAGCAGCAGCACTTCCACAAAAACCCCAGAACGAGGAGATGGGCCATAAATCCAAGAGCAGTCATCTCCATCCCTGACAAAAACAACAGGTTTGTGTCTCAGCTTGGCTATTTCCCCTCAAATTTACAGCTCAGAAGGTGCCTGAACACAGCAGGGGTCATTTAAACCTGGCTCTGAGCAAAGGGAGAGGGGAACACGTTTATTCCTTGTTTTGTTGGGGTTTTTTTTTAATTTTAAATTCCATCTCAATTCGGGATAAAGGCAGCGATTTATGGGACAGGGAAAGCACGGGTTTATTTTAGGGCCGTGAGAGCCAAGTGAAAAAGAGCTGTCATGAAGGATGGTAACACATCCCACAGGAACGGGGTTTGGTGTATTCCAGAGTAATTTCTCCCAGGAAATGAGAGCCAGCTCTGGGTTTGGGGTGGGGGGTAAATCCAGGGAAGCAGCAGTGGGAAGAGGGCAGGTTTGGGATGTGCTGGGTGAGGAGCAGTCCTGCCACGGCTCCCAGTGGGGTTTGGGGGTGCTGAATCCCACAGCACAGCCGGGGATCTGGGATAGGGAGAGGTGGGATGGTCGGGAACAGGGTCTGGGGGATGTGGATTTGGGGTCCCAGGGTTGTGGACTGGGGATTCTGGGGGCTGAGGTTGAGAATCCCAGGGATGCGGATGGGGGTCCTGGGCTGAAGGTTTTGGTCCCAGGGTTTGGGATAAGGGTCCTGGATGAGGGCTGGGGTCCCAAGGTTGGGGATGGGGGTCCTGGGATGGGGGTTGTTGCCCCAGCTCCAAAACCTGCAGCTCTTTCCCACGAGCCGTGACCTACCCTAAA
This sequence comes from Dicrurus megarhynchus, assembly GCA_013399195.1. NCBI lineage: Eukaryota > Metazoa > Chordata > Aves > Passeriformes > Dicruridae > Dicrurus > Dicrurus megarhynchus. The sequence continues at coordinate 554,833 of VXAD01003541.1, forward strand.
ATCCTGATGCCCACGACCGCCCTAATTCCAGATTTCATGGGGGTGGTGGTGGCTCTGCATCCCACTCACCCCGTAATTCCAAGGTGCTCAATCCAGTTGCACCCCAATTTCACCCATTTCTGCCCCAAAAGGGGCTGCAGACGCCGGCACCACCAGCCCTGGAGCTGCAGCTCCCACCCAGCCCTTTCCCTGGATGCTAATTCCAGTTTGTGCACGTTCCCCTGGAGCTGCCCGTGGTCATTAACCTCCTGCTGCCGTTAATCAAGAGGACTTTGTTAATTAACAGCTAAGGACGGCTCCAGCTGAGCAGTGCCGGGGTGGGACCGGGGTCACCGGGACGCATCCAAGGATCCTTGATTTAATAAATCGGATCTTCCCAACACCGGGGGAGGAGTGCAGCCCCCTCCCCTCCATGACCAAAATATCCAGCACTGCAAAAAACCCAAGGAATGCTGACAGGATGCAATCTGGGAGGTTCCAGAGCTGCAGCTCCTGCAGGATTTCGGGAATATCAGAGGAACTGGGGCAATATTGAGCTGCATTTCTTCGCCACTCTGCCAAAAAGGAAAGAAAAACCCGGCTGAGGAGGCTGGAGTTTTCCGAGGAATGGGTTTTTTTCCCCATTTCCATTTTATAGACCTATAAAAATGTGCATTTTGAGCATTCCCTGGGTGATCTGTTTGCTGCCTATCTCAGCGGGTGACACGGGAACAGAAATCACTGATATTCCTTGGGGATGTTAATCCAAAGCTTACGGGGTCCAGGAGGAAAAAAACTCCATGGGTTTTCCCCTTCTCTTCCCCATCTTCACCCCAAACCCTGCCAGGATGAGGAGAATCAGGAACGAGAGGGGCCGGAACAGCAGCGCTGGTGCCTGGATGGATGTCGGGGTGGAGCACTTGGAACCCACTGGGAAGCAGCATCCAACCCCTTCCCCACTTCCCTGTTCCCCCAAAACAGCCTCAAGGACAAGGGGGGCTGTGGGGTGCAGGAGGTGATGGGGAACCAGCCCTGCCAGGTGGGATGCAGACAGATCCCAGAGAGATCCCACAGAGAGATCCCACAGACAGATCCCACAGACAGATCCCACAGAGAGACCCCACACAGGGACCCAGTGTTGGCATTAATAATTTTCCTCATCCAATCTGGAATAACGGGGCCTTTGCCAGATGTGATCCAAGAGGGAACAGGGCAGCTGACATGGGCTGGGGGCCCAGCCCTGCGTGTGGATGTGGGGGCAATGATGCTCCTTCAGCTGCTTTTTTCCCCCCCAAATTCATCTTTTTTTCCCCTAAAGAGCCATTTGGTCTTTGCAAGGACAAATACAAGTGGGAATCCCACAAAAAACATCCACGGGAAATCTCCCAAAGCCCATCCAAGAGGCTCAGATCCCACCTCAAGCCCCATCCCTCTGCTCCTGAGCTCTTTCCACAACTCCAAATTCACCACCAGGAATACACACAGGGAAGTGACTGCTCAGTGAGAAACCCTGGGATCCTTCCCACTCCACGCACCGATTTGTCTGGAAAACAGAGGTTTTTATTAAATTAGCAAACAGCTACAAGGAGGGACTCAAATATTTGGGAAACCTGGGATTCCCAAGCGGCCATTACGGAGATGATTTAACACCAGGGTAAGTACCAAGGCACTGCTTTTTATTTTCAGAAAGCCGATTGGAGTAACAACAGATGGGCTTGGGAAAAAATGGCCACCAGAATTAGCGAGGAGCATCCCAAATCCAGCACAGACTGGGAGCATCCCAGCACTGACCCGAGGGGCAATGGGATGGCATCCAGTCCTTGAGGCTTCATCCTGCTCTTCCCACATCCAGGGCCAGGACAGGGAGCCCAGGCTGCTCCAAACCCTGAGCCCAAAAAGCTCCAGTGGCTGCTGGCTCCGGGTACATCCCGTTCCCACTTTTCCCTAAACAGATCCTCTGCACATTCTGTGTGTCCCTGTCACCGCCCTGTCCGTCCATCTGTCCCGTCCTTCCCATCCCACTCCTAATAGGATCCCGGCAACCTTCCAGCAATACTGGGGGAGATGAGCAAGAGGAACTTCCTCTCACCACCAGAGAGGCCCTGCAGCCTCCTCAGGCACAGCATCTTCCATGGGTGCGGATCCTGCATGGGTTTTAGGGGAAAAATCTCAGGACTGGGGCTGGGAGTAGCCCTGGGCTTGCCCGCGGGATGTGGTGTGGCGCAGGGATTGCGGCAGCGCTCCCTAGGGAAGCGGGTGGATCCCAGCCCCAGGAGATACGGAGACAATCCAGGTGCTGAGTGTCCCATCACGCTAAGGATGATGCAGATCAAGGTGGAGCAGCGAGGCAGCGCTGGGGCGGAGAGGACGCCGGATAATCCATCTGAAATCCTGAAATCCTGAAATCCAGCTCCTGCCGCAGCATCTGCTCTGATCCGCGACGTTCCCGCGGCTCAGTTACCGGGGCTTTACTTGGTACCTGTGGCTGGCATGATCTGCTGCCTGGAAATAACTCCCTGCTTTTCCTGGGAGCTGCCTCTCCATTTTTTTTTTCCATGTCCCGATTTCCAAGAAAAGCTATAAATGAATATTTCAGCCTTTGTGGGCACTTGGGAGCAGACTCCTGGCTGCCAATGCTTCAAACCCTGCACAAAGCTCCCCTGAAATGTCCCCAGGGCCACTGGGGGCTGCCCAAACCCAGCTCCAGGGATTCCTCGTTGTCCGGGGAGTAACATATCAATGAGGGTGACACCGGGGTCATGGTGGAGGAGCCCAGATGGAGAAGGAGTTCCCAAATTAACCAGGCGTGAAATCGGATCGAGGTGGTGGCTCGGTACATCCTTCACTGCAGGGATTGGAGCGTGGAGATTCCCAGAGTCTCCCAAGATGAGAGAGAGAAAATCATCCCATAGAACCGACTGGTCCCACCAGGGAGCAGTTGGCAACGGAGCCAGTCCCCGCTGGATGCAGGAGGGGACAGCAGGTCCTCCCCAGGAGCTCATTCCCAGCTCGTGGATCTGTTCCTGGTCCCAAACATCCAACTGCTCTGCAGGACGTACCGTGTGGAATGTGCCCACCAAAGGTGGGGTTAAAAACACATTTCAAATTGACCTTTCCCTCTTTTTTCTCCCAGTTTTCCATGCTGGTGATGCTGTGTGTGAGCTCAATCCCCACGCTGGCAGGTGGCCCTGGGTCTGGATCACTTGGAAGGCATTTGAGACTTCCCAGTTCTTTGAGGTGGGATATTCCAACCCCTCATAAGGACACTTCCCAAAAAAGTCACAAACACCTTGCTCTGGTACCAAAACACCTCAGGACTTGACCATGAGGAGCCACAGGCAGACACAGGACAGAGGAGTGCCACCGATTTGGCCATGGCAAGGATCACCCATGGCACGGGAGACGCCTTCCCAGACATCCTCCACCCCGCCACGGTGCCTCTGGAAACACCAGGAAAGCCCTTCCTGGGTCAGGCAATGCAAAGGTTGGATGGGAATGCCCCAAAATGTTGCCTTAGTTTGGTGCAAGGATTTTTGCAATCCCCCACAAGATCAAGGGTGGTTATGTCTTGTCCATACCTTGGGGGTCTCCATCCGCTGCCAGCCCCCAGGCAGCAACACCAGTCAAAAATGGGCTGTAGGACAGTGCTGGACAACGCTTGACCCACACCAGGGTCACCACAGTGGTGGTCACTGTCACAGTGGTGGTCATGGCCAACACCAGGGGACTCCATCCCTCCTGCAGGCTGAGTTTAGACAACTGTTGTCTCCTTCTCAGTCATGGAGGAGATCTTGGAGAAGCTCCTGTGCACGATGCTGGAGTGTCCTGTCTCCTCGCTGAGGGCGTTCACCAGCCTGGAAAGGAGGGTCACCTTGAACTTCTTGAAGTCCTGGCCCATGAAGACGTAGAGGACGGGGTTCATGCAGCTGTTGGAGGCCGCCAGCGCCGTGGTGAGCGGGATGAAGATCTCAAACACGGACCAGGGGACCGTGTCGGGCACTGTCTCCAGCAGGTTCAGCAGGTGGTAGGGGCTCCAGCAGAGGAAGAAGGTGACGATGATGGTGACGATGATCTTGAAGGGCTTCTTGGATTTGGCCAGGCGGTTCCGGCGCAGGTTGAAGACGATGGCGACGTAGCAGAAGGTGATGATGGTGATGGGGAGGATGTACCCGGCCAGGAACCTGGTGATGTTCACCGTGCGGTGCCTCATCAGAGCCAGCCCTTCGTAGGATTTATTCCTGGAGAGGGAGAAGTTGCTGAAACAAATCACGGAGTTGCGGGTCTGCGCCGTGTCCCGGAAGACGAGCGAGGGGCAGCTCATGACGATGCCCACGGTCCAGATGACCACACAGACCCCGTAGGCCAGGTTGGTGGAGCGGTGGTTCTGGGACCACACCGGGAACACCACGGACACGTAGCGGTCGAAGCTGATGGTGGTGAGCAGCAGGACGCTGGTGTACATGTTGAGGATGAGGAGGAAGGAGTTCAGCTTGCACATGACCGTGCCGAAGATCCAGTGGTAGCTCATGGCCGTGTAGGCGATGTTGATGGGCAGGAAGATGTTGAAGAGGAAGTCGGCCACGGCCAAGTTGAGGAACCACACGGCATTGACCGACTTCTTCATCTTCAGGGTGATGATGGCGATGACGAGGCCGTTGCCCAGGATGCCCAGCACGCAGGACACGCTGTAGATGATGACGGACAAGATCCGGGTGATGTCCTTGGGGTCGTGGGACGGGTCTGCCCACACGCTGCCGCTGTCCTCGTAGGTGTAGTCCGGGTAGTCGCTGTAGTTATTGAGGCCATCCAAGTAATCGGACAGGTTGGGAAGCGCCATTATCCGTACGAACCCGATCCGTGTGATCCCGGGGGCTGGGATCTGCAGCTTCCCTTCTTCCCTGCTGGGCAAACACTTGGTGTTAATCACAGTGAGGAGAGCGGGAGGGACGATGGCCCCCCAGCACGTGTGGGACTTGGGGACAGGGAGCGAAGGGACAAAGCACACAGGTGTGGGGGATCCCGTGAGGACCCCGCTGCTGGTCCCAAATAAGATGCTCCTGGCAGCTCCTCCCTGATTTCCACCCCCATCCGTGAGACATCAGGACGTGATTCAGTCCTTCAGCTCCACCAGGATGTGGCTGCAGCCTCATCCTGCAAAAAACGTTGATTACCCGCCTACTTCCAGGGGAAAAACTGGGATAATGCTCATCAACAGCTCATCAACAGCCCCGAGACCTTCCAATCTGCAATGTATTATGGCTCTTCTCTTTTTTTTTTTTGTCCTGAATTGGACTGAAAACCCAAAGGGAAGCTCCCCGCACACCCCACTGACACCAGGCACCCTCTCACCTCTCTCTTCTCCGTCGGGATGGGGGACAGGCGACAGTTCAGTGTCCCAGGGCACAACGGCAGCTCCCTCCACACCGGCCTAAGGCACGAGCTGTAACATTGAAGCCAGGATCAAAGAAAGGCCACTCACCCCCAGATGTGGGGTTAAGGGAGGAAACCCATTCAGGGTGCGGCCACACTTAACCCTGTGCAGCCTCCCTCGGGGGGCTGTGCTGGCCTGGGGACCCTCCTCGCCACCAGTCTGGGATCAGGTCCTGCCACGATCCCAGCATCCTTTGGGATAACCCAGGGCAGAAATCCCGCCCTGTACTCTCTGTACAAGCACCCAACACGAGCAGTATCCGTAAGTGCACACAAAAACCGAACAAGCAGCCACAGGTTACTATAAATAATTAAAGACACAAATGAGGTGCAGTATCTGTTTTACATCCTGGACTCTCCCGGGATTATTTTCCTGATTCATTCGGTGCCCCGTGTGTTTGAAAATGAGATTTGTGGTAACCAACAACATTTGCCACCACCAGACTCCAGCCTTCATTCAGTGGGTTCAACCTGTCCTCTGTGGATTTGGGACGGGGGGGTTAAAACCCAAATCCCCCAAAGCCTGAGCGAGCCCTGGCACGAGGAGGAAGAGCCCCAGCATGGAGCGTCCCAGCCGGATGTGTCCTCACAGGAGGGACGTGGCTGTGCCCGCCCAGGGACCCTCCCTGTTCCCGAGGCGTTTCACCCCAAAGGTCCTGAGCGTCACCCTCCCGCCAGCCCCGCTTTGAAATTCCCATGGTGTTTTTGTTGGAAGCTATTGTTTCTCCCTGGGCTTTTCCTGCTGTTCCTTCCTGCCATTGCTGCTGCAGAGTCCCCGGCCGGGGGTGAAATCCCACCCTGTCACCTCCCCCTGGCCAAGCTCCGGGGGACGATAAGCGGCCAGAACAAATGAGGTTTGAGTGCAAAGCTTGGGAATGAGCTGGAGCTGGGAAGAGGCCTTGTCCCAGGAAAACCTCGATGGCCAAAGGGATGAATTAAAGTCGAGGATCTGGTGGAAGGAACAGAATCAGCAGAACTGGCTCTCACAGCGATGTTAATGACAATTAATGAGTCGTTGTTTTATGGAACAGGGACTTTCAGGTCATCCTCTTCCCAAAGGCAGAGCCCCAGAAGGGTGGAAGAGCCCAGAACCCCATGCCCATCCCACCCCACCCCACTGCCTCACATCTCACCCCACCCCATTGCCTCACATCCCATCCCATCCCATCCCATCCCATCCCATCCCATCCCACCCTACCCCACTGCCTCACATCTCACCCCACCCCATTGCCTCACATCCCATCCCATCCCATCCCATCCCATCCCATCCCATCCCATCCCATCCCCCATCATCCAGAGAGCCCCAAAGCTCCCTGGACCTGCTCTACAACCCCCATGTCCACTGTGGTGTCACCCATGGGGCACGTGAGGCATCCCCAGGGCTGGACCTCCACCCCCTCACCACCGCGGGGTCACTCAGACCCCACATTCTGGGGGGACAAGAGAAATTCCCACTCCTCTTCCCACTGTGCCCACTTCCACGTTTTTAATGGAAAATCCTCCCTTTGCTATTATTTCCAGTTGCAGGGCCTGATGACCTTCAGCTCATTCCAAAGCTCATTTTATTGGATTATTTATTTGAATTCTCTGTTAGTTTTGCTCTGCCAGGTTGGGCAGGGATTGGCCTCTGTTCCCAGTTGGGATGAGGATGGCAGAGAGCAATGGGAACATCAGGAATCTGCTTCCCCATGGGATTTGGCAGAGCATTTGTTTCCAGGGCTCATGAGGAGCAATCCCAAATTCCACAGGAGCAGCGGGCAGCTGCCAATCCCACCATGAACATTCCAGATGGGCAGCAGGAGCCCAGACCTGCTGGAAAATCATCCAACAAACTCCCACCTGCCTCCCCAAAATCCTCCCAAAAATGGAGAGTTTCAGGGGCAGCTGCATGAAACCTCCTCACTTCTCACAGGAAAAAAACCTCCGAAGTCTGGGAGGGAAAAAAAAAAAGCACCACATAATACTGAGAGTGTTTCACTGCTCCTCTCCGGCCTGAAAATTCCCAGCTCGAGCCAAAACCACTGGTCTCCCTTCAATCTATTCATCTTTGTCCTCCTACCTCAACAAAAACGAGCTCAGGATTTACCCAAAATAGCCTTTTCTCCGTCATTCCCGCAGCTGTGTTTGTCTTGGTACCCAGGGAAGGCCGGGTGGGATTCCCGACGGGCGGCCCGCGCACCGGCAGCATCCCGGCACATACCGGGGGAGGATGAGGTCAGGGATGTTGTTCTTGGGAAGGCAACAGGAAACCGAGAGAACAGCAAAAAATGTTCAAATCCAGCTTTTTCTGGGCGAAAAACTCTGCCCCGGCCAAGGCAGACGGGCGGGGGACGGATGTGAGCGGGGAAAGGCGGCGGGATCCGCGTCCCAGGGACACGGGGAGGGCAGGGGATGCTCGGGCCGCTGGCAGCGGATGCCAGCGGGCAGGGCGGTGCCAGAGCCCTGCTCCAGGAGTTTATAGGGATGGGCAGGCTGCCAGCACCGCCTCCCGCCTGCCCAGCGCCCGCGGGGCCCGGCTTTTACTGGAGGCACTGGGGCAGGTTGAGGAGAACTGATAGACCTTAATCAAATCAAATCAAATCAAATCAAATCAAATCAAATCAAATCAAACTAGCAGAACAGCTTTGGAGCACATCAGATCCTGCCTGCGCTGTCAAAGCGCATCACGCTTTGATCCACAACATGAAATGAATCCGGGCTGGGACCTGCCGGGGCTGGGTCTGACGTGCTGGGGAAACTGGGGGAGCCCTTGGGTTAGTGCTTGTCCCCCCCACAAAATTCTTGCTCCCCCTTCACGGGACACCCCGGACGGGACAAACAAATCCCCTCGGAGCAGCCGGGTCCCTCCCCGGCAGCTGCCTTGCCTTTTCATCCTTGGAGCACTTCCCTTCCCTCTTTCCATCCGCGGTTTCTGAGCTCCCAGCGCACCCCAAACCCCAACCCGCTTCCTCCGGGAGTGGGAGGCGCGGGCAGCTGCCCCTGCAGCTCCGGCACGGCTTCCCGGGAGAGGGGAATTGCGGGCAGATGTTTGGAGCTGGGAGCTTTGGGAAGGGCACGGGGTAATACGGGATCTCCTCGTCCCTCTGGACCTGCTGGCACCAGACCCCACTGAGCCCTGCCACAGTCCTGGATGTCTCTGGAGAGCAGGGATATCCCTGGGGACATGTGGCAGGTGCTGGTCCCAGTTTCGTGGGGGTTCATAGCTCTGGCTGAGCTCGAGTCCCACCCTGCGGGCTGGATCCCGAGCATCCCATGGGATTCCATGGGCCAGATCTCATGCTCTAGGGAAGACGGATGCAAACCCCATCCCAAGCTGGCACCCGAGGCCACCCCATCCATCCCTCCAGCACCCAGTGGGTATTTCCAGCCCAGGGTTACACGGGAGGGACGTCCCTGCTGGGATCCGGCTCCCAGGAATTGCCAATGCTCAGGGGAGCAAGGAACCAAACGGGAAAACAGCTCTGGGTACCCAGCTCCAATTCCCCCTTCTTTTAGCCAGCGGTTGCCATGGCAACAGCCGTCACAGGGATGATGTTCCTCAGCATCCCACTCCCCACCGGGATACCCGGAGTGGTCCCCCATCCCTCGGTGTAAATCGACCAGCAGCCCATCAAAAGGGAGTTCAGACCTCAAACCCCGAGCTCCAGCCTGCCCAAAAGCTGCTCCTGGCTGTGATTCCAGCCCTGCCACCACCCCTGACCCCTCTGTCCCACTCCAACAGGCTGGGAAGGGGCAGGGATGAGGGATGAGCAGCAGGAGCAGGCTGAGAACGGGCTCCTGCCAGCGAGGATCCGGGCTGGAAGTTCTCCCACACCTCCCCCAGCAGCTGGAGACCCCCAGGGCAAAGGGAGGGGGCACAGCCACAGGGGAAACTGAGGCACGGAGCTCTGCTCTAAGGGCAGTGGGAAGCTTGATCCCTACCTGCATCCATTCAGACACACCCCAGTTGTCCATCACGGATCCGGGACCCCCGCACCCGGCAGCCTCCGGCATTCCCAGCATCCCGGCTGAGGCTGCACACCCCGCCCGTGTGAACGGCGCAGGAAAAAGGGAATAGCTGGAAAAGGCAGCCTTAAAAAAAGCTGCTGTGCCCAGGGTGGGACAGAAAAACATGAGTCAGTGTTTATCTGGGCACAGCCGGCCGGGCTGCGCGGGACGGGTCGGGATAGGATGGGATGGATCCCACGGATCCTCCTGGCCACAGTGTGGGGTCACCCCCATGGGGAACGCGCCTCAGTCAAGCCAGAAAGTGGGGTTTAACCTCAAAATTCGGGTCGTGAAAGGCCCCTCCCAGGGTGAAACTCCGGCAGAGGAACCTGGCCTCCCCTGGCACTAAGTGTTGAAAGAGCCACCCCGTTCGTAAAATCCTGGCCTTTTGCTCCATCCGTTCTGTTCTTGGGAAGGTTCGAGGATTAAAGGGGAAAACTTTGGGCGTTTGTACCTACACAGGCAAAGATTTTCTCTAAAAAAGGGCAGTTTGTGCTTCTGAGCTGCTTAAAACCACTTGGCTTCCAAGGTAATAAAAGTTCTTTCATCTCCTCTGCTCTCTTCTTTTTCTAATAATCCAAGGTTTTCTCCTGGCACTTCTCAGGCAATAAAAAAACCCAATAAAACTCCCTTTTCCAGAGCATCCTCCCTGCTACATCCCAGCAGTCGGGCGAGGGTGTCCCTAAGCATGGCTTGGGCTTCATCAGGGCACAAAGCCCTGGGGACATAACTCGGGATTTGGGGCGTAGAAAGGGAAAGAAACCCAGAAAAAACCAGAAATAGGGCTGCGGGAAGGACATGACCCCGCAGGGGATGTGGCATGGCCGGGGAGAGCAGACTCAGCCCCCCCGCCCCGAGTGAGGAAGTCACCCCGGATCCGCGGGAGCATCCTCCCAGCTGGGCTCGGCGTCCCCAGCTGAATGCTGATCAGCAGGGCAAAGAAAAGCCACCCTGTTCTCCCTGTTCCCAGCCAGGGGACACTGCCACACTGTCAGGACATCAGCCCCCCCAAAGTCACAGCCGGCTCCTCTCCCTTCCGTGCTGTTTTCCCACCCCACAGGCTGCAAAGCCCAGCTCTGAAAGGGGTGGGGGTTTTAGGGGGAATGAAGGGGTTTTGGGGTGAAGGACAGCAGGGATCCCAGAGGTCCCAAACCCACTTTTATAACAGCAGGGGAGCAAAAAACCTCAACTGGTTGCAAACCTCCAGCAAACCCCTCCTCTCAAATCCCTATTAAAAATATATAAATTAAAAAATATACATGAATCCAGAGGGATTTACCTGAGCTGGATAAATCCCCACAGAATTTTCAGCATTTAGAGGCTGGATCAGACATCTCTGCTTCTCCTACAGCCCCGTCAGGGCTGGCATGGGAATGGCCCTGGGCTTGTGGCTTTGGCATCCAGCTGGAGCTGACACGGATATTGCCGGGGTTTTCTCATCCCGAGGAGACGTGCATGGGATGGGAGGATGAGGGAAATAAACGCAGCCTGTGGAAGAAACCAGCTGCTGGAGTCAGCAGAGCTCGGGGAGAAGGGGGAGAATGTGAAACTTGCAGAGTTCAGCTGGACACAGAAGGGGATGTAGCAGGAGTGACGTGCCCCATCCAGCACAGCTCCTGTGCTGCCCACAGCGGCTTGGGAATCTCCTGGGAGCTCTTGGGAAGAGTTTGGGGATCCCTCGCTGTGAGCACAGCCAAAGGCTCCCCTCGGGCTCCTCCACCCCAGCTGCCCCTCATCCCCGTTCTCCAGGACCCCCCAAATCCATGCCCCGCTCCTGGGATGCTCCCGGCCTTGCACACGGAGGAGAGGGGAAACCAAAGCCATTCCTGGGTGCAGGAAGGTGCCAGGTCCTGCCCATTCCCAGCTGTTCATCCAGCAGCGCATTCCCAGTGAGGAAAGCAGCCTGTCCTGGTTTGCACTGGGACCCCAAAGAGAAGATCACCAGCCAAGGGCCATCCTGACCTCCACCCTGTGCTTGCCAGGAGCTGGAAATCGCCGGTGGCATCCACGGTGCAGCCGGTGATCCGGCACGAGCTGAGCCTGGATGGACACAAATCCCTGCCCTGAGTCTGGATGGACACAAAAAAAATCCCTGCCCTGAGCCTGGATGGACACAAAAAATCCCTGCCCTGAGCCAGGACAGCCCATCCAGAAGGAGATGGACAATACCTGGAGCTAAAGCTGCACCATGCTGTGACCTTCCACCAGAGCCCCTACCTGCTCTCCGTCACCAAGATCCATGAGTTTTCCAGCTCTCGGATTCAAGGGACAAATCCCAGTTTCCTCAGAGCTGGAAAACCACCACCCAGCCGTGACCAGGGGACAGGGGGTGATGCCAGCAGGGAGCTCACGGCCACCGTGTCCCATCAGGTGGGGACATTGACCCCGTCCCATGTGGACGAGCTCCCACGAGAGACGAAAAAGAGGAATCGGAGCCGCTGCCAGCTTTGCACAATTTTGTGTCGCAACATCCCTGAGCTGAAGCAGGGCTGGAAAAGTGCTGATGTGCCGGCTCGTGGGGCTGCTCCGGGGAAAGGAGAAGTCCCAAAAAGCCCCAATGCGTGTGAACCGGGCAGGGATGTGCCAATCCCCCCGTGGAGCCGGGCTGGGTGGCTCGTGACCGGCTCCCTGGTGTCCCACTCTTCCCGGGGGCTCGCAGGATGCCTGGGATGGGGTGGGAGCTCCAGGATATTCCACATTTGTGCCACCTGTGGCAGGTCCCCAGCGGGGTGCAGAGGAGCAGTGCTCCAGGACAGTGGGAATTGCAGCCCAGAATTATAAAATCCATGAGAAACACGGAGCCAGCTGGAGGATGGCACGGGCTGGATTTGTCCCGTCGCTCTGCCAGCAGGTCCTGTCCCATCTGCTCCCTCAGTAACACCCCCCAGTGTTCCCAGTAACACCCCCCAGTGCTCCCAATATCCCCCACCAAGCCTCGCAGCGATCTTTCCCAGTACCTCGCGCGGTGCCAACGCTCTCCCGCTGCTCTGTGCTGGGCAGGACGAGCTCGGGGTGCCCGGAGTGCCAGCGGGATCCCATTCCCAGGCGGATCCCGACGCGCCGGTACCAGGCACAGGCACGGTGCCGCTCTCCGCCGGTTTTAAGTGAGCGGGAAGGGAGTTGCATCCATCACCAAAGGTTTTCTTGGCAGCGCGATGCTCGCCGAGCAACAGCTGGGAGAGGGTGTGACTCCGGGAGCTGGGAACGCTGGCCTGGATCACAACCCAGCGTGAGGAAGCAGCGAGCTGCTTCCCAAGGGGCCTCCTTTCCTGTGCCGTCCCCCCGGGCCGGAGCACCCCGCCCCACGGAGGGATAACGGAGCCCAGAGCGCTCCGCAGGGATGCTGCTCCAGCCGGGAGCCCAAGGGGAGAGGCAGGTGGCTGCCAGCACCAAACCCCCCCGGCTGTGCTGTCCCCACCCTGGGTCAACCGCTGTCCTCTGCTCCCCCCACCGCCCCCAACTCCTTCCAAGACGTTGAGTCACTTCCCTTCGGCAAAATCTGGCTCCCAAACGCCGCTCCTGCTGCTCAGGGGCTGCTTTTCCCGATGGGTTTCATTAGCACCAGGATGCTGCAGCTGCTTCCAGACAGCCCCCCCAGCCCGCAGAGGCTCTGTGGTGGCAGCTCTGTCACCCCCGGCCCCTTTAACACCTGCGAGAAAAGTTCTTTGCGGGGCAGAGAGGGGCTGGGAGAAGCTCTGGGGACCCCCGGGTAGAAGGGATGGGGAAGGCTGCATGAAGGGATGGGGTTCAGGGGTTCAAACAAGAGGTTTTTTGGGGCAGCCCCCCAGTTTGGAAGCATTGAGCAGCGCAGCCCCCACCCACACAGAGCAGGAGGTTTGGATAACCCCAGGCTTGATGTGGCACCGGGAAAATTCCTTCCCTCCCCACGCAGCTCCCAAGCCTCAGCCATCCCGGTCCCAGCGTTCATCTCAGCGGGATAAGAGCCAGTGCAGGGGTTGGGAGCGGAGGCAGCACAAGGAAACACAAGGAAATTTGGCAGTGATGCCCTCTGACCCTCCTCCAGCCTGGAAAAGGAGCAGGATTTGCCCCATTGGGACACACCAACACCAGCAACACTGCCCTAAGTTTGCCACCAGCCATGCCCGCCCTCTCCCCAGCAGAGAGGAAGCTCACCTATCACAGGAGATTAATTAAAGTTAATTAATTACCCTCAGCTGCAAAGACAGGCCCAAAAGCATCCTGAATCCAGGCAGCAAGGGAGAAAACCAGCCACAAACTGATGTGATTTCCTTCAGTGTGCCTGGAGTTAAACGGTGCTGCCAAGAGATGCTCAGCCCAGGCAGCTCCGGGTGGCACCTGGGGGCTTCCCAAAACCACTCCAGGGCCTGCTGGGGCCGGGAATGCTCGGCCATGGATGCTCCTGCACGTGGCTTTGCCAAGAGTTGGCCTCAGGACATCATGCCGGAGCGACGACCGAAATCCCGGCAGCTCTGAGGGGTCCGGAGCCGAGTCCCGGCACAATCCCAGTGTTCCCAGCAAGGCCAAGCTCTGCAGCCCCACAGAACCAACCCATCCCTCGGCACTGCCTCCTTTCCCAGGCACCTGCCCCGTGTCCAGGCAGGATGCCGGATCCTGCCCTCACACTGATCCCTGTGTTTAGCAAGATGAAGGGAAAACACGCTGACTTTGGGATACGATTTCCCATTCCGAGCGTTTGTGGGTTGGGGTTTCCCTCCCTCAGCAAAGCCCGGCCGGCAGCAGCGCCTGCGGAAGGACAAATCCCTGTTCCCAGGGCTGGTGACGGAGCAGGATCGGTGCAGGAGCAGCCGTCGGGAAAAGCAATCCCAGCCTTTGGCAGCTGCCGTGTCCTTGGCAAGCGCCGAGTGCCACCCACACCGAGCAAAGCAATTAAAGCTCTAAATTGATTTGGGCTGATTAAACGCCCTGGAGCAGCTCCCTGCCGGGCCGGGATGCGCGGCCGGAGCCCGGCAGGTCCGACCTCTCCGGCTCTCGCCCTCCTTCCCTCCCACACAGGCGCTGGGAGCTCGCCTGACTCATCCCGAAACAGATGTCACAGTTAATGGGGAAGAAATTGGAGGAAGTTTTCCCTCTCCGGGGGAGCTTTCTCCGACATCCAGCAGCACTTTCCCTCGCCCGGGGCAGAGCCGTGGGGATAAATGGGAATGGCTGGAAAAGGAGCTACGAGGACCCGACAGGAGGCTCCCAACGCATATCCCAGCTCCAAATCCCGGGTTTCGGGGCTGGATTTATGCCCGTGGATAACTCTGCCCTTGCCTTTCCCACAGGGAGCTCATCCCTGGCTCCACACCCGCTGCGGTGCCGAGCTCCGGATCCCGCCGCCGCTTCCCGATCCAAGTGGAAATGCAAACTCCCTGCACAAATAGCGAAGCCACAGACAGGATGTTCGAGAGACGGCTCCCGTTCCCTTTTTTCGCTGATTTGATACAACCACGGAAAAAAAACCCCCAGTCCCAACCTTGTGCAACTCGAATTATAAATAGCCCCGGGGAGGCGGCGGGGCTGGGACGGTGCGGCCAAACCCCGCTGTGCTCCCAAGGCTGGCACCGCATCCCGCTGCATCCCACCCCTGGGATGGGCATGTCAGGGCATCTCCACATGGTTCAGCCCCCAAAAACCCTCCCAGCGCCTTCCCCACCTCTGCTTGGCTCCAATCTCGCGTCATTTCCCCCATTTTTCCACAGAGCTGTGCCAAGGACTGAATCCAAGCAATGCACACCCCCGGGCCAGGGGACAATTCCCAGTTCTCGGCTCCCAAACCCCACCCTTGGCAGAGCAGGGTGGATGGGAACATTCCCAGGGCATGGCTGGGCCCTGTTCCACGGATTCTGCCACCCATGGCATCACCCACCCACTCCCATCCCCGCCCTGCAGTGACAGCTCCCACGGCAGCAATGGCAGTGCCACATCGGGAAATTTATCCGTGATTTCCGACTCCTGCCGGAGCTGTCAAGGGCCACTGATGGCTCCTGGAGCAGGGATGAGGAATTTCCGGGTGTGGATACTTTGTCCTTGCCTTGTCACCCCTCAGCAGGTGACAGACAGGGATGGCACCTGCCCAGGGATTTATGAGCAGAGGTGCCATCAAATCCTGGAATGGTTGGGGTTGGAAAAGACCTTAAACTCACCCCATTCCATTACCTGCCGTGGATAGGGACACCTTCCATAGACCAGGTTGCTCCAAGCCTCATCCAACCTGGCCTTGGAATAAGAAATTCCATTCATAAAATCCCTGCAGGGCTCCAGGTTTGGATGCGGAGCATCCCACTGGAAAAACGGGAGCTGCTGACAGGTTTCAATTCCCTGCGCTGGAAACTGCTGGAGCTGAATTCAGGCTCATCTTTCAGCCCAAACTCCTTCAGCACCGTCCTAAAATCCTCTGGATGTGCTTTTCCTGCTGCTGGTGTGCCAAGTGAAGACACCAAACACGAATAGAGGGGAGGATTCCTGAAATCTCCCAACAAAAAATCAGTGGGATCTGGCTGATAAAACCCCTCGGGAAATTCCTAATTCTTTAAGGCACCAGCTGGATTTGTCTTAATAACAAGGACTTAATAACAATAGATTCCATCAAATTCCCAAACATCCATAAGGAAACCTGCTTTATTTATGATTTTTTTAATAAATAAAGCCAGTTTTCCTTGCAATCAGCATCCAGGAATTCACCATTCCACGGAGCAGAGCTTTGGTGGGGACAAGTGTTTTGGAAGCTGACTTTGCCAGTGGCCCCATCCTGCTTCCCATCACTGGGATGGGCACAGGGATTGCCCAGCTCCGGGCTGGGAAGCGGCTCCTTGCGGGAAGGCTCAGCATTCCCGTCAGCTCCGAGCAATCCATGCCTTTTTTGGGGCTTTTTTGGCCATGGGGTGGCCTTGGTGCTGGTTCCCTGGGCTCCAATATCCCTGGAATTTTTAAAAATAACAGCAAAATATGTTTTATTTCTGAGCCTTTGCCAGGCTGGGACTATTTCTGGAATGCGGGAGGTGCTCGGCAGTGCCAGGGAGATGTGGGGGTACCTGTGCCCTCACTGGGGTCCCCCACAGCATCTTCCTGGGATGGATCCGGATCATTGATCCCAATATCCAGAGCTCAGTCCCGTGCTGGATACAACTCTTTCCCATTCCCAAAATAGAGCTGTTATCTAAGAATTATTGAAATAGATCCAGAAATGCAGGGATCTGTCCAGAGGGTGCTGTTGTTGGAAGCCAGATCCAGAATTTGCCTTGGAAAGCAAAAAAACAGCCGAGCCCAAAAAGAGGGAAAGCTGTGCCGTGGAGAAATGGGAACGTTCTGTGTCACCATACATGGGATTCATGCTCCAGCTCGGATGGAAAATTTAACCTAAGGATTACAATTAAGGTTCCTCACAGCCTGATTTAACCTGGGTGGGATTGGGGAATCCATAAAACTGCATGGCAGGGAGAGGCAGGAGCATACCTGCCAGTGAAGGATTTGGGGAAAGCTGGGAGTGGGACAGGATGGCTGTGAGCAGCCAGATCCCAGCACTCCCAGAGCACGAGCATGAGAAAATCATGGATTTTTAATTAATGGATTCAAGAATAATCTCAGTTTTGTTCCCAGGAGCGCAGCTCGCCTGTGGGTAAGATCCTGGGATATGCCAGGGCTGGATCAGGATCCACTCCAGGGCCAGGGCTGGCACACAACACGTTCCTCGATGACCAACGGGAGATCAGTGGAGTTTATCCAGGAGTGATGGATGCGCCAGCTCCCAGCCACTCTGGTGACACCGTGGGGATATTCCAGCTCCCAGCTCCAGCTGGAAGGAGCCCGGCATTCCTCCCATCCAGCCCCACGAGCGACTCTCTCCACGTAAGAGCCCAACATCAAGAGAAAACCCAGCTCTGAGTTTACAGAAGCAACACCCTCTGTTCATTTTCCCTCCTTTGGAAGATCTCAATCCTGCCTGGACACATCAAATCTCCATAAATTCCAGAGGTGATCCATGGCTCCCATCTGGGACTGGCACAGTCCCTCACTCCTGCCCCTTCTGTCCCTGTTTAGAGCTGTGGCACAATTTCACCCACTGTGGCATCCGCCAGGTGGGAAATCTCCGGGTTTACAGTCGGAGATTCCTTTATGATGAATTAATTCCACGGCAGAGCGGGAAAACCCCTGCCATGGGTGAGGATGGAGCCTCCAGCAGGGATTGGCAGCTCCAGCACTTCCCATTTTCCTCCAGTCCTTGCTTCATGTAAGACATGTAATGGTAATGAATTCCTGGTTTTCATTCCCTGAACGGTGCAGAGGGAATCCCTGTTATCCATGGCCTGGAGAGGATGGAGAAAATCCCCAGCACTGTTCCCAGCTGATGGAAAATGGAGCTCACATCCAGCTGCTCCAAGGCGGATTCAGTCATTAGAAAAACCTTTTAAATCAATAAGGATAAACTAAAAATTCCAGCAGGACTCCACATAATTCACCCACTCTCCTTTAAGACTTTTTGGGGAAAAAAACAGGTTGGGAAAAGGGAATTTGGGGTACCTTGGTTGGATGCGGCTTCCCCGGCACATCTGGCTGGGGACAGGATGTCCAAGGAATTAATTCTGTGTGGAGATCGCTGGAATGTCAGGAGACCTCTGATTTATCCCCGGCCTTCAAGTGCAGGAATTAATTCTGGCCACGGAATTCCAGCTGCTTCCAATGCCAGCAGAAGCTGCCTTCAAGGAGCAATGACGGGGCCATAATTCCCAAGGGAAAGCTGAAGGATTTCCCTGGATATCCCACCTGGAATATGGATGCACCGGGGCATCCCTCGCTCCCAGCCTGGCATCTTCCCAACCCGGCAAATCCCCGGCACTGCCGGTGAGGAGCTCCAGCAAAACAATTTCCCTGTGGAAAACCGGGAGCTAATGGGATTGAGGGGAAGGGGAATGAGAGGTCGGATGGAAGCAGACCCAATTAGTGGAGGGGACAATTAAGAGAGAGGTGGTGGGATACTGGAGATCCCAAACCCCTGACTCCCACAGCATCCCAGGAGCGGGCGCTCCATGCTCGGAGGATCCCATGTGCTCCTCTGCCATCGTTGCTCCTGGAAAATTCCACCGTGAAGGATTTAAACGAGTCATTTATCAATTAAATGTGCCGCTCTGGCAAATTAAAAGCTGTCCTCTTGTTTAATTAATAGGGCAGCTTTATATCTGACAAATTAGGGAGCCTCTTGATGAGCTAATTTGTTAATTAATGGAAGCCTGGAGGCTCTTCCCTCATTAGATGTTGGCACATCCTTGAATCCAAAGCGCAGCTCCTCCTTCAGGACCCCTGGGCTCAGCCTGGGAGCAGCCCTGGCAGTGAATTTGCCATGGGAGAGCTCCTGGCACGGCCCTGGCTTCCCGGGATTTATGGCAGCAGCACATTCCCCCTCCCTTTCCCTTTCCTTCGGGAATATTTACGTCCCTTGCCGAGGAAAAGCGCGAGATCCCGTGGCTGAGCCGCTGCCAAACGGAGCCCAAAGCTGCTCCAGGATGGAAAGAGGGAAAGAAGTTGATAAAAAATGGGAAGAAAATCTTCTGGCCCTGCCCAAGGATCTGTGTGGGGTGGGAATCAGCGCTGTGGGTGGAGGATCTGGAGCTCATCCTGGCAGATCCGAAGATCCCTGGGTGTTCCCCGGACACTCGGCAGTGCCACCAACACCCGGATCGCTCCTGCAGGGAAAATGAATCCCCCAGGTACATCCAGGCTCATGGATCAGCCCTTTCCCCCATCCCAGATGGCCACAGCCACCCCCAGCAGCCCCTTCCCAGTGCTTCCAGTACAAACCAGTACCAGGATGGTGCTGAGGCCGGGTGGGCTGCAGGAGCTGCTCCAAACGATGCCACGGAAAGAGGGAGCGCAGCAATCCCAGGACAGGGATCCCAAAAGGAGTATTGGAGTCATCTGCAGCGAGAGCAGGACCAGTAACACCAGTAAGAGCAGCGAGCTGGGATAAAAACCCCGCTGCAAATCCAGCTCCACGTTAAAACCCAGGAATGTGGATTCCCGAGCTCACCCTAAGGACGATTCCCCTCCAAACCAGACTATCCCAGACCCCATGGAGCAGCTCCCTCGTTTATTTTTAGCCACCAGGTCCTGCTGCACTCACCAGTTATCAAATAAATATGGGAAACCAGGAGAGGCACCCCGAGAGTCCCTTATCTCTGTTTTCCATGGACTGGCGGCTCCCGGGACGTGTTTACTCTCAACCTTTAAAAAGCAACCCCAGGTTCACTTTCTACCACAGGAGTCCGCCAAGCTTCCAGCTTTCCCTGGATCTTATCCCACCCAGGCAGGTCCTGGAGAGAGGGCACGGCTCGCTCAGACCCCAAAGGATCACAGTGAAAGGCAAATTCCTGATGGATTTTCCACAAACACTTAGCCCAAAAAAAAATCACGTCACTGCTGAAGCTGCCCCTGTTTGGGTGCCTTTTCCAGGAGGACACAGATGGTTTGAGCTCTGGCTCTGGCTCCTGATCCATTCTCCAGGAATGTCAGCAACAGGGAACTCAGCTGATGCTAATTCCTGCTGGAATGTGACCCTCAAACACTTTTCCCAAGGCTGATGCATCTCCTATTCCTCCCCCTGTGCATCCACAGCCTCCCTGCTGGCTCCGGGGTGCATTCCCACCCTCTGCCGTGATTCCTGACACATTTTGGGCTCCAATCCTTCAGAGAAACCTCAATTTCAACAGCTCCAAGGGTCTCTCTGTCCTCCCCACAAGAAAAGGCACTTCCAGAGCTGTGTCTTTATCCCATTTCAGCAGCAGGTTGTGCTGGAAGTGGGACAGAGGGAAGCAGATGCTTTTCCCGACGCATTTCTCCTTCCACGGCCTAACACACCTAAAAAGAACAGGGAAAAAAAACCCAAAAACCCCTTGGAATAATATTTACAAGCTAATTAGGCAGCGAATTGTTTTGAACATCCCTGGAACACCAGAAAAACGCCAGCTGAGCTGGGAAGGCTTGGGCTGCTTTTCCATGGAAATTAAAATTACCACGGGCTGCTGGAGGCAGGGAGCTGGAGCCATTCCCTGGGAGGTCTCAGCACAGCCCTGAGCCTCTTCCCACCCCAGCAGCCTCCTGGAATCACTTGGTTTATCTCCGATTCGTAAAATGCCTGCCAGAGGTGAGGGAAAGGGAATCTTCCTTCCCCACAGGAGAGCAGGATTTGAATTCCTGTGCCATGGGATTAGGGAGAAATCCAAGATACACTGGAAAGAAACGCCAATTCCTTTTGATTCCTCTTTGTACAAATCCCAGCCAGAATTCCAGTTCCTGCATCCCAACCGACTTCACACCAAGGAAGCACAACATGGAATTGCTTCTCCTTCCATTCCTCGCTTCCCTTCCCAGCCTTGCTCCTTCCTGCCTTGCCAGCCCTCAGCCCTGCACTTCCAAGGCTCCCAGGAGCGGGATGGAGGCACCTCTGGAGGTCTCTCCTGATTTTTCCGTGCCTGCAGATCATTATCCCAGTTATCCATCAGCCAGCAGCTCGTGTTTGCAGCACTGCTCCCCTGTCACTCGAGAATTATGGATCCACCCAGCAAATGCACAGGGAAATAATTGTGTGTTTGCTGCTCAGGCCTCTGAAATTCCAGGAGAAAATGAGATTCCTCTTGCTTGCTTTAGATCCTGGGGTTTTCCCCCTCCACTTGCTGGGCTTATTTCCAAATTCCCACTGCTCCTGTTCAGCTGCCAAGCGCACGCAGGGAGCTGCCAGTGGCATTCCTTTTGGGAAGGGACAAGGAGCCTGGCACCTGCCCCCTCCCGGTGCTCAGGGAGATTCGCACCCAGCTCCCGTTCCAGCTTAGCCTCTTCCTGTCGACAGCCACAAAGCCCAGCTGGGGGAGATTTAACATTCCAGCTCCAAAGGAATTCAATCCAGCCTTACAAAGGGAAATGTTTCCCAACTCCGAGTTTTTGCGGAGCGGTGGAGGCACCTGATAAGGATGGAGCTCCACGAACAGGGGCTGTT
Source organism: Dicrurus megarhynchus (assembly GCA_013399195.1). Taxonomy (NCBI): domain Eukaryota; kingdom Metazoa; phylum Chordata; class Aves; order Passeriformes; family Dicruridae; genus Dicrurus; species Dicrurus megarhynchus. The sequence goes on from VXAD01003541.1 coordinate 576,197, forward strand.
CCCTGCTGGCAGGAGGAGAGGGGAGCCTGGGTTTTAATTTAAAGGAATTTCAGAGGATCCATTTTATCCAGCAGCACGCAGGAACATTAACAGAGCACCCTGGGAAGCTGGGAATGACACAGGCTCTGCCTCCTTATTTCCAAGAGGGCTCTCTGAGCTCTGCTGAACAGCACAGGTTGGCAAATCCAGTTCTTCCATTGGCAAATCCATTTTTTCCAACTCCTGCCTTGTTCCCGAGTGTAGGTGCCGAGGAAAGAGTGGTGCAGAATTCCAAGGCCAGAGGGGCTTTGTGATTCCTGAAGGATCATCCACCTGCTCTGGCTCCCATTTATCACAATCAGCACATATCAGGAGTCATTTGCATATTCCAGGCTCTGGGTGGGAGCCTTCGGAAACTCAGATCCCGTGGAGAAGCAAAACTTGAGTGGCAGGTGGTTATTGAGGCCTCCAGAGCTCCTGCTTCTCCTCCTGGGATTTAGGAACTTAAAAAACTCTTGAATTTCAGGAATATCCCCGTTTTCAAATCCTGCAGAGTCCCTCCCAGGCAGCCCACGCTGCCTGAAATGTTGGAATTCAGCCTGGGATCAGGACATGAGACCTCCAGCAGCTCGCCAGCACCTCTGCCAGGACACAGCTGTGTCCCCAGCATCCCTGCACCACCGTTGCCATGGTGACCGAGCATCGTCCCCTCTCCTGCCACCTTTAAGGCAAAATGTCCCTCCACAGCACAGGGCTGTCCCCAGGCAGCCTCTCCTGCACCCAGGACATCCCACAGGACAGGGACTGCTGCCCATGAGGAACTTCCTGGAAATTCCACCAAGGAAAAAAAAAAAATACAGGAGGATCCAGTGATTCCCACACCTAAACAGGCAGGGTTTAAAGTGAAATCCAAGCAGGGAAGAGCTTGAGGCCATCCAAGACCAGCAGAGGATCTCTGAGCATAGAAAAGGTCGGGGCCACCGCTGTCCCCACCCCCAGTGGCACTGGCAGCACCAGGGAATCCAGGAGAGGTGCCACACCCCCGAGTGTGCCAGGCTGCTTCCCTGCCCTCCCAAATCTCCCCGGGACACCTGCTGAGTTCTGACAGCTGTCAGGACCTAAGCAGGGGGCGAGCTGAGAAGCTTAAAGGAAAAATAGCTCCTTTTGTAATCGGCTCCCACAGCACTCCCACCCTCCTGCCCGTTTTAGCCCTCCTCGTCCTACTTTGGAGCCCTGGAGATGGGAAATGGGTGGAATTGTAGCTGTTCGAGGATGCATCACATGAAGGTGTCCCCTCTGCGTGTGGCTGGGGCAGGAGAGGTGTCGGCCTCGATCCCTCTGCTCCTCTGGTGCTTGGGAAACATCACGGAATGGTTTGGCTGGGAAGGGGCCTCACAGATCATCTCGTTCCCTGCCACGGGCAGGAACACATTCCGGATTCCAGGAATCCAACCTGGCCTGAAAGAAGCAGCACTGATGTATCTGCCTGATCCCCTCTTCCAAATTCACGCCAGGGAAGATGATCCCAAGGATCAGCCTCCCAGCCACGGTGCTGTGCAAGCTTTGGGAGGCACAAGCTCCGTGCCTCGGGCTGCTGTCACACCCGATCCCAGGAATCTCTGAGCACGCAGACAGGCGAATTTTATCCCAGCACAAACAATTCCAGAAGGAAGCCAGGGCCTTACTCAACCTCCAGATATGTTTTTCAGGATCAGTGCCTCCAAAGGCAGAAGGTGGGGAGGTCCTGGAGCGGGAATGCAGCAGGCTGGGGTGTTTCCATGGAGCAGCGAGATGAGTCAGTGCCATCTGCCGGCTGCGGGGACACTGCCGCTCCCAAATCCATCCGATAGAGAGGAATTAAACCCCAGCTTCACGACAAAGCTTCCAGCATCCCTCTGGAACGCTGCTCCAAATGCAAATCCCCCTAAGGATGTAGATGGGATCCTTTCGGCACAGCCGTGTCCAGCTACGTCGAGGACTCCCAGGATGACCCAGCAGGACCAGCAGTTCTTGACGTACCCAGGCTGCAGCTCCAGCATTCCTCCTTCCCACCTTTGGGATCTCCCTTTGCTATGCCTGATAGAGCCGTGCGTGGAAATCCTTGAGCTGGCCCGGATCCACGCTGAGGAAGAGCTGTGGGAATGCCAAGGACCCGCAGGGTCCCAAGGGATGATGTGGCATCGTCGGCTTCTGCCTCAGCTTGGACCGTTCCAAGGGTACCAAGAGGCATCAAAGCTGGGATGAGACACCAGGAATTCCTGGCTATCCCTGTTGTCCCAGTCTGCTGGATTGGATTTAATTCGGGGACAGATTCGAAGGGTGTTTCTCACCATTTTTACAAGGAAAACTCATCCCTGCTCCATAATTATCCCATAATTAGGTTTAGGTGCCAGATCCCTGGCACTGAGGGAAACACACATTTCTGTCAAAGCTTTCTCTTGGAGTGAGGAGGGATTTGCTCATCTTTCCAGTGCTGATTATCCCCCAAAGTTCTCTGCAGGCATTATCCGGCTCGGGCAGCTCCAGCAGGCTGGTTTAGGGATGATGGCTGATCCGAGCTCATCCAGCTGCTTTTGTCAGTCACGGTAAAATCAGTGAACATCTGAGGGAACACCAGCTCCGTGAGAGTGGACCCTGCTTTTCCTGCTGAAAACAAGCCCAAAAAGGGGAATTGTCTCTGGAAAACTCCATTTGCAGAGGAAGCAGAATGGTGTGGGGGCAGCTTGATGCTAACGTGGATCGGGATGCTGGGCACGGGCACATCTGTGGAGGTCTCCCCTCCGTCTCCTCTGAAATGCAGTTTAAATTCCACAAATTTATTTCTGACAGACCAGCTTCTTTTTCCCTGCTGGTGATGATCTGCTGTGTAAGCATCTGGTAGAAAACCACCTTGTCACCTTGCTAGATGCTGAAATCTGAGGGCGTTACCTGCAATTTCTTAGAACATTCTATTTTCCCTCAGCTTTTGTCGCATCTCCCCCTAATCCTTGTCTCCAGCAAAGGGAGAGGCACAGGTGTGGAACACCAAGGTACGCTGCTACTTAAGGCCAAAAATCAAGAGTATTTTTCCAGAAGGGCCGGGGATAGGCGACTGGAACTCTGTATCAGCAGAAATAGGCGATTTTCCATGGAAACGGCCATGGAATTAAAACCGCTGTGAGCCCCAAGCGGGGCCTACCGCGCTCCCGTCGCCTAGCAACAGCACGCCATGTCCTTATATGGCAACCGCACCCGCCCTCTCCCCATCCTTCCTTCTCATTGGCTGCGCGCCGCATGATTGACGTGCGCGCTTGCCAGTGGTCNCCGGGGGTACCGGGCGGAGGGGAGCTGAGGGGACCCGGAGTGCTGGGGGGGGATTCCGGCCGGAGTTCAGGCTCGAGGAGGGAGCCCTAGGGAGGGAGCGGTGTCTGAAGGAGGAGCGGAGGATGGGGAGGGATTCCAGAGCGGTGCAGGAGCTTCTGGCTTGTGGCGGGGGGGGGGCCAGGCCCGGG
>VXAD01003541.1:579908-634544 GCA_013399195.1 Dicrurus megarhynchus
GGATTGCCGTGCGGTCTTGCCAGTGGCCCCCCCCCACGAGCCTCTCCCGCGCCCGGGGCGCGGCGTTACCCGGAAGCGGGTGCAGGAAGCGGAGGGGAGGAGCGCGAGAGATGCGTCCGCCGCGCCAGCCAATGGGAGACGAGCTGGGGGCGGCTCAGCCAATGGCAGGGAGCGGGGGCGGGGCTGCGGGGGCGGGGCCTCGGGAGCCGGCAGCGGGCGGCTCCGGGANGGGAAGCTCCTTGATCCCCGCGGAGGCGGCTGGCAGAGCCTGGTGCCCACGCTGCTGCACGAGCATGCATGGCTCCTCCTGCTGCTGCTGTCACAGTAATGCACAGCAGATCCCATACGGTGCTTGGGGGTGGCAGGGAAAAGATGCCCGGGACAGCCCCCAATGGCTGTGACAAACCCAGAGCACGTGCACTCAAAGCCACTCTTACCCCATGGCACAGCGCTGGCTAAAGCTCTATGTGTTTCCAGGTGGGAGCAGCAGGAAAGGAGATGCTCCAGGTGTCCGTGCTGGAAGCAGGATGAATCTCGTGGCGATGGCGACGGATCCCGAGCTCCAGTGGGTGTCCCTGTGGGTCCGTGTCCGGTGGGCAGCCGTGCTCGTGCTGCTCCTGAGCTCCCTGGTGATGCTGCTGCTGCCGCTGGCTGCCGTGGACAACCAATGCCACGCTGTGCTCAAGGGCCTCTCCTTCCTGAAGAGTAAACTGGGATCCTCAGGAATCACCAGGTTCACGGGACAGAGCACGGAGCTGAGCGTGACCTCCAAGGGGCTGGAGCTGCTGGTGCTGAAAGGAAAAGCCTCCCCAGGTGAGAGGGTCCTGGGTGGGCACAGCCGAGTTCCTCGTGTCAAGGAAGATAAGGAGCTGCTGGAGAGAGTCCAGCAGAGGCCACAGAGATGATTTGGGGTCTGGAGCATCTCTGTGATGAGGAGAGACTGTGGGAGATGGGCCTGGTCAGTCTGGAGAAGGAAAGGCTGAGAGGGAATCTCATCCATCCATCCAAACACCTCCAAGGGGTGTCAGAGGATGGTGCCAGGCTCTGCTCAGTGGTAGCCGATGACAAGGAGCAATAAACTGAAACACAAGTTCCACCTCAACATGAGGAAGAACCTCTTTCCATGAGGATGGCAGAGCACTGGGACAGCTGCCCAGGGAATCGTGGAATCTCCCTCTATGGAGACATCCCAAACCCACCTGGACACCTTCCTGTGCCAGGTGACCCTGCCTTGAGGGGGGGTTGGAGTGGGTGATTTCCAGAGGGCACTTCCAACCCCAACCCCGAGATCTTCACCCCCTTCCCGACCATGTCCTGTACCCCTGATAGGAGTGACGCTGTGCCCTAATGGTAACAAACTGCAATTAACTGCAATTAACACTGCCTGTAAACGACCCTGAGGTCAGGCAGGCCCTCACCAGCTCCTTGACTGCATTCCAGGGCCCTGTGCTGGCATTGCTCCGTCTCTCCAAAGTTTTTCCTTGTGTTTTCAGTACCAGTAAGTTCTGTGGAGGTAACTGGAACACAGAGAGGTGAGTTTAATGCACAGAAATCTGGGATACACAGCGTTAATTCCGAAATCCTGGCTGGCACAGAACAGCCTTGCAGGCAACGTCAGGCTGTGGTTGTGGCCTGTATCAGCCAGGACGATAATTTGGAAAACACTTAAAGGAAATTACGATTCCAGCCCTGTATCTTTGTTTGCATTAAAGCTCTTACTGCTGGGAAAACGTTGGATAGTTCAGTGGGAAAACAGGAGTGCTGTTGGCAGCCAACACAATGTTAACAGTATCATTTCCCCTAAAAGAATGCCAAGAGAACGTGTTTGAGGCACTGGTTCCTCACACACGAAGCAGTTTGGTGGCCACCTGTGGCCACCCTGAGCCTGCTGCCCACAGGTCCTGCCAAGAATGGCTCTGCTGCCTCATTCTCGGCCTGGAAACGTGGCATAAACCTGTGGGATTGTAACCTGGAAAAGGCTGGAACACGAATTCTGTTCCAGTTCTTAGAGACTGGTTTCGGTTAATTGTTGTAGCAGTGAACAGTGACAGCCATAGAATATCCCGAGTCGGAAGGCAGGCACAAGGATCATGGAATCCAGATGTCCAGAGGTTTTCAGTAAAACTCACCGCCCTTTATCTGTTATCATTTCATTCCAGAGGTGAAGTTGGAAGCCAGAGCAGCTCTGAATCAAGCCCTGGAGATGAAGCGCCAAGGGAAGCGGGAGAAGGCCCACAAACTCTTCCTGTACGCCCTCAAAATGGACCCGGATTACGTGGATGCCCTGAACGAGTTTGGGATCTTTTCCGAGGAGGAAAAAGACATCCTCCAGGCCGACTACCTGTACTCCAAAGCTCTGACCATCTCCCCCCACAACGAGAAGGCTCTGAGCAACCGGGGCCGGACGCTGCCCTTGGTGGAGGAGATCGACCAGAGGTATTTCAGCATCATCGACAGCAAGGTCAAGAAGGTGATGGCCATTCCCAAAGGGAATTCCGCCCTGCGCCGGGTGATGGAGGAATCCTACTACCACCACATCTACCACACGGTGGCCATCGAGGGGAACACGCTGACGCTCTCCGAGATCCGGCACATCATCGAGACCAGGTACGCCGTTCCCGGGAAGAGCCTGGCGGAGCAGAACGAGGTGATCGGGATGCACGCGGCCCTCAAGTTCGTCAACACCACGCTGGTGTCGCGCATCGGCTCCGTCACCAGCAGGGACATCCTGGACATCCACCGGCGCGTGCTGGGCTACGCCGACCCCGTGGAGGCCGGGCGCTTCCGCGCCACGCAGGTCTTCGTGGGCCACCACATCCCGCCCCACCCGCAGGACGTGGAGAAGCAGATGGAGGAGTTCGTGCAGTGGATGAACTCGGAGGACGCCATGAGCCTGCACCCCGTGGAGTTCGCGGCGCTGGCGCACTACAAGCTGGTTTACATCCACCCCTTCGTGGACGGCAACGGCCGCACCTCGCGGCTGCTGATGAACCTGATCCTGATGCAGGCGGGGTACCCGCCCATCACCATCCGCAAGGAGCAGCGGGCCGAGTATTACCACGTGCTGGAGGTGGCCAACGAAGGCGACGTGCGGCCCTTCATCCGCTTCATCGCCAAGTGCACCGAGACCACGCTGGACATGCTGCTCATCGCCACCACCGAGTACTCCGTGGGCCTGCCCGAGGCGGGAGGCACCGCCGGCTGCAAACAAACCATCCCTGTCAAGACTTGAGGGTTTTGGGGCACTCAGGAGCTGGTGAAGCCGTGGGAGAGCGGGACTCCAAGCCACTCAGTGTTCCTGCTGGGAAATGACTGGGCAGGAGGTGTCACTTGAGCGTTTCGTTTATTTAAAGTGTCTTACATTTGGTTAAATTAATATAATTTATTTATATACACGATGCCAAACGGAACTGCTGATGGTGGCTGTGCACTGGAAGGAGGTGGGGAGAGGTGTCAGAGGGCTCAAAAAGATGAACTAAAATTGAATTTCTCCTTAAAATTAAGCTTTGAGGAGCTGCTTCAATCACAACCCTTCACACCCAGGCAGTCAACTCTACTGTCTGACCTCAGCAAAGCCTGAACTGAGTTGGTTTTGTGTTCCCTGAAGGAACAGCACTTTCCCAGCTGTGTCCTTTCATGTCAGTCACACAGGTACTGAGCAGCAAGGAGGCTGAACTCCAGCCCAAAGGCATCTCTCCCCTCCCATTTCTGTTTCCGTGGCACTTTGCATGTTTCCTTTCAGCTGCCTTTCCTGGGCTGAGTTTTGTACAAGTGGGAAGTATTTCTCTTGGGATTACAGGTGATAGGAGCGGAACAAGAGGAGAAAAGCTCTGACTTACTTGAGGGAGGACTCAGAAAACACCTCAGCCACCAGGAGCCCTGGGAAAGCACAACTGTCCTCAGACATTTCAGTGGAGGGGTTGGAAGGAGCTTGTCTGCAGAACTGTGGGCAGAAAAGGTCAGTGGGAAGAGCCAGGAGACACCAGTTGTGCCAGCTCGGGAAGAATGTGTACAGGAAGTTTGCCAAAAACTTTAGTTTCTTTAGTCTAGGCACAGGAACTTCCACAATTAATCACTGGTCATGTCATTACTCTGATAAATGGGTCAAGAATCACTTCGAGGCCTCTGTGTGCTGCAGGGGCAGTGCAGTGCCTGGAGCTGCTGAGCAGTTCAAAGAATCACTTTTTCCTTGGTTTTTAAGGGAAAAGTACCCACAGATCTCCCCCCCCCCCAAACCTGCCAGCTGTATAACAGCATCATTGATCCCACCACCTCCAAGCTGACCAAACTTCCATTTAAAATCCCAGTTTAGAGCATTTAACCCCTTGACAAAAGCTGTCCCAGGCTTAAGTTTTCTTCCCTTTTAACTCTTACCTGACAGGGAGTTAGGACGTGTTTTAGAGAAGCAGAAAGCAGGATGAGACTGGGAATTCTCTGCCAGGGAAAGCAGACAGTGCAGGAGGAAAGGTGTCCTGTCCTTACAAAGCATGTTATTTTTGTAGCGCAACCTGAGTATAAATAAAGCACTTTAGAGCTCTGGGTGGGGAGGAAAAAAAAAATGTTATTTTAGTAACAGATTAATAAACTATTTTAATATGAAAGTCTTGGTTTGGAAGAGGCTGTATTCACAACACTTGGCTGCAGTGAACTAAGTGGTTGTGGAGGAGGAAAGGCCACGGGACAGATCCTGGTTCCCTCAGCCACGTGACACCATGAGCAGACTCATCATTTCAAAGTAAAGCCCAGTGAAATCAGCACAGAAAAGAGTGTTTATTCGCAGCAGTGTTTGTGTGGTACAAGTGAACTCAGCACCGGGGGTCCCCCCTCACATCCACCCCTCCGGGTGGTGACTTCCAGGGTAGTTGACAAGCAGGAATGTTTCTATCCAAGATCACACCACTGTTTGAGAGTCTGAGGTGATGACTGAAGTGATTTCAGGGTATTCAGAGCAGATGGAATGAGCTGCTTCAAGGCCTGAGGGACACTGAGCGCACCTGAGAGGTGAGGTACATCACTATCACCCAGCTGCCAGAGGAGAGGTGCAGTTCCAACACCCACATTTAAACAAAAGCAACGGTATTTATAGAAAACCTTTGAGAACTTGAGTTTTAATAAACCGAGAAACGTCAGCTTGCACTTCACAGTTGTACAAAACCATACAGAAACCACCTGCAAAAAGACATGAGCTAGGCTAGGAAAAACAACCAAAAACAACCAAAAACCTGGTCCTCAGCAACAGCACGTCCAGCTTCATGGGAAACAAAAATTACCACCTAAGGATCAGCTCCTGCCACTTAAAAATAATCATCTCAATGTCCTTTACAAATACACCATATAAAAAACAGCTCAACTGGAACAGAACAGGAACTGGATACGTATAGATGTATATCTGTGTATCTACATATACACACATATGTATAGAAACTCTCCCAATACTAAAAGAGGCCATTGTGGTGAAGTTGGAGCATCTGCTGTTGGATTCTGCATGGAAGGAGATGACAGTCCCTGCGTGCGCGGGTTTGGGTGGAGAATGGGGCTGTTGGCAGAGAGAATGTCTGCAATCCCAATCTGAGCTGACCAGTGGAGCTTGCTGAGGTCCTCCCATTGCATCTCATTCGTTAATGAAAGAGAAAATAGTTGGAAAGTACTCCAAGAAACTCCATTGTGGTATCCAAGCTGTGCAGGAAATGTTTCCCCCCTCATTACCCTCAATATGAGGAATCGCATAACGCCATTTCACCAGAACAAAAGTGTAACTCTTTGCTCTTAGAGGAAAAAAAAAAAAAACCAAACCAAAACCACCTGGATTTGTGCCATCCTCCACTGATCCCGAGGAATGCAGCAGTCTGGTATTTACACGGGATTGGGACGGGCATTCTCTCCTTGCAAAGCTTAAGGACACAACATGGCTTCCAGAAAGGCATTTCACATTGGACCAGACCCGCTGAGGTGCAGACTCCTCGCTCACTTTTTCAGGAGCATCTTGGCAAAATCAGCATTGGACATTTTTTTAGGCTCTGCAGGGGGGTCAGAGGACGTTGCTGGTGAGTTCTGGACCATCCCATTCTCAGCCTTGGCCACGGGGTTGCTCTGACGCTGCAGCGCCCGGGGCATCATGGAGAGCTGTGTCCTTCCCTTCCCTCGCCTGGAAGGGAAAAAATTCCCATTGAAACACACTTTTAGCTTGGGAAACAACAAGGATTTGTCTGCTATGAGGAATCCTCATTTCAATATTATTCCTGTCATTTGTTTCAGGAATAAGCAGTGCAAAGGTTTCCATGGGGCTGTCTTTGAAGCACCCCCGAGTTCTGGCAGACAATAAACGCCCCACAGTCCCCAGGATTGAAGCTCTGTTTATCCACAGGGGCTCATCCAATACAGGAACATTCTGAAAGATGAAGGAGCAGCCTTAATGCTCACTAGGAACAAAGGCTGGTTCTCCAGAGGGAGAGGATGTGGAGGTTCATTAGGGATCAGGTGCCACCATCAGATCCAAGGGGATGGCCAATGCCTGACACTCTCGTCACTACAGAGCTATTTCAGTTGATGAAGAGTTAAAAATCTGCTTTTCCTCATCAATCCAACAACCCTTTTTTTTAATGGGTCAGCACCTTTTAAATGTTCTTTCAGATTCACAGAATCCTTTCAGGGGTTTGGGTTGGAAGGGGCCTTGAAGATCATCCAGTGCCACCCTCTTGCCATGGGCAGGGACACCTTCCACTATCCCAGGTTGCTCCAAACCCCATCCAACACTTCCAGGGATGGAGCAACCACAGCTTCTCTGGGCACCCTGTGCCAAGGCCTCCCCACCCTCCCAGGGAAGGATTCCTTCCCAATATCCCATCTAACTCTACCCTCTGGCAGTGGGAAGCCACTCCCCCTTGCCCATATAAAAAGTCCCTCTCCTTCCTTTTTCTAAGCGCCCGCATTCCAGGTAAGATTCCTAAAGTTTAGCACATAAAGAAAGGCAGCATTTCCTTCTCAGGCAGTGCCAGGCATCCCTCCCTTCCCTCCTCCCCCCTCCCTTCCCTCCATCCCTCCCTCACTCACGCTCCATAAATCTGCCGTGGTGCCAAGGACAGGGAGGCCCTGCCGGGCTCGGACCTGTCCGGAAGCTTCCGGAGCGGAGGGTTGCTGATCATCACCTTGATGACGTGGTCCTTCACTGTCAGCCCGTCCATCTTCAGCACAGCCTGCGAGGCCTGGGCTTCGTTCTCATATTCCACATAAGCCAGGCCCTAAAAATAAGGAGTTCAAAGATCCTACGTTAGGTTTTAGCGCTTCTGTAACAGCTGATAAGGGATTGATAAGGAAGGAAATTAAAATGGCTCAGTCCCGCTTTTTTTAGCTAAAAAAAATATTTCTATTTACCACTTTTATTTCTTGTCTCCCACTCCTGATGCCCTAAGGGGTGGGAAAAGTGTGGGGAAAAAAAAGAACCACCTCAAAAATCCTTTTAAAGTAAATATAATGAAGCACCATGGCAGGCTCCTACAGAGAAGGGCATCACCTCTCCCTGCTGTTCCTCTTGCAAATGATATTCAAAACCTTAAGCTGCATTTTTGGATTATCCAGTTTCACAGGAGAGGCATCAGGTTTTACATAACTTTCCCAAAATACATTTCTTTGTGGTTTACACACAATCCCAGCTCAAACTAAGCTCACAACAAGCCTTGGGGTTCCCAAGAGCACTCATTACAAGGTGTGCACACAACAGCACCTGAGGTGGTGCAAAGGGCAAGAAAATTCCATTTAAATCCATGTCCACCATCCCCAGGATGTCCCCTGTGGACAGGACCCACTGCACAGACACGGCCCAGGTGTCAGGTAGTGTTTTGGCAAAGCAGCAACTGGTTCAGAATCCCTTATTTAACAAGGAGTCGTTTATTCTGGGATGGAAATAACGAGCCCTGTCAGAGAGGGGGGCTCATTTCTCACTGGCAAATCCCTTCCTGCAGCAGATGTTGGGAACAAAAACCTCAGGAAACTGAGGAGAGGAGGATGGGAATTGGTTGCACCAGGTAAACCCCATCTAGCCAGTTATTTAAAAACCAATCCTTCACAGACTTGCCTGTTTTTACTATACTCAAAGCGCTGTAAACATTTCCCCCTCCATCCCGTTCTCCTTGTGCAATTTAAGAAGTATTTTGGGAAAATTCCTCTTGGTTGTCTGCACAAAGGCACACTGGGCTGTATAAATCCAAGCTTTTCCACAAGTTTTAATGCAAAACCACACTGGCAACTTGATAAACCCAACTTTTTGTCTCCAGACTTCACGAGCAGCTTCTTTTTGAAGGATTTCTCAAAACCAGGAGTGTGTTAAGGATGCCTACCTTGGGTTTTCCAGCTCTGTTGGTGACCAACCGAATGTCCTTCACATTCCCATGGGCTTTACACACCTCCTCCAGCTCTTCCTTAGTGCAGGAAAATGGCAAACCAGATATAAAGAGTTTATGTTTCTCCAGGGTAGTGCTGTACCTGAACACCTGGAGCAACAAAAAGGATGTTGGTTCACAAACCAGCCAGAAACTCCAAGGATTTTCATCTCACACCCCAAAAGTACTTCCTGTTTGTGGGATCCAGAAGTGCCTCAAAGCCCTGAGCAGTGTTTTGGAAGATATTTGCATATAAACACAAGGATAACATCAAGGACTTGCAAGTAAATGCTGCTAAACATCCCTGCCCTTCACAATGAGACAGACACTGATAATCATAGAATATCCTGAGCTGGAAAGGATCCAGAAGGATCAGAGCACAATTCCTATAATAATATATTTATAATCATGTCTTCTTGCTCAGCTGTCACTACGAGAACACTGAATTGTTCTGTGCAGAAACTCCAGAATGCAGAAATCCACTGATTACACAACTGAGCTCTGGTACAGAGCATCCCCAGCCAGGGGGTTGGGTAACAAATGCTGGAGAGACTCAACCAACAAAGCTCTTCACAGGTTGAACCTGGGTAGGTGCTACCATTAAACTGCTCAGATCAGCAGATTTCTGCAAATCTTGAGTAAATGATGTCCATCCTGACGTCTCCAAAGTAAAAGAAGATGCAAGAAGTCCCAAAAACCAGTTTAAAGCAGCACAACGTGAACTGATTGGATTTGAGCACCCTGGACACAAGGTACTCCACCAGCTCCCCTCTCCAGACCCACTATCCAACAGGAACCAACAAAACTTTACCTTAAAGTCAGGATTCTTGTTCTTGTCCACACACGGAGACACAAACATGGGCCTGCCCTCCACGGCCGTGCGATCCAAGGCCAGGGCCTGCCGAGCAGCCTCCTCCTCCTTGAACTGCACGTAGCAGTAGCCCCGGAAGGTGCCCTTGTTGTTGAACACTGCTCGGATCTCCACGACCTCCCCACAGCTCCCAAAGAGCTCCCTCAGCTTGGCTTCAGGCTCTGCCATGGTGTAGGAGAGGTTGCTGACAAACACAGTGACTTTATCCTTGCTGCTGTCGTGGAAAACTTTGGGGATGTCCTTGCGGCTGGTGGACGCCTTTTCCTTTGGGATTGCTGGGCCATCTGGCTTCTCACTTCTCCCAAAGAGCCCGGTCTCCACTTCCATGTCCTCTTCAGGGAGCACTCCATCACCCTCTCCCCTGTGCCTCTTGCTGGGCAGCTCTGATTGATAGGATTGAAAGCCTTGTTAGGAAAAAATCACCCCATTTTCCTTCCCTATTGAAACTCCTCTGCCCTCCATTCCCGCTGTGGAGCTTGGAAATTGCACATGGAACCACAAATACAATGACAGGTCTTAAAGACACCAAATAAAAACCTCCCTCAAGGTTTTAAAGAACAAATAACAACTGATTATTCCACCAAGACAGCTTTAGATGAAAGCAACTGGAATATTTGTTCCTTTTTTTCCAGCCAGTCACAACTGACAGTTGCTGATTCATGTTCTTTTTTCTTTGTCTAATGGTTCTTTTTTTTGAAAAAGAAAAAAAATCTAAAAGCTCACAAAACTCCCAGGGGCAACAACCTATTAAAGTCTTCTGTTCCCACCTTCCAAGAGGCTGCTACAATTCTGAATAACCCAATTTAGACACATGGCTCGGCATCATAGGATGAGTCAGAAAAATGATTTTAAAGGAAAATTAAGGAGAGAAAAAAAAATAAAAAATCACAATATCCCTCCAAAATAAGAAACCCCAAGAAAACTCTACAAGTTCTTATAAATCTGTTTTTCTGTTGGTATAAAACCATTTAGCCTTGTTTGCATTTCACAACCCCCACTGCAAACTACCCAGGAGAAAGCAGCCCTGCAAAGACACCAGTGCTGGCAATTCCTCGGCTCCCTCTACCACAGGACAAGCAATAAACCCGTTGCCAGAGGTCTGAAATTTTAATTTAATTTTATTTTTACCTTCTTCTTGTCCCCATTCACCCTCGTCATCCTCGTCTGCTTTGCGCTTGTCCCCAATCCTGGTTTTTTTGGCCTTTTTGGAAGCTTTCTTCTCTGCCCGAGCCTGCTTCCTCTGCTCAGCTCTCTCCTCCTCCTGTTTTGCCAGAGCAGCTTCTTTCTCAGCAGCCTAAAACACAGAAGATTTATTTCTTTTTTTTTTCCCCACTGGCTGCAGATTGCAGAGCATTTTCCAGAGCACTGAACCCAGAGGGTTTTCTCCTAACCCCAGCACATCATTTAAAGCACATCCCAATTCTTTCCTCTCACAGCTTTCCTGGAGGGCACATCACTCTTGTGGCCATCCAAGGGGCAAAAGGAGAAAGATAAAAAGCAGCAAGAGGTTGTTAATCATAGTTTTAAAGTAAAAATCAATAGCTCTAGGACTTGAAGACATTTCAGGCTTATCTGGGGGAAGGCACATTAAAAATGTGACATTCAGAGAAGGATGGACTTAATTTAGGTGTATAAAATGCTTTGGAAGCTCACAGAAAGTTCTAACCTTTGCTCTTTGTTCATTCACTCGAGCCAGTCTGTTCTCTGTTTTTTGAACAGCTGCATCCCAGTCTTCCAGTGTTCCTGAAGGATAAATTTTAAATAATAATAATTTTTTAAAAAGCCTTTTATTTAGTTTTCTCATAATTCAGAGACACAACTCTGGAAAAATAAGAGTCACTGAATTCATGGCACTTGCTGTTCATATTAAACATGAAAATTCTAATTCTAACAACTGGCCTGCAAGGTAAAAAAATAAAAAACCAAGAGCCAAGCAGAGCAGAAACCTCTCATTTATAATGCAAGACTCCAAAAAGGCATGGAAAAATCCAGTCATTTCAGAAAAGCAAGGAAGAAGAGAGCCGTCCGTGGATTTGACAGCAGCAAGGAGAAAGTGAGACTTCAGTGGAGCACAAAACCCGGGATCAAAAGCCTCTGTCACCTCTGCCTAACCAGGCTGCCTAAGAGGTGCAGCAATTAATTACCTTCTGCCAGTCATTTAGTTCCCTTCTGTCTGCCAATTAATTACCTCCTGCCTGTCACTCGGTGACCTTTTGTCCCTCAGTCCCCCCCTGCCAGCGCCCAGGTACCTTCTATCCTCTCGAGGGTGAGCAGCACCTCGCAGACGTGCTCGGGGTAGTCGCTGGTGCACTGCACTGCTCGGTGCAGCGCCTTCCTGCAGTGCTGGGTGTCCCCGTGGGCCCTGCAGGAGGGGACAGGGCACTCAGGGATCAAAGCACACGAATTCCAGCCAGGCAAACGTTCTCCCTCCTTCCCCAGCTGCTGCAGCACTTCTGGAACCCGCAGCAGAGCCGCTCCAAGAACCTCAAAGGTGTTTTGTAAACCCAAACAAAACACACTCGTTCTCAACTGTTTTCTCCCACAGGTGAGGAAACTAAAAATGAATTAACCAAGCTCTTACCTTTCCAGGTTGTAATACTCCAGCCACATGTTGGCATATTTAGCATTTCCTTTAGTCATGATGTTGTCCCAGAGCTCCCTGGCTTTCTGCATGTTGTTGCACAAGCGGGCCTGGAATAGAGCATCCAAAATATCCTTCAGGATTACTTGTTCAACATCATTAACCCCAAACAAAAAAAAAAAAAAAAACAAACCACAGATGCTGCACACAGACCCAGCAAGATATATCTGAGCCTTACAGTGATCAAAATAAACACCTGATACAATCCTGCTACTGAATAATCCTTCCCTGCCCACCTCTCCCATTAGTCTCGGTTCTGGCTCCCACGTACATTTGATTTTGGTCATTATAAAAGAAATGAGAGAGTTGTTTCTGAACTTTTCCTTTTGTTGTTGATGAATGTACCTAATCACTTCTCAGACTGAGAACGTGCTTTGTGTTAAGGAAGGAGAGCAAGGGAAGAAGGGAAATGGGCTGGGAAATGCCTACATTCCATGGCAGGAATGTTAAAACATTTTATTTTAAATCCATTTCATCAGGTTCAGTAATTTAAATACAGCAGAGAGAAACATCACCTCCACTCTTGCCCAGTTCTGCATGATGGTGCAGGATGGATCTCCACTTTCACTGAACCCTAGGAAGAAAAACAAGGGCTGTTTGTTGCACTTGGAAATGAAGTGTTAATTAAACAGATCCCACATGGAGATGAAATCTTGATCTGCAGCTTTCTGAAATGTTCAAGATTCTCAAAGACAAACATTGTGTGGAGAACTGGTCTTACAAAAATGATTTTGAAGAGGAGAAAACAATATTTCGGATGATTTCACTTACTTTCTTCTACTTCTTGTTTCAAGTACTCCACAGCTCGTGCAAATGCAGAGCGCAGCTCCTCCAGCTCCTTACTGGAGTCTGCAGGAAAAAAAAAAAGCAAGAACAGCCTTAAAATAATAATTTAATTTTAATTTCCCACCTAATAAAACCTTCTCCTGAACAGCCACAATGATTTTGTTGGGTAGGAGGGGGAGATTACATTTATTACTTCTTATTGTTGTTATTACTGCTTAAATTCATGACTTTATTACGAGTAAAACTCACTGCATGAATTTAAAAAATCAGATATCAAAAATATGAGGCAGGGCATTTTTGCAACAGCAAACCAACCAAATTCTTATTTTTATAGACATTAACTGGCCAGAAAGTAATTTTTGTGAAAGATGAAAACGTTAAATACAAAGAAAACAGTTTAGATATTTACTCGGTATTTATCATACAGACCTTGTGTAAAATCCACCCTTCTCCTCAGGTAATCCAGGTAGGCCTGCCAGATCTCTACATAGTCTGTTGCCTGAATAAAACCAGCATTCAGTGCTTTTTCAAATATTTCTGAAAGAAAAATAGGGAAAAAATAGCTACTTTCCATACACTGTCAAAATTAGCAAGTTGCAGTGATAGCACAAAGAAATATCTACACAAACTGGTTTCTGGGAAGAGAGGAGAAAGTCCTACACAGTAAATTGGTTTAGGAAGTGAACTGAAAGGCAGCTGGATTCAGGAATGGCCATTCCAAGTTGTTTATGGCTTGCTCAGGGTGAAGCTGCCCAACCAAAGCAGCTTTGCCCTCACAGCACCTGCTGCCCGTGGCAGCAGCAGGGTGAGAACAGATCCTGCCAGTCCCATTTATCACGGGCTGTTTGGAGTGCAGAGAGCAGCTCTGAGCTGTATTTCCTGCTTCTTTCCTTACCAGAAATGATGCTGTGCTCCACCCTGTGCCTCTCCATGGCCAGCAGGTACCTAATCCACAGCCCAACAGTCCAGGGGCAGTTCCTGACAGCGCGGTCGTGAGCGGATAAAACCAATTCCTTCACTTTCAGCTGCCTGTCCTGAGAGAACCACACAAGAAAAGTGAAGTTCCTGTCAGCCAGAGAGACCACCCGAGCCAAACCCCAGCTTATAAAGAGCCAACACCTAAAACCTTTCACCTAAAAAGTACTTTCATTTTATATTTGAGAAGCTCAGACAGGTATTTTAAATTCTACATTCCTCAAAACCCAGTGAACACCTTCCAGTAAGGAAGAATATGCCCAGGAGAGAACTACCAGGCCAGCGAGGTGTTTTCTGCCAAAGAAATAAATATAATAAAGGCACTGAGTGAATTCCCAACTGCTCCTAGAATGTCAAGGATACAAAGAAGGAGCACACCCAGTCTGTTTGTGCAGGTGTTGTTCCACTTGCTGTGTCCAGCTGGGAAGAGAAAGATGACGGAGCAACTGAGCCTGGATAAGCTCCTGCAGGGAGTCACCCTGATCCCTTAATCCAGCCACCTTCTGTCCTGCCTCTGGAGCTTAGCATCAGATTCAAACTGCACTAAAAACCCCCCTGGAAACAGGGGCTGAACATCTGGGTTTGCTGCAGTGCCCACACCCTGTAATTCTGCAGAGAAAACACAGCTAGAGCAGAGCAAAGTGAGAAATGCTCACTTGAGCAATAAACACATCCCTGAAAACAGGAGGAAACCAAAGGTGAGGTGAAAATGAGTTTCTGGGAGATTTACAGACTAAAGGACAGGACTGAGGTAGAACTTACTGGCTGTTTACCAGCAACTGAGATTAAAAAAATAAACCCCAAAAGTAAAGGCAGGAAAATAAATCTGCAAACATTCACGGGTTAATTTCCTTACCAAATACTGGTTGTAGCGTGCCCAGAGATCTGGGACAAGGCAGTTCTCAGCCAAAGCTCTCTCATAGATCAACTGAATCCGAGCTGGGTCACCTGCTTTCATTTCAAAATCAATGTAAGCTTGGTATTCTGCCAGCTTTGGGGTTTCAGCACCCAGCTGGAAAACAGGGAGACACAACATCAAACTCTTCAACAAAGCAACACTCCCAACACTTCAGCTGTTCCTCAGAGCAGGTCTTGTGCGAAATTTCACACGAGAAATTTGTCCCTGTATCAGCAGCTGTTGATTTTCATACACTTCTGAATGGGTCTGAAATCAGTCAGATCCTGGTTTTAGTCCCTTTAGCCCCAGAGCCTTCATGTACACCTCAGGGTGGCCTGGCACACTCAAAGCACTCTGGAATTTCCGCTATTCCCAGCATATAATTGTCAAAATTCCCATTACTGACAAAGTCCCCCAGCTGGGGACTAAAAAAATAATAAATTTCTATACATTTATATACGTAAATCACCCCAAAGCAATTCCCTCTTAGGTTTAAAGGTGTAAGTGCCAGCATTACCAGTGCCTCCTCGTAGGGTTTACACTTCTCCAGCTGCTGGAGAGCTTTTTTGTAGCTCTTTATTGTTGTTTCTGGAATGGGCTCTTCTGACCACTCCTCATATTCAGCATAGGAAGCCTCCATGTCTATTAAAACATGAAATCCCATCAATAATGCATCCATGAAACTAAAAATTCATAGCTCAGCCTGTGTTTGGTTCTGAGACAAATTCCTCTTTTTATTTATAATTTATTTTATAATAAATATTAAAGTTTATATAATATTTATAATTTATTTAAAATAAATATTTAATTTTTTATCCCCCTTTGGTCTTAAATGTCACACTGCTGCATTCTTTAAGGCTTCAGACACTTCATCTCACACAGTGTCCTAAAACAAACTCAGGGCAAGTATTGTATTAAAGCTGCTGATTTGGAATTAAAAAACCCAAGTGACAAAATTTCCCCCCAAGGCTTTAGAGAAAAAAAGAACCCAAATTCTTTCCAGATGGAAATGAAGTCAAAAGAACTGGGCTTAACTTTCTCCCATGAGCAAGAAAAGGGACTCAAGGAGCTTAAAGCAGGAACGAGAGAAGGCAGAATTCCAACAGATACTCCCTACCAAGGGTTTTATGCAGCAATCACAGCGGAATTCCTCATTTTTACGTCACATTTTGTCCTCCTCACTTGCACTGAACAGCCTCAAATTCCGAACCAGGCAACCCAAGTTCCAACAACTCAGACCATTCCTGATCCAGAGGGATCTGTGCCTCATCCAAGAGAGCACGAGACCTCCAGCTGTGCTTGGTGTGGCTGTGCCAGGAGAATCCTGTAACCCAGCTGCTCCGTGCCCTCTCTCCCAGCATTCCAGCCCTTACCCAGCAGTGGGATGCCCAGCTGGCGCCGGAAAAGCGTGTGGATCTTCTCGAGCTGGCTGCACAGCACCTGCTGCTGCTCCGGGGATGGAATGCTGCCAGGGGCTGGCTGCAAGCAAAAAAAAACCAGGGAAATTCAATCCATTCCCTCCAGCCCCAGCTGATGGACATGAGAGGGAATTGTTTATGAGCTGAGGGAGCTGAGATCCAAGTGAATACGTGATCTTTGAAGGGCACGCAGGGCCAACTTGCGTTTCACTCACTTTAGGGAAAGCTAAAACTTGGGAAT
The DNA here is from genome assembly GCA_013399195.1 of Dicrurus megarhynchus. Classification (NCBI taxonomy): domain Eukaryota; kingdom Metazoa; phylum Chordata; class Aves; order Passeriformes; family Dicruridae; genus Dicrurus; species Dicrurus megarhynchus. The sequence continues at coordinate 596,114 of VXAD01003541.1, forward strand.
CGCTCCCACTTGGAAGCTGGATGAATGGGAAGAGCATTCCTGACCGAAAGCTGACACAAGCACAGGGAAATGATCACCTGAGAACAAGGAAGCAGCAGGTGACTGTGCCATTTCACAAGCGCACCGTGCTGCCAAAGAGGGTTTCAGTAAATCCCTGGGGTGTGGGGAAAGGATCTAAAACTTCCAGCCTTAATTGTGTTTGGGAATGAAAAGACATTCTCCTGTTACTCCTTTGTTAAGGATTCCACAGAACAGGGTTATAAAGGACCTTTAAATATCAAACAGTTCCCACTGCCACCATGAGCAAGGCCATCTTTTAACTTCCATCTATTACATAGCAAATTATCAAAAATAAAGAAATATTCCCATTCTGGCCATCTTGGAAAGGTCACTTTTGCAGACATCAAACTGTACATTCCAGGGATAAAACACCCTCATCCAAAAGTCCCGAACTGTGGAATAGCGAATGAGTTAAAAGCTGAACAGTCTAGAAATTTAGACTTGATTGACTCTGCGCAGAAACAGCCACAGAACATTGTTTAATAATGGAACGTTTCAATTTAAAGCTGTTCTTGGCACTTCAACCGGCAGCAGAGCCAAACTTTGCTCCCAGATTTGAGACGATTTGAGGATTTTATTTAAACACAAATCCATTGCTCTATCAGCCAAATACACACAGAATGGTTTTCCTGGAGCAGAGGGTTGGAAAGAAACAACTGTCAGACACACCAGGCCCTTTTCCAGAAGAGACAGCTCCAGGTGACTCCAGGAGCTGCAGCACAGCTTTTTTTTGGGGGTAGGGGGGATGGGAACCCAGGGGAATGGGCTCACCTGTGCTGTTTCCAGGATGGCATTCTCAAATTCCCTGTATGCTTCCCACAGGGCCGTGCCCTTGGTCACGTGCAGCCCCACGGCCGTCAGGGCCCGCTCGAAGATGGACCGGACCTTCTCGATGCCTCCTTCCTGACCAATGCCTCCAATGGAATACTGGGCATATTCCAGCCAGATTTCAGGACCTAAGCAAGGTCAGGAGAAACAGGTGATTTGATCTTTTCAAAAAGAATAACAATAACAACAACAAAAAAAATGCAGTTCTGCTTCCCAAATGTCTCATTTGTTGCATATAAATAGAGCAACGTGTGACAATTTTCTGTTTTATCCAGTAAAGTTAAAATATTTGGGAATTGTATTTATGGTGTTGGTTCAGCAGCAGAGGCAGAGTTTCCTTCTGAAAGGAGTCACTCCTATGGTTTTGCTGACAGTGACTGGCCCTGCCTGTCACCCCTGCCACACAAACCCCAGCAGGGATGAACCAAGATGCCTTAACAGTAAATTCCCGTTCCCTGAGCTGGGACCACAGAGCTGTCACACTCTGGAATAATTCAGACTAAAGCAGCTCCTCCTCCTCTTTCCAGACTCCTGAACTTCCCTGATCAGCAACTCCTAAAGCACCTGAATCCTGAAGGTGAAGGGGAGGTGGGAGAACAGCGTTGGCTGCCTGGCACCATTCCCATCAACACCAAAAATTCCAGTCAGGGACCCCCAGGTTGGGACTGCCCTGGGTTCCAGAAGTGCTTCCAAACCCCAAACGCAATCCAGCAGATCCAGAGGATACCTCCTCAGTTCTTTACCTCCATTCCTTCTTCCCAAGGGACCACCAACACCAGGTAATGTCACTGATGTGACATTTTGTACCCAGCTTTTGAGGGGGATTTACCTCCACATTCTCAAGCCCTCCACTTCCTCAGGCTTCATTTTTCCAGCTCTTTACCCCAATTCCCAAAGAATCCACTCAGTGATTTATCCCCAAAATTTTAAGCTGCAGCAGCTCCTGAGGAATGGAGAGACCAGACACCACATCCCTCCCTTGCATCACTTCACACTCAGATTTTAGACATCAGTTTGAAATTTTGACCCAATTTCTGCATTATAACAGAAGGAAGAGACGTTCCTACAACAAAAAAAAAGCCAAATCTGGATGTAACACAACCCATTTTAGAGCATTTTTGAATGACTTACAGATGTAATCTTTGACAGCTCTTTCAAACAGCTCATAAACCTTCTCTCTCTCAGAGATCTCCGAAGCCATTTTTATCTCATCCTTCAACCAGTCCAGCCAAATTTCTGATAGGAAAAAAAATTTAGAACACATTGCTAATATTCAGAAATAATAAAGTTACGCCCACTTGGTGAGATTTTTATCAGAATTTTTAACAACAGACTTAAAACCAAGGAGAAGGAGCAAGGCAAAGAGAAGAATTTTAACCTCCACAACAATTCCTAATTAATTTTAAATAAAAGTTATGGGGAGACCTTTTAAATCAGTGCTAAACAAGCACCTTTTTACTAAAGGGAGAAGTTGGAATTTCTCAGGACTTTAAAGCTCATCCCATCCCACCCCCTGCCATGGGAAGGGACACCTCCCACTATTCCAGGTTGCTCCAATCCCCGTCCAACCTGACCTTGGACACTTCCAGGGATGAGGCAGCCACAGCTTCTCTGGGCACCCTGTGCCAGGGCCTCACCATCCCTTTCCAAGAATAAAATCCCACTGGCAGAGCAGCCTCTGCCACATTTCCCTTGCCTCTGCGTTATGAGCAAAAAGAGAAACCCCCACTCCAAGGACCATCCACAACTTCCACCAAGAGGGAATTTTTTTTGCTGCCTGCCTGTGAAACGTCGCTTTTGGCAGGAGTTTGGCCGGGCTCTGGGATCACATCCCCTGACTGAGGGTGCTGAAAACCGGTCCGAATGTGTTATTTCACCACTGAAGCATCTTGCAGAGGTGAGGCTTCACCCGTGGAGAGCAGAGGATGCTCCGTACCTTCAGTGAGGGGGAAGAGCTCGCTCATCTTCTGCCGAGCTCTGCGCAGCTTCACCAGCTCTCCCTCCTGCCGGAGCAGCTTGATCAGATCCAAGTGACAGTTGTAGTCAAAAGCATTGATGGAAAGCTTAAAGAGAAAAAAAAAAAAAATCAATTTTAAAAGCAGCGTTGAGTGACGGACGTGAAGAAGTCAGAGAACAAATCACACAGCTCTCATCGTGTGATCGCAGAGCCAAGACAACACCGCGTCTCCTCAGACTCAACCTAACGCCTGACACAACTCCGGCCATTCCCTCGGGTCCCACCACACAGAGAATTGTGTTTTAATTTCTTTAAAGGCAATAAAAAACGGCGAGCAGCCGGCTCAGATTTCTGAATGAACACAAACTGTCTACTAGGACTTCCCTCTTATTTCCCCCTACNTTGTCTTCTGGTCCGTGGCGCAGGCAGCGCCGAGGGCACCCCGCTGTGAGGCCATCGGGGGCCTCCGAGAGGGTCCGTGGCGTGCGCGGCGCCGCTCGCCCGCCATATTGAGAGTGGCGCCGCATGCCGCACACGCGCCGGCTGTCGCCATAAAAACCCTGTCGCGATTGATTGATTGATTGATTGTCCTTCGTTTATTTATTTACTGATCGTTTTAGCGACAGCGCGAGGCTCTTCCCATAGGCGGCCTCCAGCGCTCGCGCCGTCTGCGCGGTGAACCTGTGACCGGGGCGAGACGCGGGCTCCGGATGCGGAGGGGCGTGGTTGGGGCGTGGCCAAAACACCCGAGGTTATAANACCAAAAAAACAAACCGGTCAATTTCCATCTAAGACTCCAAACATTCAAGGCATGAAATCACGGAATCTCCCGACTTGGAAGAAACTAACAAGGACCATGGAAATTCACGTCCTGACAGTTCCCAGCACCAAACTGCCGGGGCAGACACGGNATTGATTGTCCTTCGTTTATTTATTTACTGATCGTTTTAGCGACAGCGCGAGGCTCTTCCCATAGGCGGCCTCCAGCGCTCGCGCCGTCTGCGCGGTGAACCTGTGACCGGGGCGAGACGCGGGCTCCGGATGCGGAGGGGCGTGGTTGGGGCGTGGCCAAAACACCCGAGGTTATAAAAGGGAGTCGGACACCGCCCGTCCCTCAGTCAAGATGGCGGCGCTGAGGGCGGCGGGGGCGGCGCTACTGCGGCCCCGGCCCGGGCCGGCCCCGGCCGCGCTGGGCTACCACAAGAAGGTGAGGGGCGAGCGGAACACGGGGAGGGGCGGGGGGACGTGGGGTGGCCCTCGCTGACGCTGTATTTTGGCAGGTGGTGGATCACTACGAGAACCCGCGCAACGTCGGCTCCCTCGACCGCAATGCCAAGAACGTGGGCACCGGCCTGGTGGGCGCCCCGGCCTGCGGCGATGTCATGAAGCTGCAGGTGACCTTGGGGACCTGCTGGCACCTGGGTGGGGTCACATGGGGCTGTTGCGAGGGTCAAACCTGCCCGTGTCCCCTCAGGGGACAGCACGGGCTTCCCTCATGCCCGCCCTGCCCGTGCCCTGTGCCCGGAGCAGGGCCAGTCCCGCTACCCGGGGCCCGGGTTTGGGGGGGGGGAACCTGGCTGAGCTGAACCGGGCGCTGAAGTGTCCCCAAAATGCCTCCCGCAGGTGGAAGTGGACGAGAACGGCAAGATTGTGGACGCCCGCTTCAAAACCTTCGGCTGCGGCTCGGCCATCGCCTCCAGCTCGCTGGCCACGGAGTGGGTCAAAGGGAAAACGGTGAGGGAGCTCCGGGAAAGCTTCAGAGCTTCCCACGCATCTGTGTTCTCTGTTGGGATCACGTAGGAAGTGCTCTCCAGGGAATCCCTGCGCTACTTCGTGCTGTAGAAGTGACTGCCAGCAGCGTCAGGGCTTCAATTGTAGGGCAATAATTGTTTTTTTTACACCAACCATCAGAGAATTATTAAGGTTGGAAAAGCCCTCTTAAGAGCATCAAGTCCAACCATTCCCCCAGCACTGCCAGGTCTGCCACTAACCATGTCCCCAGGTGCCACATCCCCATTGTTTTTGAGCAATTCCAGGAACAGTGATTCCCCCACAGAGGTATTTGGTGTCTTATGCAACGAGCATAAGGCTGATGGCAGAAATTTTAATTACAGAGAGTCTTTAGATCATTTAGATTGGTTTTTCTGCCCGCAGTAAGTGCCCCTCAGTGTTGTGATAGAGGATCAGCAGGCTTGGAGCAGCCCAAGCGGGGACAGCCTGTGACACTGATACGTCAGTCATTAATTCCTTACATACATTCCTTAATTCTGCCCAAGGTCCTGCCCTGGGCAGCTGGGATCATCTCCCCTGTGGATTCTGCTGGCTCTGGAGCATTAAACCTTCTTAGCAAACACAAACAACGGGGCCCGTGACCACCTCTGCCTGTGTTTCAGGTTGACGAAGCGCTGAAAATCAAGAACACAGATATTGCCAAGGAACTCTGCCTTCCCCCTGTCAAACTGCACTGCTCCAGTAAGTAAAAACCCTGGATCTCAAGAGGGATACTCTGGGAATAGCACAGATGCTTCTGGATGCTGTTTTCCAAACAGTTTCTGCACAATGTTGTCCCTAAGAGAAAACTTGTTCAGATTTCAGGGTTAATTCAAGAGTTTTCAGATCTCTTCCAATATTTTGGAGCCTGTGGCTCAGCAGACTGATAATAAATGATCAGATTCTGAATGTATTATTACCTGAAGTTATATTACATGAATTCAGCATTAGAGGAATTCAGTATTTTAGGAATTCCATTCAGATTCTATTCCTAAGATCAATCTGTGCTCCTGGTCTCGTTTACTCACTGCTGCCTTCTTTTGTTTCTACCTCAAATTTTGTCCTAAAAGCCCTCGAATTGTCCTTAAAATCCTCTTTTTTTTTTTTTGTTTTCGCTTTGCAGTGCTGGCTGAAGACGCCATCAAGGCTGCCTTGGCTGATTACAAACTGAAGCAGGACTCAAACCAAGAATCCGACAAAAAAGCCGACAATGCCTGAACTGCCTGCGCAGCTTCCCCTCCTCCCCCCCTCACTCTGCAGTGCAATTCCCGAGCTGTAGTAGGACCCTGTGCACTACTCAAGCTGTAAGATACGCACAAGTTACGCACAACGTGTCCCTGTGGTGTCCAGCCACTCCGTAGTGCTCACAACGGCCAGGATGGGGGCTCTGTCCCCTCGGGAATGCCGTGGGAAGACTCTGCTCCGGAGACAAAACCCCGCTGTCCGGTACTGGAAGGGCTGCACTTTCTTTTTTGTTGTTTTTGGGAAGATGTCTAGTTTTGCCTAATATTTTATGGAATTTAGTGGGAAGCGTTGCCTTGGTGTGGATGTGTGTGCGAGAGCTGTGGGGCCGCCCTTGGCTCCGGCTGCGGCGGGGTTGGTTTCGCAATCCGGGGGCAAATTCCTGCTCTCGGAATTCTGCACTCTGCAGGTGCCAAAGGGAAAAGTGGCCAGGAGACACTGGTGGCTTCTGCTCCCATCCTGTCACCAGTTAGTTTTTGAAGCTCCTGTTTGAGGCACAGCCTGAATTTTGGTGTGTTTTCCCTAAGAATTCCACTTGGCACTCACCAGGTGCTCTGTTACAGCTGTAAATCCTGGGCTAGAGGAAGGTGTCCCTGCCCAAGGAAGGGGTTTGCAACTGGATGAGCTTTAAGGTCCCTTCCAACCCAAACCACTCCAAGATTCTCTAAAATACACCCTCAGACTGGAACCCCAGTGGGGGATAGCAGAGCTGGAATGCTCTGAAGGGGAGCTCCCAGAGTTCCTCTTTTCCAGGGAAGTATTTCCAAACCAAGCAGACAACACGTGGGAAAACTTCACCTTTTTACCCTCTAACCCCCCACAAGACACCTCACTTCCCATTTTTCATACTGAGGGTGTTCTTAAACATTTAAAGCCACATTTTAAAAAAAAAATTGTCTCGTTCTGCTGCATCTGAGCACAGTATTTGTAATTTTTAACACAGAGGTCACACGTTGCTGCTGAGTTTGTCACTCACAAGGTCCCTCTTGTGGTTCCTCAGCTCCTGGCACCCTCCAGCAGTGAGGAACGTGCCTCTCTCTCTCTCATGGAACAATCCTGCTGTTTCCCAGTTTAAAAACAAAATCAGGGAAACTTCACCCACCCACATGTGCTTGGGGGCAGAATCAGCTCTTTGTGGTGGCACGTTCTTCCAAAGGGAAGCTTGTCCTGAGGCAGGGATGTGATGGGATAAAACACAAGGATACAGGAGGTTGCAAGGATACAGGGACGTGCTGCTTTTGAGGCAGAACAGCCTCTCCCACCTTCCAGCTTTCCCTGCTGTCCCCACTGGAGCAGCTGCACCCCAGTGCCGTGGCTGAGTCCCCCACAGCCCTGCCTTGGCCCGCCCACCCACAGCTGTGGGTACGAGATAAAAGGTTTCCTGGAAGTGGCACGTGATGTGCTGATCTGGGGATTGATAACGCCCTCCCCAGGTCTCCCCTGCCCCTGGAGCCCAATCCAGCAGTGCCCCTGGAGGAGCACAGGGGCACGGGGACTGTCCCCTGGCCACCCCACGGCTGCAGAGACACACGGGAGAGGAGCTGTGCGGAGGAAGTGTTTATTTCTAGCTGAAGGGGTTCAGGAAATGAGGCAAAAATCCAGCTGGGCTCTGGGGTGAAAGAAGGAAAGGAGGGTCCTTGTCCCTAAATCCTCATCCCTCCTCCCCTCGGGTGGCCATGTGCAAAGCTGCCCCATGTCCTACAGACCTCCAGCCCTGGTCCCATCCCTCTTCCCAGAGGGACATAGCTCCCAGCCAGGCACCCGGCACGGACCACGCTGCTGCTGATTATTAAAATAACATTTGGGAGGAAGCTGGTGGCTCAGTGGGGGCAGAGCTGGAGCTGGGGGGATGCACCCACCCAGTGCTTGGGATGGGAAAAGCCCCTTGGGCAGCAGGAGCAGGGCTGACAGCATTCCAGCACTGGGGAAAACCACCAGCTGGTAAATCCCCCTGCCATGAGCATCCCCTCAGCACGAGGGGCAGGGGAGCTGGGGGGGAATGGGATCTTCATCGGGGCTTCCTCGAGCCACCACATACGTACAGAGCCTCATCCACCATGTCCATCATGTGTCCCAAGCCGGCAGCTCCTCAGGCTTGCCCGGGACCATGTCCCTGCCTCAAATTCCAGAGGGGGCCTGGGAGCCCTCCTGGGATTCCTCAGGGGTCTCCTTGCCTCCTGTGCTCGCCGCTTCCTCCGCGCCTGGATTTTGGGCAGGGGGCTTGGGTTGCTCATCCCCCAACTTCTTCCTTCCTTCCTCTTCCTTCTCCTGCTCCTCCTCCTGAGGGGAATTCTGCTCACCCCGGGCCCCGTTGGCCAGTGGCGCCTTGGGGGGGGATTTGAGGTTCTGGGCAGCAGCCAGGATGTCTGCCTGGAGCTGCCGGCTGCCGTCCAGCAGCTCCTCCGCGCCGGCCTCGGGCGCTTTCTCGGGCACCTCGCTGAACGCCCGCGCTCCCCCCGACTTGTCCCGCTCATCCACGTATTTCTTCTTGGGAAAGGAGGAGGGATAGTAGGCGGAGGCCTTGTGCTTCTGCCGGACGATGACGGCGGCGCAGATGATGAAGAGGAGGACGAAGGACAGCGAGCCCACCACCACCACCAGCAGCAGGTACTCCTTGAAGAAGTCCACCAGCCCGTCCAGCACGCCCGGCGCCGAGCTGTTGGTCACCGTGGTCCCCGGCGCGTCCCCCACTGTGGGGCTGATCCGGGGGGTCACGGGCTGGGCGGGCAGCGTGGCCGAAGACTCGTCCCCATCCCCGCTGCCCGCGGTGTCCGGCAGCACCGGGCGGTGCCGCGGGGCTGCCGCCTGTGCCGGGGCCGCCGCCAGCAGCACCAAGAGCAGCAACCACGCACCCATGGCTGAGCCCATTCCCGGGATTCGTGCAGGGGACCTGTGGGATGCAGAGGGGAGGGGGACACGTTAATATCCCGACAGAGCGAGCCCCCACCCGCCTGAATTTCCTTATGGAAGTAGAAAGGCAGCTCCGGTTCTGTCGCCCTGACAGAGCGAGGGGCTCCGTTTGTTTTCCAAGGGCGCAGCTGGAAGCCAGCTGGGTGGGATTGCTCAAGGCCAGGGGACCGGGGCTGCTGCCAGCGCCTGGCTCCAGACAACGGTCATTTGGCTGATTAGAGAATTCCTGAAAAATGGAGGTTTGCAGTGGAAACTTTGACACAGGCGATGCTACAAAGGGGCCAGGCCTGGTGCAAGAGGCATTTCCCAACCGCCCGTCCCGGACCGTTAATTCCCAGCTGGAGCATAGCTAAAAATAGGTTGGGGCAGGATTTCACCCCGGTGCCACCGTGGTGGTTGAGTGAAGCTGGGATGGGGTGCAGGATAAAGGGGCAGCTCCAGAGCTGGGGTGCACGGAATGGGGGTCGTTCCAGGGCTGCCTGAGTGTCCCTGGTGAAGGGGGAAGGTTGGCTCTGTCCCCGTGCCATGCTCCTCGCCCGGATGGGCTGGATCTGCCCCATTCCACAGCTCACAGTGTGCTGCGGGACACGGGACACGCGCTTCCCACCCCGGAGGGATGGCCGGGGTGAGCCCCTGGCCGGGCTCTGCACCCCACGGGATTTGAGAGAGGGACGTGACTGTCCCCACCACGTCGCGAGACATTCCCGAGGGACATCAACGCGTGCCACGCCACGTAACGCCATAGAGCCGTTCCCAGGGCTCTTCCGCTCCGCATGGCTCTGCCTCAGAAAACAGCTCCCCAGGTCCATCAGGAGGGACCCTCCATGACAATTCCCCAACCTCAGGCTCCCCAAATCCCAACCCACATCCCATTTTCCCCCCAAACAAACCCAAGCCAGCAGCTCTGCCGACCGGGAGGGACTCCAGCAGCAGGATTTGGCTTCCAGGCTCTTTCCCGACTGCACAATCTGGTTTCCATTAATCCAGAGCAAACAAACGGCAGCGGAGGTGGGAGGTGGCCCCGGACCCCCGACCCTCCCGGCTCCCCACGGGCACTGCTGCGGCTGTGGGGTCACAGCACTGACCAGCACCGGGAGAATGAAGGGTTTGAGGGGCTGGGATGAGCCCCTTCATCCTCCCCTTCACCGCAGACAGGGGCCCCTCGGCGGGAAAGGGGTCCCGGGATGGGGACGGCATCAATTCCCTGGCAGCCATCGGAGCTGAGGAGCAGCCACGGCCATGGAGAGGCTGAGCAAAGCCCAAAGCAGTGCCGAGAGCAGGGCCCGGCACCGTGGGCATTACCAGCCCTCCACCCCCTTCCCAACCCCATTCCAGCCCCATCCTCACCCACTCCCAGACCCACAGCTCGTCCCCAGCTCCGCTTCCCAACTGCTCCAGAAATTCATGATTTCAGTGTTGTCCCGACGCAGCACGCTCCGATTCCTGCCTGGGAAGGCAGCCATGTGGCCGACTCCATCCCGTGTCCCTCCGTGGGGACAGTGCCCAGCCCTCACCGCAGCACCCCCAGCTGTGGGACAGCCTGTGCCCTGCTCCAGAGCCACCCCAAAATTGGGGAGCAGCCTGGCACACCCAGTGGGATCCTCACCTCGCCCGCAGCCGGCGGGAGGGAGCCGGGAAGACGGGATCTGTCCCACACACCTCAAGTCCTTTCTGCTGCCTGCTGGGATGGAGCCTCCTCCTTCTCCCTCTTCTCCTCCTCCTCCTTCTCCTCCTCCTCCTCCTGCGTCGCAGCCCGGGACCAGCTTGTTCTCATTAGGGCCGGGATGGGGAGGGGGTGTGGGAGGCCAGGGAAGGGCAGGCAGCCCTCAGCCCCCTCCCAGATGAACTCCAGCTGGGGCTGAGGGTGTTTCCTGGCTTATCCCGTCAGCAAAGGAGCCCTGGTACCCCCCATCATCAACCCCGGAAGGGGCCACATTTTGGGGTGCAAGTGGGGATGGGGTCACACAGGGCATTGTTGCAAAGATGTTTTTATCCATGAAGGTGGGGGTAAAGCCCCATCTGAGGGTCCAAGGGGGGCAGTGAGGGATGTGGGTTCAGTGCCCTGGCATTATTGAGGCAGTGGAGCAAACATGGCTTGGGACCACCCCCTGCTAATTTCAGGAGAACATTTCCTAAACATCCCAGCCTGGAAATGCTCTGGTCTGGGCACCTCTGCCTTGGGCTCCAGGCAGGGATCCCCCCAGTTCCTCAGACAAACACAGCTGCTGCTCAGCTCCCCGGGTCCTGGTTTCCAGTTTGGGGGTCTGGGGCATCGCTTGGGCCCCTCCCCAAGCTCTATCTCCCCCTGCCCTGGTCCCCTTGGCCTGGCCTGAGGTTGCTCAAGCGGCTGCAGCCGCTGCGTGACCTCATCCTGTTGCTATTTTCCTCTGCTCCTCCCTGGGGACCTGCCAGACCCCCCAAAAAGCCACGGCCAGCACCGGGGAACCGTGATCCCCGCGGGGTGGGGGGCGAGGGATTCCGTCCCCCTGGGCGGAGGGGTGCTGGCGCCATTGGGGTTTCTCCGGCGTCGCCGCCGGCGTCGCAGCTCCCCGAAATAAAGGCCCCGTCAGTCTGGCTGCCCCGGCGGCTCCCAGCAGCTGCTGGGGCGGCTTTTCCCGGCCTTAAGTGCTCAGTGATGAAATCCTAGAGGGGAAGGGGGAAAGGCGAAGGGAGGCCGGGGAGGAGGGCGGCCTGGAGGAGTTCCAGCAGCATCCGGCCCTGCTCCTGCAGCCCAGGTGGGGATGGGGCTGAGATTCCCCCCATACATCCAGCGATGCTGGCGTTGGGCTCCATCTCCTTGTCCAGGGATCCCATTCCACCCTGCCCAGGGTCTGCATCCCACATGGTCCAGAGCCCCCATCGCTGCTCATCCAAGAGCCCCATCCCACCCTAGCCGGGATCCTCATCCTGCTTTACCCAGAGTTTCCATCCCCCCTTGTCCAGGATCTGCGTCCCACCCTTCACTGCTCAGAGTCCCCATCCATCCCTGCCCAGGATTCCCATTTCCCCTCACCCAAGATCCCCATCCCTCCCTGCCCAGTGTCCCCACCCTGGCAGCCGGGATCCCCGTCCCAGTTCCCGGTGCCAGCTCCCACCGGCCATTACGATGCCGTTTTTGCCTGCGGCCGGGCTGTCCCGGCCCCTCGGAGCTGGGCAGGGCCGGGACCGCCCGGCCCCGCTGTGTAATTTGGGGCAGCAGGAACGCGGGGCCGCACAGGGCTGGGCTGGGCGGCACAGCCCGCCCGGAGAACCGGCAATTTGAGGCATTTCAGCCCTGCTCTGCTTCTAATTTGCTTCCCTGAGCTGCGCTTTGCTGTGCCAGCAAAATACCCGGAGGGGACGCGTCCTGCAGAGCTGCACGAGGCGTGTGGAGCTCCGTGTGCAGCGTCGTGCATGGGATTGTGCCACCTATGGCCCCGTGTCACCCACCACAGCCCCGTGCCACCCATGGCCCCGTGTCACCCACCACAGCCCAGTGCCACCCCACCGCACGCTGCCCTCCCGCTGCCCAGCGGAATCCCTGAGGATCCTGCTGTGACACCGCACCAGTTTCCCGTGAATTCCTTCCCGTGAATTCCTGTGCCGTGAGCTGGGCGATGGCAGCCCGACAGGACCTGCTGACTGCGCCAAATAGGGCGATTCCTGGCTCCTGGCAGCCGGCTCCCGCTCCGACGGTGGAGGAAAGTTTATCCTCGCTGGGCTCCTGCTGGAGAGCGGCCGGCACAGGGCTGGGAGAGCGGGAGCAATCCCTGGGATCTGCACCCATCCAGTTCCTCGGGACACACCGGCCTCATCCTCAACGGGGGCAGAGGCCGGCTCAGCCGCTGTGGGGTGAAGCCAGAAGATGAGAGCATCCCTCTTCCCCCGTGACTGCTTTGGCTGGCAGGGCGCTGGCGTGGGGACACAGTGGGACAGAGCAGGGTGGCATCAGCAGGGAGCCCATGGCCAGGGTGTGGGGACCGGCCATGGCCACTGGCTGCGGGTCCCCTGGCCCGGCTGACTCACCCATAAACATTTACATTCACAGTCGGAGCGGGGCCGTGCAGCTGCCAGGATCCAGATGGAAAATATCCCAAGCACAGCGTGAATGTAAACAGGCAGCAGGGCCGGGATGCAGGTGAATGACCACGCTGGCAATTCCCCCCGGACAGACACCCCAGAGTGGCCCTCGAGGAGGCTGCGAGCTTGGGCATGTGGGGAAGGGGATATGGGGATGTGGGAATGAGAATTCTGAATCTGGCAGGGCAAGGGGTGGGGACAGAGAGACAGGGACACTGAGCCTGGTTGCAGCAGGGATGGGGATGTGGGGATGGGGAGCCCGGGTGGAGCAAGAATGGAAAAATGGGGGCACCAGGCCTGGCAGGACAGGGCGAGTCTTGGGCCATTTCTGCTCCCCCAGGGAAGGGATCACTTGGTGGCCTGAGGGGTGACTGACACCCGCCTGAGCGGGTGAAATGGTGGGACCTTCGCTGGCCTCTCATGGATTTGTTCTCCCATCCCTCCCATTCCCAGCCCTATCCAGGCGAGGACAGCCGGGGCCAGCGCTGCCGGACGATGCCGAGACCCTGCGGCCACCGTTCGCCCCGGGGGCCGAGCGTCTGACAGGCAGCGGCAGCTCCGGAGGCGTCCCCGCCTCGCAGCGGCGACCGCAGGCAGGAACACGTTGTGCCACGAGCGCACCCGTCCTGTCCCCGTCCCCGTCCCTGTCCCCCGGCGTTTCCGCCCCGTCCCCGCCGCCCTTCCAGCTCCCACGAGGCCGAGCCCACGCGGGGAGGAGGTCCCGGGGGCTGCGGCCCCGACCCCCGGGGTCTGGTCTCTGCCGCGGGTTTCGTTTCTGCTCCCCCAGGGGGGCTGAGGGGGAGGATGGAGAAGCGAAATTTTGGCAGCAGGATGTGGGCAGGCGACGGGGCGGGGAGGGGGCTGGCGAGTGCCAGGAAGAGACCACCACGTCCGGGTAACGCTTTAATGGGATGGGCCTCGAGGGTTGAGCTGGCCGCGGGGGAGCAGCTCCGTCACACTGGTCCAAGCTAAAACACTGGGGAACGCCCGCGGCTCCACCGGGCACTCGGCCCCGCGGCTCTGCGGGATGCAGGAGCCATCCCTGGGGCTCAGGAGTGCTCCGGCAGGAAGCTGCTGAGAGTCAGGTTGTCTCCATCGGGCTCGGAGCTGCCGTCGGGCACCAGCAGCTTGTGCCGCCGGGCCGGGACAGGCCGGGGGCCGGCGGCCGCCTCGGCGTCGGGCAGGAGCGAGGAGATGCAAACCATCTCGGTGCGGCTGAACTGGCGCTGCCCCGTCCGCGCCCGCCGCCACAGCAGCGTCCCCAGCACCCCCGTGCACACCAAGAAGGTGGCGGCCACCAGCCCCAGCAGCAGGATGGCCAGCAGGCACTTGCTCATCAGCCCGCTGGGCTCCCAGGGCACCGCGGTGCCCGCCGGCGTCGTGTCCCAAGGGGCCGGGAGGGTCGGTGCAGGCGGAGCTCCGGACTTTTTGGGTTTCTTGTAGCCCGTGGTGGTGACGACAAAGGCTGGGGGGGCTGTCGAGCGCAGCCCCGTGGAGGAGCTGCTGTCCAGGCCGTCAGTGACTGTCCCCTCCTCGATGGGTGACGTGAGCCAGCTGGGGGTGATGGTGGTGATGCTCTTTTGGGGTGATGACGGTGGGCCAGGCTCCGAGGCCGGCAGCAGATCGGGATCAGGGGAATCGGTCTCATCCATAGCATCAGCTGTGGTTGGCACGAGTGGCCGGCTGGCCTTGGTGGTGGGTGCTGGTGCTGGGGCAGAGCTCGGGAGCAGGTCGGGATCAGGAGGATCGGTCTCATCCATGGGATCAGCTGTGGTGGGCACTAGAGGCACCCGGAGCAGGGTGGTGCTGGCGCTGGGCGCTGCTGGTGACACAGAGTCATCGGGATAAGGGGAATCTGTCTCATCCACAGGCTCAGCCGTGGTGGACACTGCAAGCCCCCGGAGCAGGCTGGCGTTGGTGCTGGGCACTGGTGCTGGAGGGCTCAGGAGCAGCTCAGGCTCGGGGGAATCATCCATGGGATCGGCTGTGGTTGGCACCCGGAGCGGGCTGGCCTTGCTGCCGGGTGCTGGTGGTGGCACGGAGCCGCCATCGCTCTTGTCACTGCTGATCATCGCGGTGGCACCGGGCTCCTGCCCACTGTCATCCCTCTTCCCGCGGGAGAGGGGCAGGGGCTTGGCCGTCCCCCAGACCCACTGCCCGCCCTGGGGCAGCCCCGGCTCCGGCAGCTCAGCCCCACACGCCCGCAGGGGGATCAGCACCAGCAGCAGCAGCACGGCCCGGTGCAGCGCCATGGCACCTGCAGGGGACAGAAAGGGCAGGTGACATCGGGGTCCTGCTCCCCATGGGAAGATGCCGAGTGTGGAACTGCCCCAATGTGGGATCGCGCTCCAGCCAAGGATCCTCCTCCCCTCCTGGAGAGGGGCCCTCGGGTTTGGAGGGATGGAGGATGCGCCCAGCGACCTCCTCCTGCCACAGCCCCCACCTGCGGGAGCTCGGTTCCGCTCCAGGGGCAAGTTTTGATAAGGAAGTTGAGTGTCTGGAAATGGGAAATCAGCCGCGATGGAGGTGGCTGCTGCGGGACGGGGAAGTTGCGGGATGAGTCTCCGTGTGGAAATGAAACCACAGGGATGTCACCCACGTTCGGACAGACCCCCCCGCCGGGGTGCCCGTCCTCCCCCTCCACCCACCGGGCTGGCACAGGGCTCCAGGGCTGAGGCCACCCTGAGCCTGCGCCTCCGTGCTGGAGCGGGAGAGCCAAATCCACCCCAAACTCACCCCAAATTCCCCCATTCCATCTGTCCATCACCAATCCCCCCCGCCTCGGCAGCTCCGGCGGGCGGAAGCCACCGAGGTCCCTGCGGATCGGCACCCAACAGCATCCAGACACGGCTCAATGCTCCGAGCATCCCCAGGAGGCTCCCACATCCCCGAAGCACCCAAAAACCCCAGGGACCAGCGCGAAGCGTGGCACCCTCAGGGACCCCGAGCACCCGCTTCGCACCCAGAGCATCCCCGGGGCCGAGCCCCGCTCCAGCATCTCCCCACCAGGGCTCACCTGTGCTGATGGACGCGGCGGGATCCCGACTGCAGGATTCACCGGCGAGGGCCTGGCACGGGGGGCGAGGGCAGCCCTGGCACCGGCACCCTCGGGGCGTCGTGGGCCACCCTCCGCCTGCACCTCTCGCCGGGCGGGGAGGGGAGGGAGCGCGGAAGGGCGGCTGCGGTTTCGAGAGCCCCCGGGGGAAGGACGTCACGCCGAGAGTGGGGCCACCGAGGGCTGGGAGCTGCGGGCACCCCCCGGGGAGGGTGGCAGGGGGTGGGCTGCACCCCAAAGAGGGGCCTCCTGCCCTGGTGGGAGCCCCCCGGCTCGGCCCCACCGGCGGCCCCGCGGAGCTGCTGCGCGTCGGGGATGGCGTCGCTCCGAAAGCAGAAGTGACGGCGAACCTGGTGCCAGGGCTGCCACCCGCCGGGCACGGTGTGGGCATGGCCAGGGAGGGGGGAACGGTGCCCTGAGGTGCCTCAGCACCGGGAAACGCCTTAGCACGCGGGGAGGAGGAGGAGGAAGGCCTGACTTGATGTTTTGCACAGCCCTTGTGCCGGGCTCCTTCTCTCTGCACCATCCCCAGGATGCTCGGAAGGGGCTCTCGAGGGGCTGCGGGGGCTGCTGAGTGTTGTCCTGGGTGTTGTCCCGGCCTCGTGGCATTGGCACGACAGGAAACCCCCCGCCCCAACCGCAGGCTCCGGGCGGGAGGCGCAGCCGCAGCCGCAGGAAGGTGCTGCAAGAGGCACATCCGCAGGAACGGGCTCGGGGTGCCAAGAACCCCCCGCCCCCGGAAACCCCAGCCCGTCCCTGCTCCGAAACACCTGGCCAGGGGGCCGGAAGAGGGAAGAAATGCGGCTTAGGTCTGTGGGATGAGCACCCCTGGGATGGATCCACGGTGCCCAGGGAGCGTTGCCTCTCTGGGAGCATCCCTGCCCGGCTTTGGGGTGGTGCCCGGGTCGGGGTGTTCCGGAGGTGGTTGTGCAACATCCCCTGAAACGCCGCAGCCCTGAGAAAGCTCAAACCTGGGCGGAGTAAGTGATGCTGTTTCCAGCCCAAGCTCTGTGTCATTCCAGACTTCCTGCTCTCTGGAAGCAACTTTCACCTGGGAAGAGCAGAACGAGCCCCCCCCGCCCCCAGCTCCAGGGCAGCTCCCAAACAGGGCTGTTCCTTCCTGGGAACACATCACCCCCACCCACCCCGAGACCAGCCCATCTGTGCCATCACATCCCACATCCAGCCAAACTCTTGGGTTCATTGCTGGGAATCACCTGGAGGATTCCATGTGTGACCCCCAGGGACGGGCCCTGGCTCTCCTGGGACAGGAGCAGAGAGCCCCCAAGGACCCCTCAGCCACAACCCCCCCACCCAAGTGTCCATCACTCAATATTCCAGTTATCAATCACACCTGGAATGCCGAGGACACCAAGAGCCAAAGGAAAAGCCAAGCAGAGGCAGTTTATAATCAATGACTTTTATCTTTTGAAAATGGAAGCAAATATTTGGACAGATACTCTGGCCGCTCTATAAGAGCGCGTCTTTCCGGACTGGGCTGGTTCTCTCCCGGGATATCACGGCTACAAAAAGCTTCAGGCACTGACTCCGGTTGAGCCTGGCGAGGCATCAGTTCATTTAAATAAAATACAGGCTAGGAACTAAAATCTCCCACAACCCCACCCCCGGGCATCTCAATCCAGCGGCTCCCAAAACTGATTTCCCTCCAATGTTAGGAACAAACCCGAGGTCCCCAAGCACACAACCCTGAAGTCACACGTACAAATCAACACAGAAATCACCACTGTGGGGAGAACGACCTTCGGGTTTGGGTTCCAAAAGAAAAAAAAATCCATAAAAATACACATCTCAGGCATTTACTGCAATACAGAAACGTCACCAAACAGCCAAAGAACCCGGAGCGGCCGGATTGTGGATCCACGGGCACAGGGCAGGGGATGCCACTTGTCCCTAAAACACAGAAATCCCACTTTTTCTGAAGCTTTCCTGCTCTGCAATCCCACCCACCACATCCTCTGTCTCCTCCATCCCGTCCTCGTGCCTCTCCAGCTACGTCCCCCGGCCGATTCCGCCTCCACGCACGCATCCCTCCACAACAGGGAATCCTTAACCTGGAAGTTCTGAACATGCAAACACTGGGAAAAATGGAAAATCGTAGAATTCCTAGCTAAACTAATGGAAAATAAAAAAAAAAATCAATCACTTCAGCCTGGACAAAGGGACTCGTGTCCGCCAGGATGCTCCGGGCGGGGGACGCTCCACGCACACGGAGCTGCCACAGGGACAGAATCCAGCTGGGATAGGGATCAGGAACTCTCGGACACCTGATGGTCTTTGCCCACCTTTGGATTCAGGATGGGTTGTCAGCACTCCCTGGTGCTGCAGGGATGGGCTGTGCCGGGACGGGCAGCACCGATCCCGCTTGGCACAGCATTCCAGGGTGTCCCGGATCCCATTTCCAGCACAAGGACACAGCCCGGGAGCAGGGAGCCAGCCTGCCCCATATCCCTGACAGCTCCTTCGCAGGGGAGACCCCACCTGAGCAGAGCTTTGCTGAGCTGAGCTTCCATGGAATTCCAGGAGGAGCTCGCTCGCCAGCCTGGAGCACTCATGGGGTCTCTCCCTGGAGGATTCCCAAAGAAGCCATGTGAGAAACCAGTTCTCCAAACTGGGATCAAATCCACCCTCCCAGTCCCTTCTGCTCCGAAGGACTGGGAGTGCAGGAGTGGGGGGGTTGGGGTTGGAGGTCGCTCATCTGATCCGGGAACAAATCCTTTCCTGCAAAGCTTTCCAGCATGGCAGGGTGGGAGGCAGGAATGGGAATGATGGACAGGAAAAAGCAAATGATTAAAAAAAATAACAACGGAGGCGTTTTGTTTGTGGAGAACCATCATGGAAAAATCACCTTCCCGCTGCTAATGCTGCCTTGGAAGCACAGAAAATTCCTATCATCAGCACTGGTGTGAGGGGCTGACTCGGAGTCCAAAATCCGAGCCGGGGTGGGCAGGAACGAGGATTTACAGCAACTGCTGGCATCCCACAGCTCACCTGGAACTCCATGCTCCATGGATAAAAACATTCCTGCATGGAAGTCACTTCTGCCTCAAAATGGAAATAAAAATCAGCAAGTAAAACATGTGAGTTTGGTCACGGAATCAAACCTTGGGATTGTACGAAAATGGGAACGCAGTGCTGGCTTCAAACTTCAGTAGGAAATAAATCCCCTGGTTCAGAATGATAAATTTGTATTTTTCTGGGGCTGGGGACACGTTGTGGAGCAGGAAAGGCAGCTCATCCCATCTCCGAGGGGTCTCCACAGGGAAGGCAAGGGAATGGAACCCACCTGATTGTTCCAAATGGAGGATTTATACAAAATAGCTTCAGCTTTGTTCTCTGCACAGTGTAAACACCCCCCACACCCCCTGTCCCTTGGAATGGAAACACAAATACTGCAGAAGTGGCAAATAAGAAAAATAAAAGCAATTTTTTTTTTCTATTTTTTGGCAACTTTAAAAAAAAAAAAAAAGTGGTTAAGAACAATGTGGCGTTGGTCCCTAAATCTAGAAAAAAGATATTTGGGCACGACATTGGAAGTCAACGGATTTGTTTTTCAAGGATTCATAATAACATCTGGGAAAAAAAAAAAAAAGCCCAAAAAAACCTGTAAAAGTAGCACTTCTTGTTTTTGACACAGTCACAGAAATTCATCGGAACGTCAGGAAACGAAAAAAAAAATCTTTCACTAAAAAGCTTGGCTTGAAATCATCGGCTCTCGTTGACGTGGATTTAGGAGAACAGGAAAGCTCGTACTGGAATGCTGCAGGCTGCTGCTGGCTGAACTGGGAGCTGGGATGTGCCTGGGCTGGCGGCCCCGTCAGTCCGCGATCTTGGCCATCTGCTGCTCCAGCTTGGAGATGCGCTCGTCCTGGTTGGAGATCGTGTCCTTGATGGATTTCAGCTCCTTCAAAATCTCGTCCAATTTGGCGTCGTTTTGCTGGAAGGCGAAATGGGAGTGAGGAGAGCTCTGGGGTTTTTCAAGGAAAGGGCTCCTCCCAGTGGGATTGTTGGAAGGATGAGGGTGTGACACAGACTCTGGAGCAGCTGGGATGCTCAGGGCATGGAGCAGCATCTCCAGCAGCACCGGTGCACCCAGCCAGGAGCAGTACCTGCTCTTAAACCACACTTCTCTCTGTGTCCCAAAGGACACGGTTTGAGGACAGGGATTAGTGGTGAACAAGGTGCTGGTGCTGGGTTATGGTTTGGGCTTTTCCCAACCTTAATGGTTCTGTGATTTAGAAAAAACAATTCCCAGTAATCTTCCATATCTACAAAAACATCACAGAATCATGGAATATCCCGAGTTGGAAGGGACCCACAGGGATCATCCAGTCCAGCTCCTGGCCCTGCACAGACACCCCAACAACCCCACCCTGGGCATCCCTGGCAGTGCTGTACAAACACTCCTGGAGCTCTGGCAGCCTCGGGGCCGTGCCCATTCCCTGGGGAGCCTGGGCAGTGCCCAGCACCCTCTGGGAGAAGAACCTTTCCCTGAGATCCAACCCAAACCCTCCCCCGGCACAACTCCAGCCCTTCCCTCAGCTCCTGTCACTAATTCCCACCTGAAGCCACCACTCCTAAAATTCCTGGAGTTTACTCACGGGGTTTGAGGCATCCGCTGCTTTCTTTGGAGCATTTATGAGATCACTCTTCTTGTTCCCGGCGGGTTTGTTGTCCAGTATGTTCTTCTTGACCACCTTGAGATCCCGGTTTTTGCCTGGAATGTACCCGTGCTTCAAGGAGATGAGGAGAGGATCAGCATTCTTCCCCTCAAACCACTCCTCTGCTTCCAGAGCTGCTTCCGGGCCGGCTGTGTCCGGGTACAGGTCGTCCTGGAAGAGGTCGGACTGCAAGGCAGGAGACATGGATTGGTCAGGAGCTCTGGAGGCAGGAGCTGGCTCCAAGTCCCGGCTCCAGGGCAGTGCTCACCTTGCGGGGAACCGTCATGATGATGGGCTCACACTTCCTCTCGTGGAGCTTGAAGAACCTGCCGTGGAAAAGGAGAGGTGGGACAGGGAGTGAGGATCAGGGAGATGCAGGGAAAGGAGCAACCCCAAGGAACCACAGAAATCCCTCTGAGACCATCAAGTCCAGCCACTCCCCCAGCACTGCCAAGGCCACCATAACCCAATGTCCCCAAGTGCCACATCCACATGGCTGTGAAATCCCTCCAGGATGGGGACTCCACCCCTGCCCTGAGCAGCCCCTTCCAGTGCCTGACCACCCTTTCCATGAAGAAATAGTTCCTAATATCCAAGCTAAACCTCCCCTGGAGCCACTTGAGGCCATTTCCCCTTGTTCCCTGGAAGAAGAGATGGATTATGTTCCCAACCAGCCATGTTCCCTCCTGGAGCCACTGCAGCGACATCCCGAGATGTCTCCTGCCCTTCCCGGGTTTTCTGAGCCACGGCTGCCCTGTGCTCACTGCTCTGCTGCTTTAACCACTCCTGAAATTCCCAGCCCTGGGATGAGCTCTCCTCACCTGGCAATCTCACACTTGTTGACGTCGAGGCCCCTCTTTGGCATGAACCCCATCCCCCTCTGCGGCTCCTTGCTGCTGAAGGTGTTGAGGTAGTGAACGTACGGGGACTCATCCGTGATCTCGAAGTAGCGGATGCTGCTGTCACCCTGCAAGGAACCCCAGGAGACCCTCCAGAGGCTGCAGGACCTGTGTTCCCTGTGCCCACACTCCTCCTCCTGACAGCCATTCCCTCCAGGAATGCTGCCATGGACAGCTTACAGCTGTTTTCGAAGCAAGGCTGATCCCCACCACAATCCAAGTCCATCAACCGAATGGCTCCTCCAAGTCCTGTTCCAAACACTGTGGGACAGGGGTTGAACTCATGCTTCCAGGCTGGGAGTGGCCCCTTCCACATCTTTTGTGGAAAAACCTCCTGCCACAGTCAGGCAGAAAGGCTATAAACCGGTTTATCCTTAACTCCAAGCAATTCCACCACACCGTTGTCTCTGAGACTGCAGGAGGGGTGGCAGATAGAAACCCAATATTCCTCCTTAGACAGAAACCCAATATTCCTCCTTAGCTGCTCCAAAGATGGGATTCATGAACGTGCCTGTATGGATCCTCCTTTGTAATCCCTTGCTCATCTTGGCTTTGGCTCCCATTTGTAGGAGTCCATCACAAGTGGGCACCAAATTCCTACAAATTGCTTTTAGAAAGGAGCACCTCATTCCAGTTTTCCTTTATTTAACCCCACAAAATTCCAGTGAGCGTTGCTACACGCTCCAGCATCTCCAAGGACGAGGAGGACAACATCCAAAATGTACCTTCCTCCCACACCAGTGTAAAATCCTCCAGGTCAACACCAGCAGGGAATGCTTTGGCAATGGTGTGGGACTTGTTGCATGAGGAGCAGCTTTACCTAATCCATCTCAAAGAAACATCCACGTCCACTCCAGACCTTCCCAGGTTCTGCAGCATGAGGATCAAACCCATTCCAGAGCAGCCTGATCTTTGCAGCACTGATTTTTTTGGGGAACATTTCACCATTCCCTCCAGGTGCCTCCAAAGCCTCTCCTTACCTTCCCACACAGGTAAATGATGTTGGTGTCTGGGTCGTAGAAGGGCAGCAGGACCCCGTTGCTGGTGTCCATCTCGTGAAGGGCTATTGGCTCCTCCATGTTTTTCTGGAAATAAAAAAGCCAGGGATGTTAATAAAGACTGGAAAAGCTTCTGTTCATAGAGGAAGCTGTTCATAAATTATTAACACTTTGTAGCCAGTGAGCTCCCAGTGGTGTCTGCATCACCCAGAAGGATCCGTATGTTACAATGAATGCTGGGAATGTTCATGAGCTCATTCATTCCCCGAGGGCATTTTAATCACTAAATTAAATAAAAATAGGAGCCAGGAAAATTCACCAAGTCAAGGGAAATATGTGACACAGTGAGTTATGTGTCAGTGGGATGGGATGTGCGATGGATGATGTCCCTGGAGACACTCAAAAGCCACCTGGACACAATCCAGGTGGTCCCTTCCACCCTGAACCCTCCTGGGATTGTTGCTGTCCTGCTCTGCTCAACACAGAGAGAGAGGTGACCTTCCCACAGCCCCTCTGCTCCCTGTGCATCTTCCCAGGCACTTCTAACCTGCAGCTCCCTGCTGATCGCTGCTCCTGCTCAGTTCCTTCCCTGAGTGACCACCCAGCCAAAATTATGGAAGCAGGAGCAGGCAGCAGAAGGAGAGGGAATAACCTCAAGTATGTAAACTATGAATTTAGGAAGGAATTCTTCCCTGTGAGGGTGGTGAGGCCCTGGCAAAGGGTGTCTGGAGAAGCTGTGGCTGCCCCATCCCTGGAAGTGTCCAAGGCCAGGTTGGAACGAGATGGGCTTTAATGTCCCATCCAACCCAACCCATTCCATGACTCCACGGCTGCAGGGCTGGGCTGGTGACTCCATGGATATGAGGAGTGCAGGGATCCAGTTTGGGATCGTACCGGGTTCCACAGGGCCAGCTGCCGCTCGCTCATGCGGCTGAAGCCGGTGGTGAAGATGTTCCCATCCGCCAGGAAAATGGCTCGCATGGGCCGGGCTCCCTCGTGGGTTTTCTCTTTCTCCTGCGAGAGAGGAGCAGGTCAGGATTAGCAGTGAACAGAAAAACCCTTGGGAGTGGCGGCTCCTCTCCGGACACGCCGCTCCTCCGTGCAGGAGGAGATCCAAGGAGCAACATCCAACTGTCCTTCGCTGCTGCCTGAGGGAAGAACCCAATCACTGAACCACAGGAGAAGGGGACATTCCTGGCTCGCTCCAGCTTTGCCAATCCTCCTGCAAGGCTGAAGGAAAACCTCTTTGCAAGCTGCAACTAAAGCTCTGCTTTGCATGCACAACTCTGGAACTGTAATTATACAAAAGGATTAGACGTGGAATTACACTCCTGCAGGTTTAAAAGTGAGCCCTAAAATCCCGGTTCAAACACTAATCCCAATAAACCCAGACAAATCCTCCAACCCCTACTATTCCTCCTGTAATTTTTGAAGAACACGACTGAAGGTGGTGCGTAAACTGAGCAAGAAGGTTCTTTCTTCCATATTTTCTTGCTCATTCCCTGCTGGAGCAAATCCACGTTTCTTTTAATGATTAAGCAAACTTACAGCGACAATTTCTTGTTTCCTGGGGTCGATAACTCGGACTTTTTTGTCTTTGGAAGCTGTGCAGATGAGGCTGCCGTTGCGATTCCAGCTGACGTTGTAGATCATGTCCACGTGCATGTCATCCAGGTTGATGAGGGCTTCTCCTGTTCCCACATTCCAGATGATGATGGCGTTATCACAGCCTAAAATGGGAAATAACAGCTCAAGTCACAGCACTGGGGTAACATAGGGGAAAAGCCAGAGGTGGGGAATAAGGGATAAACCTCCTGCAGCTCCAAAGGTTTTTTGGGGAAACCAAAACCCAAACTGGGAGCTCAGGAGGGATTTTTCTCAATGGGAAACACCCAGCTCATCCAACGATCCAACCTGTGGAAGCCTCAGACTGTGCCAATGGATAATGAATTATCCAATTTATTTCCATAATGATGTGACTGATTTTCAGTGGTCAGAAGAATCTCATTCCATGGACTGTACCAGCTAAGGAGACGATTTGGAAAATGCTGACTGTGAAAGCTTGTGGGAGGAACAGCCTGACTCTGGGATATTTCGTAGGGATCAAGGGAAAGGAGAAACACTTGGGCCCGTTCTAAAAGTATATGGGAACAGCGATGTGGGGAATGCAGATGTAAATCGTTACTGCAGATCAAATAAAGTCTGCAACAACTTCCAAACTCCAATTCCAGACATTTCCTTGGTGCTTATCCCTGTAAACCGAAGATACAAAAGGCTGAGATGCGGAGGGGGCTGCGAGCCACGTGTGCCAGTGTTCCCAGCTACTGGGTCTTGTGATTACCAAGGATCTAAGGGCTCTGAGCAGCTGGGAGAGGGAAGAAGGGAAAGGAAAAGCTGGAGCGGAAGGAAAGCAGGGAGAGGCGGCTGCTCCCCCGTCCCTGCGCTCCGTACCTGCGCTGAGCAGCACATTCCGCGCCGTCGGATGCCAGGCCACGATGCCGACTCTCTTGGAATGGCCTTCTAGCACTACCACGGGCTCTGTCAGGGACAGGGTGAGCCCGTTCTCGGGGATCTGCCACACCTGGAAGGGAAAGGAAAGCTGCTCAGCCAAGGGCGGCCCCTCCGAAGGGCGCGTGGCTCGGCTGCTTCCCGCGTCCCGCAGCCGCCGGAGCCGTCACTTCTCCGTGTAAACAGGAAGGGAGTCGGGGAGGGAATCGCTCCCAGCTGCCAATAAACCCCTGGCTGATCCATGTGGAATATCCTTCCTCACCCATGTGCCAGCACAAACCCACAGCTCCTGATGCTGCAATCCCTTTATTCCCGTGTCCACGGACCTGCTCCATTCCCATCCTGCCTTGAAGTCGGAAAAATCTCCCCTGCAGCTCCAATTCCATGGGAACAAGCTGTTGTCTTTCCAAACCATGCTCGTCCCTCGGAGGGATGATGCTGCAGCTCTACCACTGCCTACTTTTTATTTCTTTAGGAACACCAGCAATTTGTTTTCCCGTTAGATTCAGGCTCCTTTCAGATCCCATGTAATCAGGGAAGAGCGGTTTGGTCCTGGAAGAAGCCAGAGCAGCCCAACTCGGGACGGCCTGTTCACTTCTTGCCTGGTTCCACAAACCCTTCTGTGGCAAACTTCCTCAGGGAAGGGCCACCAGGAGGAGGAACAGCCCCCCAAGGATGCCAGAGCACTGGAATTCCAGCAGGAGGGAGGCGGCTTTTCCAGCAGGCAGCGAGCAGGGATGGGACAGACAAAACCATCAACCCCAAAGCCCCAGGGCAGGATCAGCCCCACCAAAACTATTCCTGCAATTCAGCACTGGACAATCATCTTGGAATTGAGTTTGACCTACATAGAGTGAATTAAAAAAATTACATGGAATTACAGGGAGAGCCCCTCGGGGAGCAGTTGGAGCTGCTGAAGGTAGATGGCAGCATTAGAGCACATTCGCTTTGCTTCCCATTGATTGCTTTTCCTGGAGTTGGGAGAGCGGGGCTTGCCAGACCCTGCCCACGATGCCCAACAAGCTGTGGGATGCGAGGGAGTGGATTTGGGAAGCGAGGCAGACGGAGATGCATGATGGACACGTGGATTTCTGCGCTAATCCCAGTTTTTCCCTTCTCACAGGGATGGCTGGAGCTGGAAAAAAACCCAGCAAGATGCAGAGACTCTCAGTGAGTACCAGCTCACCTCTAAATAACCCAAAAACGATTTAGCTTTTCATGGACACAGCTCCCAGTGCCATCCTTCTCAGCATCCTGGGAGGAATGACCACGATGGGAACACCTCCCCAGGAGAGGATTCCTCTGCAAGGGATGAAAATGGTCCCAGCCCCAAGGCTGCCAGAGCTCCAGGAGCCTTTGGACAATGCTCTCAAGCACAGGGTGGGATTGTTGGGGTGTCTGTGCAGGGCCAGGAGCTGGGCTGGAGGATCCTTGTGAGCCCCTCCCAACTCAGGATATTCCATGATTCTGTGGAAATCCCTCTCTCCCTTCCCGCCTGATGGAACAGCACTGGTGACACGATGACATCAACCGAGGCTTTTACCAATCCAATTTTAAAATGGGATTGCAAACAGGAGCTGCTCAGCCTGGAAAACCAGGATCTCACCCTGCTCACTTCCCATTCCCCACTAGTGACTGGATCCAACCCCTTGCAGGTTCTGCTGAAACCCAACACGCCTGAGAACCTCAACAAATCCCTTCCCCCGCCCCTGACACCGAAAACTGGGTTACAAAGGTGTCAGGTTTGGAGAAACAGCTTTCCTCCTGCCACTCAGGGAGTAACAACCTGACAGCAACAGTTTGGAACACGTCTGTGATGGGAATTCCGTGTCAATCCCGTGCTGCTCCTAATCCCAAAACTGTGGGGGGTCTCTCTGATGAGCCACTGGGCTTTGGTGGGTTTTGTGTTTCTCATCATCTGCCCTCCTGCATCCCGAGGGTTGGATGGGATATTGGGAAGGAATCCTTCCCTGGGAGGGTGCTGAGGCCCTGGAACAGGGTGTCTGGAGAAGCTGTGGCTGCCCCATCCCTGGAAGTGTCCCCAAGGCCAGGCTGGATGGGGCTTGGAGCAGCCTGGGATAGCGGAAGGTGTCCCTGCCTGTGGCAGAGGGTGGAATGGGATGGGCTTTAAGGTTGCATCCAACCCAAACCATTCCATAATTCTAAGCTCAGTCATTCTTTCCCCCTGAGAGGCACAGTGGGATAAAGGGACCTGTCCCCAGTCCCTCAGCCTCACTCTCATTGTGGGGAAAGCCTTGAAAACTGAATTTATTCACTAAAATGACCCAGAAGCAGTAAAATCTTCTGAGCCCATGACTTGCAGATGAGCCAGGCAGGGACAGCAGGGTCAGAGCAGCTCCAGCCAACAACATTCCTCCCTGCCAGGGGCAGCCACAGGAAAGGGATGGGGGCCCTGGGCCCCCCAGTTCTGTTCCGCATCATCTCAGCCAGGAAGGATCCTGAGATCCCTCTGAGCGAGTGCAAAGGAGCCAGAAAACTCCAGAACCGAATTTAAACGTGAGCCAGCGAGTGCAGGGGGTGGGAGAGGGAAAGGAGATGAAATCCCAGTGAAAAAGGGTTTTTTGAAAGCCTCTGGAGGACAGATGGAATTTTCTGTCAGGTAGCTGGGAGCAGCTGCAGGGCAGTGTAATCCTGGGCAGATTACAGACTACTGACCCAATAATCCTGCCTGCTATTCCCAAAAATAATAAAGAAACCAGCGTGAAAGGTCAGGGCGTGGTCCCAGCTGGCCCAGCCCCTCGTTCCTGCACAGGGTGGGAGTCTGGCCTCAGGCCGGGATCAAATCAGGTTCACAGGGAAATGACAGAACTTTGGATGCAGGATTTACCCTGCAGAGGGTGAGGACTCCAAGGAAACCTTAAAATGCTGCAGGATTGCCTGGGCATCAGCAAGTGTTTGTCAGCTCTCCCTCCCGTGGGTGTCTGGGGTTTTTTTGGGGGGGTTTGATGTTATCAAGACTGTTTGTTTGTGCAGGAGGAAGTGGAGCCGTGGCACAGCCAAGGGAGAGGTTTGGGGCTGCAGGAAGGGCAGGAGGGGAAGGTTTTGCACAAAGAGCACGTGAGAAAGAAAACAAAGCAAGCTTTTCTTTCATCCCCTTTAAAGAGAAGCAAAAACGGTCTCCTCTGGCTCTGCACAAGATGAAAAGAAGATTAAATCCATGTCTACAAAGAACATTCAGCTCCTACATCATATATATATTCATTTTTATCACCTTAAGTGAGGAAACAAATGAGTTTGAGGCCTGGATTTATCCATGGCCCTGCTCCCACATCCCTGCGGGAAGAGGCTCTTGGTGCATCATTTCTGCAGGATCAGACCTTCTCCTCATTCTCCCTGTCCTGGTTGGTGGCCCAGGTCACTGCAAGGGCTCTCTTTGATTTTTAAAGGAATCTGCTCCATCCCATGAGCTCTGCTCTGGCCTTTCCAGGCAAATTCCTTAAAATCCACCTTCTGACGAAGGAAATTTTCCGTACCTGAGGAAGGGCCTCGATACCATCTACAAACCTTTACCCACCAAAACATTTTCCAGCTGAACAGAAAGCCTGCAGTACATCAGAGCCGTCCAGCACAACGTCAAGCAGGAATATTTAAGTAATTCCTTATTTGTTGGCACAAGGAAACAATTCTTCCAAGGGAAGAGGCCACAGAAGGCATCTGCAAGGAAGCCTTTGGAGAGGGATGTCAGGTCTCGTCCTCATTCCCAGTCCCCTCTCCAATGCCATGTCCGGTATTCCCAATGCTGAACCTGTCCAAGGTTTATGTGCAGGCATTGTAAAAATCTGGGAATTTCTTTAGAGGAGGTTTCTGGCTTTGGAAAGGGCCGAGTGAAGCTTCCTCGTGCCACACGGGGGCTGCAGAGTTATGGCTGCAGGGAATCAGTCCTCTCCACCTGGAGACAGCGGTTTGCACCTCAAACCCATGTTCTCTCCCTCACACCATCCCAAATCCACGTTCTCCCCCTCAATACCATCCCAAATCCACGTTTTCTCCCTCAATACAGTCTCAAATCCACAGTTTCTCTCTCACACTGTCCCAAATCCACACTCTCTCCCTCAATACTGTCCCAAATCCACGCTGTCTCCCTCACATCATCCCAAATCCACGTTCTCCCCTCACACCATCCCAAATCCATGTTCTCCCCCTCACTACCATCCCAAATCCATGCTCTTTCCCTCAATACCATCCCAAATCCATGCTCTCTCCCTCAATACCATCCCAAATCCATGTTCTCCCCCTCACACCATCCCAAATCCATGCTCTCTCCCTCAATACCATCCCAAATCCATGTTCTCCCCCTCAATACCATCCCAAATCCATGTTCTTCCCCTCACACCATCCCAAATCCATGTTCTCCCCCTCACACCATCCCAAATCCATGCTCTCTCCCTCAATACCATCCCAAATCCATGTTCTCCCCCTCACACCATCCCAAATCCATGCTCTCTCCCTCAATACCATCCCAAATCCATGTTCTTCCCCTCAATACCATCCCAAATCCATGTTCTTCCCCTCACACCATCCCAAATCCATGTTCTCCCCCTCACTACCATCCCAAATCCATGCTCTTTCCCTCAATACCATCCCAAATCCATGCTCTCTCCCTCAATACCATCCCAAATCCATGTTCTTCCCCTCACACCATCCCAAATCCATGTTCTCCCCCTCACACCATCCCAAATCCACGCTCTCTCCCTCAATACACGTCTGGCTGACGTAGCTGCGATCTCTCGTGGCAGAGGGTGAGATCCTAAATCCCTGAGTGCCAGGGCACAGATGGCCTTTAAGAACAAGGTCTTTTCTCTGGCAGCTGGAATTGACGCAGAATCCCCCACAATTTCCTCCTCCACGTCACTTTCCCTCTCTCCCCCCGGCAGAGTTCGGAGCCCATGAACAGCCACGTGTCCTGTAAAGCTCCCTGCGTTTATTCCCTTCAGGACCCAAACCCTTCATCAAGGAAAACAGGACACTGACCTATCCACGCCAGAAAAGCAATTAAAGTTGGGAAAGCTCATTAGTTCATTCCCAAAAGTCCAAGCCAGGGGTGTTCTTTACACACTGGTGCAGTTCCCAACTGTCCTGAGTGATTTGGGATCCACCACTTCCCATTCCAAACCTCCAGCAACTTCCAAACCCTGGGCTGCACATCCCTGACCCTGGAAGCGCAGCAAGGACTCACCTATTTCCCCTTCCACTCCAGACATGACCATTTGAGGGTGCAAACCCCCAGGCAGCTCCACCCTGGGGCATTCCCACACGGGTGCTGCCTCCAGGGATGCACAGGAAACTCATCCCCACCTCAGGATGTGCGGAGAACCCCCGGAGTCCGGCGGGAAGTGCAGATTCCTGCAGTTTGTGCCCACATCGGGAGCACCTGGACAAGCATTTGGACAACTGAACTCTGTTGGGTTTTCCTCACAATTTCCCCACAATTCAGTCCCTCTGGAGCTTCCCAAAATACTTCTCATTGCACTTGGATTAGAGACTTATTTGGCCTCCCAGGAGGCAGCTCTGAGCCTTCACTGATGCTCAGGTCTCGGGAACATTCCCAATGCACATCCCAGTTGGAGAAACATTACCGCGTCCTTCCAAAGCTCGGGTCCAGCCCAGTAGTGAGCGTTGCAAACCCAGAAGTTGTTGTTTTGTTTAAATTTAAATATAGCCCATTTTGTTAACGTGCTTCAGCTTCCAAGACTGAGAGATCACAGGCAAGAGCTGTCCCAGGAAAAGCCTCTTGGGATGAATCCCCTCCCAAACATTTGAACGATGAACAGAAGCAAAGGAATTTATCTGACATGATCTATAATAAGATTTCAATATAACATTCAGCCTACAGCATTTCTAAATATGGCCAAAGATCCCTGGAGTTATTTGGCATTATTTCATCTTCCAAGGATTTTCTTTCACTTATTCTGCTGTGTTTGCATACGCGGGATTCCACATCCGTCACGGAGCGAGCCCGGCTGTTGTTCCATGGGCTCTGTAAAACAGGTCTCAATCCAAGGCTGGCAGGTGCAGAAATTTTGGGATTATTTGTATTTCTTTATTAAAAAAAGGCCTTTTGACACCTGCTCAAAACTTGGGAGATACAGGGAAAATTTTGAGCGACTCCGTTAAATCAAGGGTTGAAGGAATCCTGGAACCTGCTGGGCTCATTCCCTTCCAATCCCTCTCTCTTCCCAGCACACACTGCTGCATCCATTGGGATATCTGAGGTAAGGAACCACCTGTCTTCTCAAAGCTTCACAAATCAGAACATGTCACCACAGACTGGCATTCTCATTCCTCTTCCCAAACATCAGAAAAATGCCCAGGGGAAGGAAAAACGGAAAAAATTCTTCCTTGTGAGGATTGTGAGGCCCTGGCACAGGGTGCCCATCCCTGGAAGTGTCCAAGGCCAGCTTGGACGGGGCTTGGAGCAACCTGGGATAATGGAAGGTGTCCCTGCCCTTGGCAGGGGGTGGAATGGGATGAGCTTTAAGTCCCTTCCAATCCAAACCCCTCCATGATGACCCAAGTCTTCCATGAGTTCCTCACATCACCTCAGAAACACGAGGTGTCTTCAGGAACACCAGTGTCCTCTGGAGCAGCAGTTCCAGCAGGGAGCAAAGCCCACCCCAAGCCACAAGGAACACTCACCATGACAGTGCAGTCCTCGGAGCCGCTGGCGATGACCTGGTCATTGTGGGGACACCAATCGATGTCCAGCACCGGCCCCGTGTGGCCACACACTGTGGGGTAGGACTTGTCAATCCTGCCTGTCTGGAGGGAAGAACAAGAAAGAGAGCTGTGATATCCCAAAGGAAGGTGCTTCCCAACCCTCCGTTCGCTCTTTCGTATCCGCAATTCCACGAGATCTGAACTCGTGGATCAGCAGAGGAAACACACCAGCAGCTCTTCTCCAGCACCGACGAGCTGGAAATTCCCTGTGGAGCAAGGAAAGGGTTCAGAGATCCAGCACAGGAGGGCTGTGATCCCACACCTCAGCACCCGCTGTGACACCATCCCTTTGTCCATCCCAACTTTTTGGGAAAAGCAAAGCTCTGGTTTCATCCGTGCTTCCCAACAGCGACAGCTGAAGACAGCCAAGCTAAAAATGTCATTGGAGGGCGTTGCTGGTCATTGGATTTACCAGGTCTCCCTGGTTTCTTAACACAGAAGGATTTTGCTCAGATGGGAAGATTTTAGGATGCAGTCATGCAGAGGAAAATATTGTTTGGAGGAATAAATGTTGCCAGCACGGACTGTGACAGCCACACCTGATCCACACCTGCCTCTCCACAGCCAGAGGACTGAGGCCACCAATGCCAAGCTTCCTACCAGGGATAACATTTCCAAAAACAATGAGCTAATGAGCCACTTAAACCTGAACTGGGACAAATCCAGTGATTCCAACCCAGCTGATGCTGACACACCAACTTTGCCCCTGGGTCTGTGTTTTGCTGAGGAGACCCTGAAGATCCTGAAGCACCTGATCCGCCCCCCCCAAGAGCTGATTCCACAAACAAGGAAGAAGGGAAAGGAAAATCACTCTCATCATCCTTCTCTCTCTTGGCCAAGACTTGCACACAAGGGAAGCAATATTTGCAATACTGAAGATGCACAGCAGCAGCAGGGGAAGGAGGAGACTCCTCCACTTCCACAGCCACGCCCCTGCTCCTGCTCCATGGGGTTTTGTTTCCAGGGAATGACCTTTTCACCATGAGTGATGGGAGAAGAGAGACAGCAGGGAGAGGGGTCTGGGATGGGGTCGTCTTCTTTTGTGTTTAAACATGCAGAAGAAATGGTTGGAATTTCCCTCCTGCCATTGGACGGTAACATTCCCCAACCTTGGAGGTGACATTCCTTAATTTATGCCTCTCACCACCCCGCTCCATGTGGGAGGCTGCTCCTATTCAAGGCTGATAACCAGAATAATGCTGGACATTGCCTTTTGAGGACAGCTGACCTGGAGCCCTCCACCAACAGCAAAACAAGATACGGATCCCAAAAGATGCCACTATCTCCTAAATGGCCAAATTTAGGCTTCAAAAGGGAAAAAAAAAGTCTCAGTGATTCGACTGCTTTCAGAATTATTAAAAGGGGAAGAGTTGTGGATGAAGGGCCATAAACCTGCCATTCAAAAATTAAAGCCTGTGTAATCCCTCTTGGATGCCATAATGTGAAATAGGATTTAAAAAATTAATACACCCAACTGCCATGTAGAATTCATCCATTTTAATTTACCCAATTAAAAGGAGAACCATGCAGAGCACACCAACTGCAGAAGGCACATGACAGGCCACAGACAAATACGGGCCTGAACCAAAAAGGAAAAATAGGAATAATAATGTAAAATGTCAGGGACTGCCTGTTCTGGCTCCCTGGCAGGAATCAGTGGGATCCTCCAGGAGGAGCCTGTGGTAATTATTTCCAGGCTGCACGAGCACTTGTCGGTTCAGTTTTGGGGTTTTACAGTCATTTATTACTGTGGGGAGGGGAAAAAAAAAATTCAATTTGAGCAAATTAAAGGCCAAACTTCACCCTTCAGTTTGGATCATGATGAACCTGCACAGCCTGAGCAGGAGCAGCCAAGAGCCCATGGCAGCAGGGACACCCAGGAGCTGCTTCCCAGCACCCGCGACGGAGCTCGGCTCTTAAACCAGGATCCTGCACTTCCACAAACAGCAGTGCTTCCAGAGTCATGGAATGGGTTGGGTTGGAAGGACCTGAAAGCTCATCCAGTGCCACCCCCTGCCATGGGCAGGGACACCTTCCACTATCTCAGGTTGCTCCAAGCCCTGTCCAAGCTGGACTTGGGGACACTTCCAGGGATGGGGCAGCCAAGCTTCTCTGGGCACCCTGTGCCAGGGCCTCATCACCCTCACAGCCAGGAATTTCTTCCCAATATTCCATCTAAATCCACCTTTCTTTATCTTAAAGCCATTCCCTCTTGTCCTGCCACTCCATCCCTTGTCCCAAGTCCCTCTCCAGCTCTCCTGGAGACCCTTTAGGCCCTGGAAGGGGCTCTGAGGTATCCCTGGAGCTTTCTCTGCTGCAGGTGAACACCCCCAGCTCTCCCAGCCTGGCTCCAGCCCTCAGAGCATCTTTGAGTTCCTCTGGACTCTCTCCAGCAGCTCCACATCCTCCCTGAGCTGGGACCCCAGAGCTGGAGGCAGCTCTGCAGGTGGGGTCTCACCTGAGCGGGGCAGAGGGACAGAATTCCCTGTGCATCACCCACAAACACCCCCCTCTCCCTGCCTGCACCAGGAGAGTGACCCCAAACCCCGTTTCCAACGGGGAACAGACAGGCAGGAAGGGGAAAGGAAATGTTATTTAGCAGCAGTGTGGGAGAGGCAGCAACTTCAAGCTTCTTTATCCACAAAGAATTCTCAAACCAAGGAAGAGAGGACAAAGCAGAGCAGGAGATGTCCCACACAGCAGCTCCCTGGGATCTGGTAGAGGAAGACAATCCCAGAGAGATGAAGAGCCCAGGGGCCTCAACATCTTCACCTGGGCATGAAAGGAGAGACTCTGCTGCTCAGCAGGCTCCAGGAATAATCCCAGAGTGATTCAGGTTGGGAAAGACCTCCAAGATCATCCAACCTGTGCCCAATCCCCACCTTGGCATCCAGCCCAGATCCCTGAGTGCCACGTCCAGTCCTTCCTTGGCCACCTCTGGGGAAGTACAAAAATGAGTTTATCCAGCATCAAAACGAGACTAAATAAGGATGTAAAGGTGCTGCTGGAGGCCCCAGCGGGGCGAGCACGAGCCCCAGCCCTTTGAGAGAAGCTCCTGCCTTGTGGTCAGAGGCACCAAACGGTCTCTGCAGAGCAGAGGAAACCACGGTGTTTTCCTGAGCTCGGCTCGGCCGCGCTTCCGAAGGCGCCACATCCGCCCCTCGTCAGCAACACCTTCACCAGGGACCCTCCCAAGGCACCGTGGGGACAGCACAGGACAGCCACCCACAGCACCACCCCAGGGCTGACCCCTCGGGGTGAGGAAGGAGCAGCTTTGAACTCAGGGGTGGTATTTTGCCACCTCTCAGCATCACTTTTGCAAATTCCATCCGCCAGATTCCTCCTCCCAGCAGCATTCGCCTCCCTGGAGCGGGGGAACCCCAATTCCTGGCATTGCACTGTGCTCAGAAGAGCTTGAAAAATCAGTATTTTAGGGGATTTGCCAAAAGGGAAAGACCAGGAAAGCTGCAGTAGGGTTATAAAAACCCACCAGGCTGCAAAATCACCAAATTCCACCGTTTTAAACACAATTCCTTCCCAACGCCACCAGAACACCACGAGGTTTGGCAACTTTGGTTGCCAGCTGGGTGTGTTTCCATGTTACTCTAATGCTCCCAGGTTTGGGGATTTATTTATTTATTTGTAAAATGTAATCTTTTAATTAGGAGAGGATTTAAAATAAATCTCAAGTGCTGATACACAGCTTAAAATTAACTTCAAGAAATTCAAACCTTCTTGTAATCCGCTGGGGCTGTGGTTCGACAACACATCCCTGATAACTTTTGAATTTTGGAGTTGTATTTTATAAAATGTTGGTCAAAAAGGTGAATTTTAATAAAGTTGGTGTTGACTGAACACACATTTAATATTCAGGTGTTTCAGCAAGGGGTGGATTTGCCTTATTAAATTAATTTTAAGTGCTTTCATGTATTCCAGATCAGAAAAAATAAAAAGTGAAATCATCAGAAATATTAAACCTAGATCAGATGAGAAGAAAAAAAAAAGATTAAATCCAAAAGGGATGGATAAGCGACACAAGAAAACTGTTCCTAAAAGTGGGAGTTTTATGAATTAATTTGAGTGTCTTGTGATCGCTTCTCTGCCAGAAAAGGGCATTTGGTGGCAGGAAACAGCTCATGGATTATGGTAAAAATATCGGGAGAACAGCTGCTTCCCCAGCCCATGGCTGTGCTCCTCAAAATCTCCATTTAAATTAGGGAAGTGGCATCGAGTTGCACAAGCCAAAGCAGCTCCCCCCTCACTCTGCACAAGTTTGAGGAAGGAAATCAGGTCACAACTGCAAAGTTTGAAACCCCAACCGTCTGCTAGAAAAAATACTCCTCTTTTCTTTAAATCATAGATTTTTGTTTAAAAACTCCTAAGTTTCATCCAAGGAAGTTGAACTTCTGAGCACTGACCCTCCACCTCTGGCTGCAGCAGCTGGGCCTGGAGGAGAAAACTGGGCTGAAATGAAAGCTCCTACCCATGCCCAACAGCCACCAGTCACCCCACAGCCCAATCCAGGCATCCAGAACGAATCTGGAAGATTAGGAAGTGTCATTCCCAAAAGATCCACTGGAAAAGTCAGGCAGTAAGAGACCACTGTGCTCTCCAAGAATCCCTCAGCAGTGCTCCCGTTCTCCTTGTCACCTTGGCAGCTGCAGGGCTGTGACATTGGATACTGGGGGAAATTTCTTCCCTGGAAGGGTGGTCAAGCATGGAACAGACTCCCCAGGGAAGTGGGGGAGTCACCATCCCTGGACGTGTTAAAACACAGGCAGTTGGGGCATTTTGTGACGTGGTTTAGTGGGAATGAGGGCACTCGGTCAAAGGTTGGACTTGATGAGCTTGGAGGTGTTTTCCAACCTTAATGATTCCATGATTCTGTGATTCCATCCCAGGCTGCCACAGAATGGACACATGCTGGCTTTAAAGAGGGGAAAAAAATCCAACACAAACAGTCCTCACACACCCAACCCAACCTGCAAAATCCCATCACTCAGAGCTGGGAGTGCAGCACAGCTCCAGCATTTCCATGGATGTCTGTCCCAGCTTCCGCAGGAAAGCTCTAAACACACTCCAGAATTCAATTTCAAAAAGAGAGACCTGTTGCCCAGAAATTGCAATTAAAAAGGGACAGAGTCACTCTTTTGTTCCCTCTCTAAAATACGATTTCCAAAGCAGTTCATCCCCCTGCTCCTTCCCAGCTGCTGGGAATCTTCTGGGTATCCCAGAAGCTGAGGATTCTGGATAAAGTGGTAAAACCCCGCTGCAGTTCAGAGCATGAGCATCCACCCAGAGACAGCAGAGCTGCTGGGTAAGGAGACAGGGATCCACAGGGATCATCCCCAAGAGCTGGGAACAGACGATCCAGGGCTCCACCAAGCACAACTTCCATTTTCATTATTGGACAAGGCCTTAAAATTGCAGAGGTATTTGTACAAACCTCTGACCGTAAGACAGGGGATGGAATTTTGCTGCTTTTTTCCCTGGAGGAATGAGATCCATTAGCCCCTCTGCTGCCCTCTCTTCCCTACTACATTAGAAGCTGATGATCCATTGGAATCAAGCTGACAGTGATAAATAGAAACTTCTTTTTATAGAGAAAAATTCAAGGTGAAATAAAAGGACAAAATCCATCACACTCCCCTTAAAATGGCTGGAAAGGCTTAATAAACCTGTCACAGCAAAACCCCCCGATTTTATTTTACACACAGTTCAGAAAAGGATGATTTTTTTTCCCCCCAGATCCTTCCTGCTGGAATAGGAATGGGGGAGAGCTGCTTAACAACTCTCATATGCCATGGATGAACACCAAGGCCTGTCACTCGCAGAACAACATATTCCTTGGAGAAGATCATTCCCGAGGTGTGCACGCCCCCACCCACATGCTAATTGCCTCGCAGGGCACCATCTGATCCCAGATCCTGCAGGAATGTTGCTGGTGTGAAGGGAGTGCAGGAAGGAATCAGGAACATGGAAGAATCTAATAAAAGCTATATCCAAAAGGGACTGAATAAACCTCTGGTAAAGGCCTTACGTAACACAACTCGTGGCTGAATGGATCTTTCTGCATGAACTCAAACAAAAAGGAACATTTGCAGCAGGTTTTTCTGTGCAGATAAAAACTGCAAAGAGTTTTTGAGGAAGGGGAAAAAAAAGAAATTTGTCTCCAGTTCTTCTGGAGCACAGACCCACCACAACCACCCCTGAATCCAGGTGTTTTTCCAAGTCATCCTGCCCAACATATCAGGAAACCCAGAGAATTTTTATCTGGTACCTTCCCTGTGTACCCAGAGCTTTCCCTGGGATAAGGCTCAGAGAAAACCAATCCCACAACCACAGCCCAGAACAAGCAGGGAAGTTTCCAGTTTTTCCCTGGTGAGCAGAGTTAATGCTGATTACCCTGGCTCTTATCACCTACACAGCCCTGATCGAGAGGAATTACAGCTTTTCCAAACTATGTGCCTCATTCCGACAGAGGCCAACCCTCCAGACCAAGCAACCTGTGGGAATTGGATTGTCTGATGCTCAGCGGCTCCTGCCGGAGCATGGGAATGGCGAGTTCCTGGCAAAGCCCCTGCACATGTGCGTGCAAGAAAACAGGAACTTCAGACAAAGCATTTCCACAGCCAGCAAAGCCGGCTCGGCTGCACCGGCTGCGGCTGCTCCGGGAGCTGCGGGGATGGAAAGGGGATGCAGCCCCTGGATCTCCCATACCCCTATCG